>OX155980.1:45032333-45058823 GCA_944548615.1 Micropterix aruncella | reverse complement strand
ATTATATATATATATATATATATATATATATATATATATATATATATATATATATATATATATATATATATATATATATATATATATATATATATATATATATATATATATATATATATATATATATATATATATATATATATATATATATATATATATATATATATATATATATATATATTTATATATATATATATATATATATATATATATATATATATATATATATATATATATATATATATATATATATATATATATATATATATATATATATATATATATATATATATATATTTATATATATATATATATATATATATATATATATATATATATATATATATATATATATATATATATATATATATATATATATATATATATATAATATATATATATATATATATATATATATATATATATATATATATATATATATATATATATATATATATATATATATATATATATATATATATATATATATATATATATATATATATATATATATATATATATATATATATATATATATATATATATATATATATATATATATATATATATATATATATATATATATATATATATATTTATATATATATATATATATATATATATATATATATATATATGTATATATATATATATATATATATATATATATATATATATATATATATATATATATATATATATATATATATATATATATATATATATATATATATATATATATATATATATATATATATATATATATATATATATATATATATATATATATATATATATATATATATTTATATATATATATATATATATATATATATATATATATATATATATATATATATATATATATATATCTTATATATAAAGAGAGAAGTTCCGATTCATTCATTGACTGACTCATCAACGCCCAGCCCAAACTCTTAGACCTAGAAAGCTGAAATTTTTAACATACGTTCCTTTTAGGACGCAAACGCTCACTAAGGGCGGATTTTTCGAAATTCAACCCCTAAAGGGGTGAAAAGGGGTTTCACAGTTTGTATGGAAAACCTATATAGATGTACTTTTTAATTCGAAACTTTGAAAGACTACTCTACTAAACAAATAAGGAAATAGGTGTTTCATGTTTTTTCAAAATTCTACCCTTAAAGGGGAAAAACGAGGGTTTACAATTTGTATGGACAAACGATTTTAGATGGACTTTTTATTTCGAAAGTTTGTAAGATTACTCTAATAAATAAATAAGGAAACACGTGTTTCATATTTTTTCAAAATTCAACCCCTAAAGTGGTGAAAAGGGGTTTCGAAATTTTTATAGAGAGACGATATAGATGTACTTTTTAATTCGAAACTTTGTAAGATTACTCCAATAAACAAATAAGAAAACGGGTGTTTCATCTTTTTTCAAAATTCAACCCCTAAAGGGGTGAAACGAGGTTTCAAAATTTGTATGAATGAACAATATTAGATGTGCTATTTATTTCCAAACTTTGTGTGATTACTCTAATAAATAAATAAGGTAACACGTGTATCATATTTTTTCAAAATTCAAAAGGGGTTCCGAAGTTTGTATGGAAAAGGGGTTCCAAAGTTTGTATGGAAAATCGATATACCTAGATGTACTTTTTAATTCGAAACTTATTAAGATTACTCTTATAAACAAATAATCAAATAGATGTTTTATGGTTTTTCAAAATTCCGCCCCTAAAGGGGTAATACGGGGGTTTAAAGTTTGTATGGATAAACGATTTTAGATGGACTTTTTATTTCGAAAGTTTGTAAGATTACTCTAATAAATAAATAAGGAAACACGTGTTTCATATTTTTTTAAAATTCAACCCCTAAAGGGGTGAAAAAGGGTTTCCATTTTTTTATGAAGAAACGATATAGATGTACTTTTTAATTCGAAACTTTGAAAGACTACTCTAATAAACAAATAAGGAAATAGGTGTTTCATGTTTTTTCAAAATTCTACCCTTAAAGGGGTGAAACAGGGTTTTAAAGTTTGTATGGATAAACGATTTTAGTTGGACTTTTTATTTCGAAAGTTTGTATGATTACTTTAATAAATAAATAAAGAAACACGTTTTTCATATTTTGTAAAAATTCAACCCATAAAGGGGTGAAAAAGGGTTTCGATTTTTTTTATGAAGAAACGATATAGATGTACTTTTTAATTCGAAACTTTGTAAGATTACTCTAATAAGCAAATAAGAAAACAGGTGTTTCATGTTGTTTCAAAATTCAACCCCTAAAGGGGTGAAACGGGGTTTCAAAATTTGTATGAATGAACAATATTAGATGTGCTTTTTATTTCGAAACTTTGTCAGATTACTCTAATAAATAAATAAGGTAACACGTGTATCATATTTTTTCAAAATTCAACCCCTAAAGGGGTGAAAAGGGGTTCCAAAGTTTGTATATAAAATCGATATAGATGTACTTTTTAATTCGAAACTTTTTAAGATTACTCTTATAAACAAATAATCAAATAGGTGTTTTATGGTTTTTCAAAATTCCGCCCCTAAAGGGGTAATACGGGGGTTTAAAGTTTGTATAGATAAACTATTTTAGATGGACTTTTTATTTCGAAAGTTTGTAAGATTACTCTAATAAATAAATAAGGAAACAAGTGTTTCATATTTTTTTAAAATTCAACCCCTAAAGGGGTGAAAAAGGGTTTCGATTTTTTTTATGAAGAAACGATGTAGATGTACTTTTTAGTTCGAAACTTTGTAAGATTACTCTAATAAACAAATAAGAAAACAGGTGTTTCATGTTTTTTCAAAATTCAACCCCTAAAGGGGTGAAACGGGGTTTCAAAATTTGTATGAATGAACAATATTAGATGTGCTTTTTATTTCGAAACTTTGTAAGATTACTCTAATAAATAAATAAGGAAACACGTGTATCACATTTTTTCAAAATTCAGCCCCTAAAGGGGTGAAAAGGGGTTTCGATTTTTTTATGGAGAAACGATATAGATGTACTTTTTAATTCGAAACTTTGTAAGATTACTCTAATAAACAAATAAGAAAATAGTTGTTTCATGTTTTTTCAAAGTTCAACCCCTAAAGGGGTGAAACGGGGTTTCAAAATTTGTATGAATGAACAATATTAGACGTGCTTTTAATTTCGAATTCCTGTAGGAGTACTCTAATAAAAAAATAACAAAATGCGTTTTTCGTGGTTTTTCCAAAATTCAACCCCTAAAGGGGTGTAATTATTATGAAGAAACGTTATTGATGGTCTTTTTAATTTGAAACTTTGTAAGGTTACTCTATTAAACAAATAAGAAAATAGGTGTTTTTTTATTTTTATTCTACCCCTAAAGGGGTGAAACAGGGTTCCAGACTTTGTATGAATAAACAACATTAGATGTGCTTTTTATTTCGAAAATTCGAAGGATTACTCTAATAAAAAAGTAAGAAAATACGTCTTTCGTGGTTTTTCAAAATTCAACCCCTAAACGGGTGAAAAGGGGTTATACAATTTGTATGGAGAAACGATACAGATAGACTTTATAAATCAAAACTTTGTAATATTACTCTCATAATCATATAAACAAATGGGTCTTTCATGGTTTTTCAAAATTTAACCCTTAGAGAGGTAAAACGGGGTTTTACAGTTTGTATGGATAAACGATTTTAGATGTACTTTTTATTTCGAAACTTTGTAAGGTCACTCTAATAAATAAATAAGGAAACACGTGTTTCATATTTTTTCAAAATTCCACAACTAAAGGGGTGAAAAGGGGTTTCGAAATTTGTATGGCATACGATATAGATATACTTTTTAATTCGAAACTTTGTAAGATTACTCGAATAAACAAATAAGCAAATATGTCTTTTGTGTTTTTTCAAAATTCAACCCCTTAAGGGGTGAAACGGGGTTTCAAAATTTGTATGAAAAAACGATATTAGATGAACTTTGTAGGATTACTTTAAAAACCATCTAAGCAAATATGTGTTTCGTATTTTTTTTAAATTTCCCCCCTAAAGGCGTAAAAAGGGGTGTTTAAGTTTGTATGGAGAAACGATATTAGATGGACTTTTTATTTTGAAACTTTGTAGGATAACTGTAATAAACAAATAATTAAATACGTCTTTCGCGTTTTTTCACAATTCAACCCCTAAAGGCGTGAAAAGGGGTTTAAAATTTGTATGGAGAAACGATATTAGATGGAAATTGTATACTCTAATAAACATTTAGGCAAATACGTATTTAGTATTTTTTTCATTCAACCCCTAATGTGGCGAAAAGGGGTTTAAATGGTAATAAACAAAAAAGCAACTACATGTGTCATATTTTTCTAAAATCTACCACTTAGGGGGTGAGAAGGGGTAAATAACACTAGAAATCAAAATAGAAGTCGCGCCCGACGGTTCCCGGACGTCAGAAGGCGCTAGAACCTCATTATAAATTCATCATTTGTCTCATCATTCATCATTTGTCTATAACATGCGTAGCGCAAGCACCGCGATCGTCACTTCTTCACGCCTTAATTACTTAGTTGATCATCATGAAGTACATATTGACAGGAGTACCTACAGAGAAGGACGTTAGATACCTTTATATATTACACGCAAAAACTTACCACTTGACTTGGAAAAAGGGATCTATCTTAACCCAAATTTAACGCGTGCGAAGCCGCGGGCAACAGCTAGTATATATATATATATATATATATATATATATATATATATATATATATATATATATATATATATATATATATATATATATATATATATATATATATATATATATATATATATATATATATATATATATATATATATATATATATATATAAATTAAAATTATGTATTAATACTAAATAAATTAACGTATAAAATAAATGAAAGGAGACTTATCTGATCTGTGTAGACCAGGAGCGACTCCACGCCCTTTTTTCTTCTCTATTCTTTCAGTGTTGGTCAATAATCCCTGCTGTGGTATTAGAAGTCTGGCCAACCGGACTTCTTCCTGCCTCATACAGTGGTGACACAAGTGAAAGTCGAGAATCTATGCTGGAAAGGAATAGGCGATTAGTATATCTAAACACTAATGATTAATGAAAAATGTTGGTTCTATATTTCGGTGTAAACCGTTGTCAAAATAAATGACATTTCTGAAATCGAACAATTCCTTGAAAATTTAAATTCAAGAAATCGAACCAATAGAAATGATTAATAATATTTTACACGATCCAGCTAAAGTATATCATAACCGACCGTGAAAAATATTATTTTTAATGAATGATTATAAATAAAAAATAAAAAGCAGTTGATGAGTATTAAACCTGATTGAATAAACCACATTAATTTTGTCTATTGAGACCCGAACCTTTGCAAGCGCCTAAAATATAAATAAAAGCGATTTCCCAAGATTTGACATCCCTTTCTTTTGCATTATCACCAAGGCACTTTATTATTTGAACTTTAAAACATTGATCAAAAGTTAAATTATGTGCCCTGGCATGCAAAGATATTGGGAGCTGGCTTTCATTTCCTACACTGGCCCTATGATTATTTAGTCTAATATTAAGTGGTGTGGTTGTTTCGCCGATATAAAAAGCACTGCAAGTCTTACACAGAAGCTGATACACTATATTTTTTGAATAACAACTGCAATGAAAGGGAACCCTGTATTTATTAGTAGTATTTGGACTGGAAAAAAGGACTTTGATCTAACAGAGGACAAGTTTTACAACGTGGACGACCACAAGGTTGAAGATCCAAGTTATTATTACCAACAGAGAAATTTTGTTTATTTTTTGTTTTGTTTAATATTGATCTAATATTAGGTGGTCTGCGGAAAGATAAAATTGGTGGTAAATCTAAGAGATCTTTGGTGGACGCATGATTAGAAATAATAGGAAATAAATCAGCTAATATATCTCGCAGTTTCTCGGCTCCGGGAAAATAAGTGGTGCTGAGAAACATTCTATTTAAATTTGAAGATATTTTGGGGCTTGGTGTATATTTTACTTCAGAATTTAGAATATGTTTTTCTAATAGAGGAGCAGGATAATTTCTTTCCAGAAGAGATTTTTTCAGGTTAATGAGATATTTATCTAAATTTTCCTTGTTGTTAACCAAACGGTGTCCGCGAATGGACATTGAATAGGGAATGGATCTTTTAGTATGAAATGGATGACAGCTATAAAAGTGTAGATACTGTTCCTGATTTGTAGGTTTAATATGGATTGCCGTTTTAATTGTACCATCGGAAATGATCAAATCAACATCTAAGAAAGTAATTTGTGATTTAAAAACTGTATGAGTGAAATTTAAAGGTCCTAAATTATTTAGGTCGTCAAGAAAGGTTGTTAACGTAACTTGTCCGTGTGGCCAAATCATTATTATGTCGTCAATAAACCTATACCATAAAATGGGTTTTAAATTTTGTGTTTTAAGAAAATTTTGCTCTAATAAACCCATAAAAAGGTTAGCATACGAAGGTGCCATTCGAGTGCCCATAGCAGTTCCTTTAATTTGAAGATAAAATTCATCTTCAAAAGTAAAAGCATTACACGTCAAGACAAATTCCGCTAATTTGCAAAGAAAATCTGTAGACGGTATTTGAGGATGAGGTCTATCATCGAGAAAATGAGAAATGGCTTCTAATCCTAAATTATGTGGAATATTAGTATACAGAGATGTGGCGTCAATAGTAACAAACAATAGGTCATCTGACTTTGGAATTACAGTATTTTTTAAAATATCAATAAAATGATAGCTGTCTTTAATATGAGAACTTAGATTTTTAACAAATGGTTGTTAAAAATAATCTACAAAAGCCGAAATTCTTTCTGTCGGAGAGTTAAAGCTTGCGACTATAGGTCGTCCAGGATTATTGGGCTTGTGAATTTTTGGTAATAAGTAAAAATTTGGAGTTCGAATAGGATCTGGAATAAAAGTTTTGACATCTTCTTCTGATAATTTTTCATTTGATTTATTTTGTTCAATATATTTTTTTATTTTTACTGCAAAATTTTTGTTTGGATTCCTGGATAGTTTTTTATAGAATGTTTCATCCCTAAGTTGCCTCAAGCCTTCAGTCACATAGTCAGTTTTGTTAAGTATGACAGTAGTGGAACCTTTATCAGCCGGCAAAATGACGATGCTGGTATCCTGGCTAAGACTGTCAAGAGCTGCACGTTCCTCCACTGATAAGTTTGATGTTGGTTTGAGGTTATTTAGAAAAGATGGTTGTGTTACTTTGTTTAATAAAATTGTAATAAAAATTTCTACCCCATGATTTTTGGGTAATGTAGGGGGTTCTTTATTAGAGTATGGACGAAATGGAGTTAGTGCATTGTGTAATTTAGTATTATTATTATTATTGTTATTATTTTGATTTGAATGCCAAAATTCAAGCCATCTTAAATTACGACAAAATTTAACAATATCATTACCAAAACTAAAATGGTTCACGTTTTGAGTCGGTGTGAAGTTTAGACCTTTAGATAATACTAAATATTCATTGTAGTTAATTACTTTTGATAATAAGTTTTTGACAGCATTTTTTTCTCTAGCAAATGGAACTTGTATATTATTTGTATCTGATACTGGTGGTTATTATATTGTTATTAATTTGGTTTGCTGACGTAGCATGCATCGGTATGGAATCTTTTACTAATGGTAATATATTGTTAGCAATTGGGTTGTGCATCGGTAAGAAAAGTGTACTTTCTTGGGAAACTGTTGGGATAACATTTTGGAGTGAATTTAAATTCCTTGCTTTGTTATTATTGGAACGACTGTAATTTGAAATGGAGATTGGATCCAATATGTTTAGCGCATTGTTACTGGGTATATTGTAAATTTTATGAAAGTTCATTAATAAATTAAGGAACTTTTTATCGTGTTTAAATCTAAGAATATGTAAAATTGTTACATAATTCTTTACTATTTTATGAGCTTCTTGAAATAAGAATGGTGAATGTGATTTTATCATGTTAACAAAAAAATACAGAGAATTTAAATGTTTGTCAACCAAAACCTGATATTCATTTTGCAAAACATACGTAATTTCAATTGAATACCTTAAGCGCATTGCGCTAAAATCATATTGAATCTCAGGACTAATTGCTGCGACAGGAAATTTTGGTAATAACCCTTTTGGACAAATATTGTTTTTTAAACATTTTGAAAGAAATTCCACATGTCCCAATTCCAAATTCCAAATTTTGTCGTACTTTAAGATGGCGTGAATTTTGGCATTCAAATCAAAATAATAACAATAATAATAATAATACTAAATTACACAATGCACTAACTCCATTTCGTCCATACTCTAATAAAGAACCCCCTACATTACCCAAAAATCATGGGGTAGAAATTTTTATTACAATTTTATTAAACAAAGTAACACAACCATCTTTTCTAAATAACCTCAAACCAACATCAAACTTATCAGTGGAGGAACGTGCAGCTCTTGACAGTCTTAGCCAGGATACCAGCATCGTCATTTTGCCGGCTGATAAAGGTTCCACTACTGTCATACTTAACAAAACTGACTATGTGACTGAAGGCTTGAGGCAACTTAGGGATGAAACATTCTATAAAAAACTATCCAGGAATCCAAACAAAAATTTTGCAGTAAAAATAAAAAAATATATTGAACAAAATAAATCAAATGAAAAATTATCAGAAGAAGATGTCAAAACTTTTATTCCAGATCCTATTCGAACTCCAAATTTTTACTTATTACCAAAAATTCACAAGCCCAATAATCCTGGACGACCTATAGTCGCAAGCTTTAACTCTCCGACAGAAAGAATTTCGGCTTTTGTAGATTATTTTTAACAACCATTTGTTAAAAATCTAAGTTCTCATATTAAAGACAGCTATCATTTTATTGATATTTTAAAAAATACTGTAATTCCAAAGTCAGATGACCTATTGTTTGTTACTATTGACGCCACATCTCTGTATACTAATATTCCACATAATTTAGGATTAGAAGCCATTTCTCATTTTCTCGATGATAGACCTCATCCTCAAATACCGTCTACAGATTTTCTTTGCAAATTAGCGGAATTTGTCTTGACGTGTAATGCTTTTACTTTTGAAGATGAATTTTATCTTCAAATTAAAGGAACTGCTAAGGGCACTCGAATGGCACCTTCGTATGCTAACCTTTTTATGGGTTTATTAGAGCAAAATTTTCTTAAAACACAAAATTTAAAACCCATTTTATGGTATAGGTTTATTGACGACATAATAATGATTTGGCCACACGGACAAGTTACGTTAACAACCTTTCTTGACGACCTAAATAATTTTGGACCTTTAAATTTCACTCATACAGTTTTTAAATCACAAATTACTTTCATAGATGTTGATTTGATCATTTCCGATGGTACAATTAAAACGGCAATCCATATTAAACCTACAAATCAGGAACAGTATCTACACTTTGATAGCTGTCATCCATTTCATACTAAAAGATCCATTCCCTATTCAATATCCATTCGCGGACACCGTTTGGTTAACAACAAGGAAAATTTAGATAAATATCTCATTAACCTGAAAAAATCTCTTCTGGAAAGAAATTATCCTGCTCCTCTATTAGAAAAACATATTCTAAATTCTGAAGTAAAATATACACCAAGCCCCAAAATATCTTCAAATTTAAATAGAATGTTTCTCAGCACCACTTATTTTCCCGGAGCCGAGAAACTGCGAGATATATTAGCTGATTTATTTCCTATTATTTCTAATCATGCATCCACCAAAGATCTCTTAGATTTACCACCAATTTTATCTTTCCGCAGACCACCTAATATTAGATCAATATTAAACAAAACAAAAAATAAACAAAACTTCTCTGTTGGTAATAATAACTTGGATCTTCAACCTTGTGGTCGTCCACGTTGTAAAACTTGTCCTCTGTTAGATAAAAGTCCTTTTTTTCCAGTCCAAATACTACTAATAAATACAGGGTTCCCTTTCATTGCAGTTGTTATTCAAAAAATATAATAATAATAATAATAATAATAATGAAACTCTTTATTCTTAAGAAAAGGCGAGCTTATTGCCTGCCTTTTCTATATATAGTGTATCAGCTTCTGTGTAAGACTTGCAGTTCTTTTTATATCGGCGAAACAACCACACCACTTAATATTAGACTAAATAATCATAGGGCCAGTGTAGGAAATGAAAGCCAGCTCCCAATATCTTTGCATGCCAGGGCACATAATTTAACTTTTGATCAATGTTTTAAAGTTAAAATAATAAAGTGCCTTGGTGATAATGCAAAAGAAAGGGATGTTGAATCTTGGGAAATGGCTTTTATTTATATTTTAGGCGCTTGCAAAGGTTCGGGTCTCAATAGACAAAATTAATGTGGTTTATTCAATCAGGTTTAATACTCATCAACTGCTTTTTATTTTTTATTTATAATCATTCATTAAAAATAATATTTTTCACGGTCGGTTATGATATACTTTAGCTGGATCGTGTAAAATATTATTAATCATTTCTATTGGTTCGATTTCTTGAATTTAAATTTTCAAGGAATTGTTCGATTTCAGAAATGTCATTTATTTTGACAACGGTTTACACCGAAATATAGAACCAACATTTTTCATTAATCATTAGTGTTTAGATATACTAATCGCCTATTCCTTTCCAGCATAGATTCTCGACTTTCACTTGTGTCACCACTGTATGAGGCAGGAAGAAGTCCGGTTGGCCAGACTTCTAATACCACAGCAGGGATTATTGACCAACACTGAAAGAATAGAGAAGAAAAAAGGGCGTGGAGTCGCTCCTGGTCTACACAGACCAGATAAGTCTCCTTTCATTTATTTTATACGTTAATTTATTTAGTATTAATAGATAATTTCGATTTGAAAATAATAATTTACACTTATACTAATTATATATATATATATATATATATATATATATATATATATATATATATATATATATATATATATATATATATATATATATATATATATATATATATATATATATATATATATATATATATATATATATATATATATATATATATATATATATATATATATATATATATATATATATATGTATATATATATATATATATATATATATATATTTAGGAATTCGTTTAAAGGATGACACTTTGATGAAAAAATAAAAATAATAAAAGCCACTTACATAGCTGGAAGGTTTTCTCGGACTGGATAGGGAAATGCTTATTTTAAATGAGATGTATGCCTGGATGAGCACCACTTTCGACAGTGCAATGTAGGTTTAATGGGATCCCTTTATGGCTAGCGAACGATCGCCCTTCATCCACATCTCAAAAACAAAGCGTATCCTTATGCAAACCAAAATAAAATGTCTTTATTAAAGACAAATTAAAGCAAAAACAATGAAAAAAATCACAATGAATCGTCTCTTAAATGCGGAATGACATACCGAAAATTAGATTTGATATTCGAATATATCCACTCTTTAAAAGGACAATATACCATTGCGGGGCTCGCTATCAGCCAGCCATTAAATGAAAATAAAAATAAAATACTTCATTTGCTCGTTGCCATGAAATAAGATATAAATCGTAATTTATGGTCTAGAAGTTTATACTTAAGGCTATATGATATTTACAAGAGTTCAAAACATAAGATAAAATTGTATAATATTATTAATATTTGATTGGTTTTTTGTAAAATTTCTTTTTTTAAGAATTCGTTTAAAGGATGACACTTTGATGAAAAAATAAAAATAATAAAAGCCACTTACATAGCTGGAAGGTTTTCCCGGACTGGATAGGGAAATGCTTATTTTAAATGAGATGTATGCCTGGATGAGCACCACTTTCGACAGTGCAATGTAGGTTTAATGGGATCCCTTTATCGCTAGCGAACGATCGCCCTTCATCCACATCTCAAAAACAAAGCGTATCCTTTTGCAAACCAAAATAAAATGTCTTTATTAAAGACAAATTAAAGCAAAAACAATGAAAAAATCACAATGAATCGTCTCTTAAATGCGGAATGACATACCGAAAATTCGATTTGAAATTCGAATATATCCACTCTTTAAAAGGACGATATACCATTCCGGGGCTCGCTATCAGCCAGCCATTAAATGAAAATAAAAATAAAATACTTCATTTGCTCGTTGCCATGAAATAAGATATAAATCGTAATTTCTGGTCGAGTCGTGGAAACTAACACACCAATGCCTGTCGTATATTTAAATACACATGTCATATATCAGGCGTGTTGCCAGGTAAAAAAAAATTTTTTTGCTGTTTAAAAATTTCATCAAAATTGTTTGAGCCGATCTATGGGCAGGCTTTAATGGGTTAAGGACCATGGGATATATGAGTATTCATATATCATTTTATAAATTATGGAAGACGAATAATTTATAAATTATATTTTTCACACAAATGAAATTTTTTACACAAATGAAATGAAATTTGAGTAATTAAATTAACTTCTCCTTATTTCGGTTAGATCTGCGAAAAATGGCGCTGTGCGTCGCGATGTCGTGTCGCGACGTCGCAAGTCGCAGAATATACGGCAGCTGCTGAGATACGTTTGTAAAAAGCGCCGCCGTGACGACTGACACTAAGTAGAAATGACGTCACGATATAAATTCACTTAGGATCGCCTAGGCTTGATCAGATAACTCGGATCAGACCAGTATCACGCGGGATAAAAAAGTTCTTCTCACATCAGGGATTTCGTTTTTTTATATATTGTAAGTTGTACGATAGTTGAAATATTACAGAATTATATAAAGATGACTTGTTATTCTTTATTCAAACTATTTTATTAAAATTGAATTCTTGTTATGAATTTTATTGAATTCATCGAGTATAAATATTGTCGGTTGATCAAGTACCTACATACAATTGAATGGGATTTACATACCCCTTCTTTATTCTCTTTGAATAACGTAAAATGCCTTTAGGGTATAAACCATACCTACATGTAAATATAAAATATCACATAAACATAACAACGAAACAATAAACATTAAAAACGTTGTAAGTTTGTGATTTGCTCTTACTAGTGAAAATAACAGCAAATAAAATAACCAACTGATAATAATGTAGTACATGCTATAGAAAAGAAGTGCATGCTAATAATTTCTATGGAAAATGTTGTGTTGTTTTAAAACTGCTCTATATTTCAATCGAGCGCTTGCAGATATATGATTCCCATCTAAGAATAAAAGATCGGCGCAAGTGTCACATTTTATAGTACATAGGAGGTTAACATAATTTAGACAACACTATTAATAATTCGTTATTCTGATATTAATAAATATTTACGAGAAACACGTTTATACTTCAGGACTGAGAGCATGTTCTTAAAACATGTTCCATGCAGTGGTTGATCATTAATGGATGAAAAGAATCTAAAAGTACCGTCATGACATTTCAAAAATAGAAACACATTTACACACCCACATATAAGTGGCAATATTAAATAGTGACCTACATAAACATTAACTAAATTAATTCAGTTTTTTGTTACTTAATATTTTTATTTTCATATTTATTTTACTTATCATTCTTTCTATTATCGCTATGTTAGAACACGTCTAATAACGTAACAAACCGCTATTAAATACAATTAATATCTTAGTGCATAGTTAGCAGTGAGGTAGAATCATTGTGTTTCAAAATAATCGTTATGTATCAGTCTATATTATAATAGTAATAATTGTAAAAGCTTGGTAGTTGTGGGAAATATTTATCCACCGTCTTCGCTGGATCCATGTATTATGTAAAATAAATTGACTTTAATTATATCAATATTAAATTAAGTTTATTTATAATTATATATTTTAAAACATACCATTGTCCAAATATATAATTTCTGCAGACGGTATTCTGCATACAGGCAAAATCGGTATGCAAAATTATAACACACAATAATAATAACACACATTACACAGACACATCAGGAACATGAACCATAAAAGTATCAATCCAGAAACCAAACAAGAAACCGATAGGCAACTAACAGGTAAAAAACATAGTTTATTGTCCAGGGTTAGCGATTAGGGGGTCCTAAATATTTCTTTTATCCCAAGACTAAGCCTCTAAATTACATCTTCCTATGTACAGCACTCATATCGTAAGCATATGTTCACTTTCATTTGTAGACAATAATACCCATCCCCCCCCCGCCTCTCTTTTAATCCTTTTCGATGTATTATTAATAGTGAATTTTCAAAAAATCGTCTACGCGTGTACGATACAATATTGTATCGCACAACGGACCTCTCTGAGAGTCGCGTCCCCTCGAATATCTAGCATATCCTCCCTCATTGGTGGCGGCATATCGTCAGAGTGGATATTGGCATAAGCTTGTCAGCCTTGCAGCCATTTTCACACTAATCCCATTCTTTGTGGGATCAACCAAATACGCGGCCGCACCGCACCGAGAAACAAGATCTGACATACAATTTTGTTTAGAATTACTGTGATTTTTGTAACAGTACAACGATACATGACGATGACTTGGAAATTTAACACGATAGATATATACACAATGCTTCAGTAAAGACTGCCTTAAATTTAGAAAGTGATTCATGAGATTGGGTAATGAATATTGTTTTTTATAAAATCAAGTTCGATCGATCTGATTTGATTTCAAATTAAAATTAGATTTCAGATCGATTTTTAATCTGATTGAATAATTTTGGCTTCTCTATCCGCTTCGCTTTCGCGCTGATTTACCGAACTAAAACAGCGTATAGTTGGCTAAATCAGCGCGAACGCGAAGGCAATAGTTCTCTCAAAGACGTTCTCGTCAAAGTTATAGAATCAACCTTCAGGTCGGTCAGGCTCTAGTCGCTTAGTTGCATTTAAGTCTTTAAGGCCCACAAACCGGCAAATTGCATTTCCCGTGACTAAAAATAGTATTCTTACAAATGGTTTTGCTCTAAACTACATATGTATTTTGTCATATCCAATGGCCCAAGGTTTGCTATAAATAAACATTTCTACCGAAATATGTTCTATGTAGCGTAAACCCATGCATGAAAATCAGTAAATATGCTCAATGTGCTTACCGCGAGGACCATATTAAAATAGAAATTCTTCCGGTAATCTCAAAGTTAGATTTGAAAAACAATCGAAATAAATTGGAAATCATTTGAAATGTACTAGTTTTTACATAAATAAAACATCCGTGGTTGATTTTTGTGGAGTTCTTCTTTTTTACAGGACTGCCCGACCAAAAAGTAGTGTAATGTGTTCAGTATTCATCTATGTATGATTTCCGTTTCTTTATTCCACCAAACTTATAAATGCTTAAACCGATTTAGAGGTGTGGAGTATTGTTAGAATCGTTATATCATACCGAGTGTTATAGGGTACCTTAACTGTCCAAATATCAAATAAATAGTGGTCTTAATGTCCAAATGTCGAAATATCAAAAGATTAACATAATTATATCGTATTTACTGTCAAATGAAAGGTCGGAATGTACTTACATTCCGGAAATATACATGTATCTATATGGATAAATACATAAATAAATATTTCATTAAAAACCCGTAATAAAAACGATTATATATACAATGGTTCACTTTCTGTAACGGCAGTCGGGTCTTTTTATTCTTTTTAATATATTTACTTGTTCCTGAAATAAATGTCTAATTTTATTAAAGAACTAACGCATTTTGAAAGATCTCTAACCGAGTTAAAAGATCCATTAACTTATTGACTTATTCATAAATTGGATCTATTAAAATTAGACATTTATTCAAACTATTCGTATAATAATTGTATTAAAACATTTGTAAATATATCTTTTTTCTTTATGCAATGTGACTTTGCATGTGGTACTTCTCTTTAACATGTCGCCACTATATTTAATGAGGCAAATACTTTTTTGATCCTACTATATTTTTATTTGTTGTTTGGGGCTTCTCTAATGTTTTATGAGCCTTGTAACACTGCGACCATTGCTGATCTATTGTGTTCGCCACCTATTATAGTTCTGCGCTAAGCCTCGTGTCATTTAAGAATCGCAATAGGCTTTTGGGGCTAGATTATTTTACCTTCTACTACCTTGATACTACTAATTGGACTATAATAGTTCTTTAAAAAAGTTTTTTCGAGATGACATTACCATTACGATAAGCCAACAAAACTCTCTTTAATACATGGCCATTTGATTTTCGTATTTAAAGTAATTTATAATGGAGGTCAAACCATGCTTTTTTGGAGTCGTTCGTAGCTGCGGGCGGATAAATGAGCATAGGATTGTTTGATGAGAAAATGTCACCAGCTGCCGCGTATCGTCAGCCCCCCTTAAATTGCTTTGAATTAGGGCAAATAATGCGCGCATAATTCGTACCCGCGACCTCATCATCCCGTTCGCTCCCCGCCTCCCTCGCCGGCGCACAGTGAGCAACCCCAAAAAGCTACCTATAAAAAATTACATATGATTTAATTAAAAAATATATTTTTAATTTCGAAACCCGCGCTCATGCTGATGGTTATGGCAACTGATAGGAATTAAAAACAATCCATTTAGTTACAGAAGTTGCAAGTTACAGAAGTAAAATCTAGTAGCACTAAGCGTATTAAAATATTTAAAAATATATGATAAATAGTTTTAAAACAAATATTGTAGTCTCTTCAAATAAAGTTTAAAGGAGATAATGTGGCATTTGCTGACTGCCATACTATTATCAAAAAATTACAGCGTTCCTCTTGAGAACCTCCCGTTATCCCCGTTCTTTGTTTCAATTTAACCATAATTCGAATCATACCTCAAAATCCTAAACCTCAAATTCGTTGCTGTTTCCCGGACCTAATGCCAATTACAATCTCTCTCTTTTACATTTTTCGTTTTTTTTTTTGTTTTGATACAGTGTGCGCCTGTGAGGGTGGTAAAAGTCGCGACCCCAAAACAGGGTCATCTCCGCGGGACACTCGCCGACCACGATACCAGTGGAGCTGTACCGTTTTTTAAATAGAAAAACTATCATTTGCTCCGTCGATGCGTTTTCTTACTTCATTTCACCGAATGCGATGTATGATAAGAACTACAGAATACCGAAATTCCCTGGGCCCATCTAATCACCCCACTAGATTTTTGGGTCTGTTCTGGGGTGATAGTATTTAAAACATAGTGACCTAAATTTTATCTTTATTTTTCCTTTCATTCTATCAGATTGCTCATCCATTCTTAAAAACTAAAAGAGAAATATTTAAATACCCATTACTAAAATTCTCTATACTTTTATAACACCTATTAACTTAACCTATTGTATTTTTGGTTATGCATTCTATATTTGTGTAGATATAGATAAGTACAAGATATTAGATAGTTATATCGACCGTAGACTCGATTTCTTCAATTGCAAGTATAATTTTCCATAATTATAGTTTGACATGAACAAACCCACAATTCAACCTTTAATTCGGTAAAATTAATCGGTATAGAAAGCCATCCCAAGTAATTGAACGGTCACATTTCGAACGAGAAGAGTTTAATCGCATCTGTAGGAGCTCATTTAATGAGTACAAACGCTCTTTATCTTTTTTTGATAAGGAAAGACTAATTGAATAGGAAACATATAATTGTCCATCCGCAAGCATATTTTTCGTTCAAAATAACAGGATTTCTGGTATTACTGCGAAACCACAGCCTATTTGAACAACGCGGTTAATTTCTATATACTACAGTGTGACACGGGTGAAGGGTGAGGGGGATAGGGGGGGGGGGAGGGGTAGGAAGATGGTAAGTTTGTAACTATCAGAAAAAACCCATGTTATACGATTATCTATAGTTTTTGGGATTTTCGCTTTTTTGTGATTTTTGTGATAGTGTCGTCAATTGTTCATTTATACATTGTTTTAAGGTCAGTTTCTTCCTAAATATTTCCTTTTATGTTTATTGACTTATTGTTATAAAAATGGTTAATTACTTAAGTCAAAACGACTGGAAAATCAGTCAAATATTAAATAAATGAAAGCAAATATTAAATTAAAGACGACAAATATATTTCTTATGAAAGATTAGGCTTTAAGATTCGTTTTCTATAAATATTGTGGCTGACTGTTATTATTTACAAATTTATGACAAGATATTTATATAATTAACCATAAACATTAAAAGAAAACATTATTTAATGTTTACGGATATTTAAAAGTATAAATCAGTACTGAAATATTCGGTAGGACTTATAATATGGCAAGGCTGTAGAATAGTAAATATAATTAGGCTAATAAATAATTGGAATCTGCCAAATTACCGATTGGCGATCCCTGCACTAATTTGTATAGCTGTGAGTGAAAATAAATAAGAAAGTAATGCCGCGTCCTCCCTGTCAGTGCCTTTTTATGTGTGACTGGTTTTTTTATCGCTGCTTTATCCGCGGCGCGGCAGAACGGGAGTGAGGAGGATTTAATTCCATTACCCTTTGATGTTGGCGCAAGAGGCGGCTGATGGATTGCGCGCGATTATTTTTATTCTCCTCGGTTCGTTTCCGACTCCCCAATTCTCCCCCATTTTGCCCCCATTCCCCATCCTTTGCCCTCCTCTCCCTCCCCGCGCCCCTTCCTTCCAACCGCCGGCCGTCACTCGGGCATCCCTCACTTCGTCAACGACGAGGCCTCACTGACCCCCATAAAAGATCACCTCAAATTTACGGATGGTCTACTAATGAATGGCTGCTGGCTGGTTGAGGAAGAAACGCTGCCATATAATAAATAAGTAAATATATTAAAAAGAATAAAAAACACGATTGCCATTACAGAAAGTGAACCATTGTATTTATAATTATTTTTTTACGGTTTTTTAATGAAATATTTATGGTTTATGTATTTATCCATATTGATAGATGTATATTTTCGGAATGAACTCAATCAGATCTTTCATTTGACACTAAACACGACATTTTTTAATTTATTTATTGACACTTGAACATTTGGATTTCGACAGTTAAGCAAAGCCACACTAATGACAAAGCGATTTTAACAATTTCACACACTTTTATATGGGTTCAAGCGTTTAGAAGTCATGGTGAAAAAAAAACGGAAACGTAATCGAAACGTAACATCAAGATTTTTGAATGGTCACCTAGTTTCTGGTGCGGTTCTCAACAAATCGAACACTTATATAGTAGGAGAGGAGTAATAATATCCCTTACGTCCTTTACACGTTATATTAGTTTCGATGAAAAATGGTATCAGCAAGGAGGTTCGGAGTATTTGCAATTTACGTTGAATAACAAATATGTGTAATGTTCTTTTACACGAAATACCGTTTTAAGTAGTTTCATCTTAGCAAAGGTAAAGTGTGTCTCTTGATCTTAGTAAACCTATAAGATATATTTAATTTGCGCCCGTTTTCCTTTATATAACTCTTGAAAAAACCCTCCTACAAACAAATAAAATAATCGGTTGTGTCACCCCAAGATTTACCAGCAAGTATCCAAGGACTGATTTCATCTGAATATTAATTTCATAAATAGAATCAATGAGCGCCCTCTCTCGGTCTGCGGACGAACCCGGTTAAGTTCTAAACAACCGCCTCGGGCGGCACAGTTCATTTCTCGGCTACGGGCGGGGTTGGGCCTAGCGCCAACAGATAGCGTTAATATTTGAATAAAATGTATGGCGGAAATAAATAATATTAGCGTGCTTGTATAAGATATAATCCAACAAAAAAATTACAACCAGGCATCTGTGCCCTAAATTTTCAGCCTTTTAGTCCAATATTTCGTGATTGTCATATGACTAGTGCGCTTCCTTGTGGATCGATTTCAACCACAACCATTTCAGTACTTGCCATGGCCAAATGATGCCTGCATACAAATTTTATCTCAATCGTACTAAACGTTTGGGTGCTATCGTGGAGGAATACACACTAGAGAGACAGACTCACAGACAGACTTCAATATGAAATGGCCTTAATCATCTCAGTGGGGCTCAAAATGTATATTTCAGTCTTCATCTCGAAAATAAATTTTAGCGCACTCACAATACTGTCCCTCATCGTCGGTTGGTGGGCCGAGATACGTCTATAAGGAAAATAAGGTAAATACGCCTTTTCTGCATATTCCAAATATACATATAAGTAAAAGTATATAAACATGTTAGTTGCGCCTTATTTAAATATCCCAAAAGATACATCGTGTTAAACGAAAAATGTAAATTGGAAAATCTTGGTTTTGAGCAAAATTTAAAATTCGTATTTCCACCAGATCTGCTCGTTTTGAGATCTGCACGCTGGTGTTGTTCTTGAAGTGATGTAATCTAATAGAAAATTGATTACCTAGTTTGTAATTTTAAAGGTAATGTATAACGGCAAATAACTTTTCTTGAGGGGATGCGATATTTGACATGGACACCTCTTTAAAATTCGATGTTAGGATGGGAAAATACTTAGTCATATTTTATTAAAAATGGGATAAATTTAATTTGAACCACAACCTTAAGCTCCTGGGCATATTTGTACTATATGTACATAGTACGTAATAATAAAAATAATTCTGATGTCCGCGTTTAAAATGGCAACACCGAAATATGAAAAACCAGATTTCCAGTGAATGTTTATTAACACTTTTTTTCATAATAAGTCGTTAGTAATGAGTGTACTGAAAGTTTCAAAATAAAAAACAAAAAAGGGTGTCTGAAACTCAGCGGTTAAACCTAATTTTGGTGAAGTCAGTATAAGTGAAGTTAGAAGAGATGTGGATAAAATTAGTTTTGTTATTTTGCGGCCATTGTTAAGCCAAAATAGTATAGTGGATAAAAGTGGTATAAATATAACAACTCGTACTACTAGTACCAGGCTAGACTCTAGAATATGTTAGACATCTAAATTATGATATTACGACCATAAACGCTTTTACGGTTTTACATAATTTGACTTTTACTAAGCAGTTCGATTTCAGTTTTGTATTTTTGAACTTATGTAGATAGCTAGGGAATTCTGGTATAACATTTCTTATTTACTTATTTAATTATTTTATAAACAAATAAATATTACAGTCATGACGGTAGATAAGTATATTACAACCAAGTCGTTGAGATGTAATATATACAAAAACATGCATCGTAAGGCAACCATGGATGGAAATTACATACGAAATTAACGTAAAAAACCAATAATTTACAGCGAACAATTTATATTTATGTTTACTAAAAGTGAACAAATCTACATATGGTGATGTTGAAACCATCCCATTCATTGCTAAAATTGCCGCGTGAAAACGGCTCCACAAAAAGATGGTGCGATCAAGCACGTTGTTAATTATCGGGCACAAACAAACTTACCTTATATACAAGACTAGGGTTGTCTGTTTTGCCAACATGAGGTCTGTTTTGCAAATCAACTTGAAAATATAGCAATTCCTTACTGAGCGACACGATCAGCTATTCCCTACTGAGCGATATAAGAGCGAATTACAACCAAAGAAATGAGCATGAAAACGTACAGATATCAAACTTATAGAGAATTAATTCTGAAATAGAAACGAAATGTCAATTTAATGTAAATTACTACATTAACTTACTACTTTAATAGGATCTGAAAATAAAACCTAAAGTAAAAGTAAAATACACAGAATTTGATTGTCAAACATTTATAGTGTCGATTGCCGTAGCATGTAAGACAATTACTGAATTAATCAATCTACATTATTTTGTCAGAAACACGCACGTTAACCCCTCAAATGTGAGGCGTCCCTTAAGGGATGCCTTGGCAAAATGTATACAAAATGTATATAAATTTATATAAATGTAAATATAAATGTAAATGTGCGCCGCTTTATAGTAATCCGCTCTATAGTAATGCTATAGCTCTATAGTAAACCCCGCTCTATGTAAATGTAAATGTAAATGTAAATATAAATTTATAAACATTTTGCCGTAGGCAACCCGAGCTAATCGCCATTCATTTGAGGGGTTAATATATCAAATAGTGTTGCATAGTGTTGCAATTTTGCATCAACTGTTGAGTTGATGCAAAATTGATGATCTCTTGATCTAGATCTTTGTGATCCAAAAACTATGTAGGGTAAACAAAAGAAGTAAATTCAAAGTAAATAGAAAACAAACACAAAAATAAGGTGTAAACATATTAATAAGAACAATAGATATAATCATAACTAATCCCTAGAGATTATTACAGAAAATTTACGTAAATAATATGTAGGTACGTTACTAAATTTACGTTACAAAATTTAAGTTACTAAATTTACGTTACTAATACATTGATGACATATTTATGACCCCTTTGTAGCAATACCTCTTGCTCAGCTAAACATATTCTAGCTGGATGCAAGGTGGCCTTAGATCAAGGACGGTACAATTACCGCCACGACAAAGTCCTTGCTGTTATTCGCGAGGTAATTAGCCTCTCAGAGGCTCGTGCCAACAAGGGTTTGACACTACCCTCCAAACCCCCCATACAGTTAGTGCAGGATGGCTTTAAAGGCAAAAAACATTTCACTACAAAACTTTTCTCAATAATCGAGAACGCTTCAGATTGGATTCTGGAGGTCGATTCGGTCTCTAAGCAGTGTACATTTCCTGAAAGTCTCGGATGAACAGCCCTGCGTCCAGATATAACTCTTTACTGTATTTCGAACGATGGCCCTTATCGTAGAATTAACTGTTCCATGGGATTCAAATAGCTCAAAAGACCACGAGTACAAATTAAATAAATACCATGATCTCACAAATGCCATCACCCGGAATGGCTTCACTGTTCATCTTCCCGCGGTGGAAGTTGGTGCTCGTGGCCAGCCAGCTAAATCTCTGTTTCACATTTTTAAAAATCTTGGTCTCTCCAGGAAAATAATGAACTCCTTCCTAGAAAAAAATATCTAAAACGGGGATTGAATGGGTGGTAAGGTGACCGCTGACATGTGGCAAGACAGCTGTGTTAAACCTACCACAGCCGGTCCTTAGTCCGGAATCCACCGCTCAATCCCCAGAATAGTATATGATGGGCCCGACTTCGGCCGGTTAAATCCATGGCAGCACCGTTTGTATTTTATTTTAAAATTACAATACTAATTATATTATCATGAAATTGTTAAAGTAGTTACCTAACAAAATAATCATTGGTAAATAAGAAATACAATGCGAGCAAAATCTGGCAGCGACTTCTGTGAATAAGCATCCCTGCAAAATATGAGAAATATACTCTTTAGTAGGTATTGGTATTAACATTTTTCATTATAATTTCAAAATTATTTTTTTTTAAAATAAAGTAAAATTAAAAAATATATTTTTTTACTAAATTTTACAATACAATCTTTTAAGGTTGTATTTTATGTATTTGTGCCTCCAGAAATAAAATATTGCAACTTTTTTTTCGCATCTGACAGCCTTCAGTTTTAATCTCACTAGTAACATAAAATAATTTGAATTTAAATTGAATTAAAAGACGTGGTAGATGACTTTTAAGTCCGTTTTTCGGATATAATAAAAAAATACGTGTGGCACTCGGGACTGCCGCGGTAAAGCTACTGCATAGCATTTTTAACAACTTATGGAATTATAATTATTTATTTATTTTATTTATTTTATTTTTTCTGATATCAGATAACTGCGCTCTATCGGAAAACGTTGAAATTATTCCGAATCATTTGCGGCTGCGGTAGCAAATGATTCGGAATAATTTAAACGTCTTCCGATAGAGCGCACGAATTTTTTATTCGATAAAGCAAAAAAACGGATTATTCGAAAAAAATCGTAGATGAAAAGATAGATAATTAAATTATCTTTAAAATAGTGCAGGTTTCATAATAATACGCCAGATAGTATTTGCCTAGTAGTCGTTTTTGTGTTCGGTTAGACCTAATTTCACAAATTAATTACACTATGTAATATAAACAAAATCTAAAATATTCAAAGCTAAGAATATTAGGAAAATGTTCTTGTTTAACATATATTTTTTTCGAATCGTAAGCATTACTCGTTTAGACGTAATTATCAGTTTAAAATCATTAATTTTCGTTAAGAAATTTCTTCATTCGGTCGCCGCGCTGGCCTAGGCCCGCGATAAAAGCTATGCAATAGCTTAAAAATAAAATATCACGTAAACACAAATCACCTAAAATTAAACTAATTGCGAGTAAAAAAAGTCAGTGCAGTCTTTAAAAAAGTTATCCTCTTTCCCTTCCCTTTGGGAATGCGCCTCTCGATTGGCCGGTCTGGCATTTATACGTATAGAATTGAGACATCCAATATTGTAAATATTATGTGTACATCTTATGTAATAATATGACGTGATTCTCTTATGTCTTAGTATCATTTCATAATCTCTAAGTCATTGTCAATATGTTTTATAGTTTATCGGCAGAGGGTTCGAATTCCCTCACTGTCTTGAATTAAAAACTCACTCTGTATTATAGCGGAAACCGAATTTGGTGAAGGCTCGTTCTCGCGGCTACCCGACATCGGAAACCCTCTGTCGCAACTTTTCCGAATGAATATCGAGCCATCAAAACGGGCGGATATTAAGCTGCAAAACGAGCCAGCGCGAATTTGAATACGAATAAAGCGCTAAGATATTTAGATAAAGCAGACCGGCTGAATAATTAATAAGGAGAGTCCTCCCCCCGCCCTTAGACGCGTGGGGCTGCTGGAGGATGGCGGGCAGGGCGCGGGGTTCAGAGGGAAGAGGAAGGAGAGGTGGTAAGAGGGAAAGAGCGGAAAGCGGGGCACGGTTCACACTTGGTGCGCTTACCTGGCGCTCGGGATAACTTTCCGCGGTGACTGCCACACGGTTGCCAAAGTTCGACGTGGACGTGAAATCTCAGCGCCCGTTTATTCTATCCGGAATACGATTAATGTAATAATTTATATGCATAATGTACTATAACTTTAATTAACTAAGGGTATAGAGTGCGCGCTCGATAACTAAACAAATGACAGAGAGGCGTTTCCTTTATCCGTTAATATGCGAAAGAAGAGAAAGCCGTACTTATTTTGTCACAATTGTAAATCCCTTTTAGGACGTTTTCTCTCCTAATCATAGCATCCGCGATTTGCATATTTTTACCCCGAGTCGGGTCAGTAATTATCTTATAGTGCTATGCACTGACAAGGAAAACACTTGTAAAAGAAAAGGTTTTATTTCAACATAAATTTTAACATTAAGTAACAATATTTCAATTATCAACTCGAGTTTTATGTATGTTACCTATTCACTCATGACCGGCCTTCGGAACGGATCCTTTTTTTGTTTTGTTCATATTCACTTCGGTCATACTGTAGGCTTTAAAAAATCCGGGAAGTCTCTCGGAAAAGTGAGAAAAATGTGAAAAACCGATATTTATTTTAGTACTGAGCATTGATCATAGATGACATTGTTTGACAAGAATTGCGATAATGTTACTTCTGTCGATAAAACATTAATTCCAAACCCCTCTTCTAGTTAAACAGATAGCGAAACGAAAAGAGATGTCTTTGCCGATTTGTAACTCTGGCTATATTTAGTAGTTGCATAAAGAGGAAACTAGCGGGCGCTGATGAGAGCGAGTATAAGTACCCTACATACATAAGTACTCCAGCTCTTAAGCTTGTGTATTCTATCGCTGAGTTTTGCCCACCAGTATTGTATAAGAGAGCCAAACCAGTAAGATGGGCGTACAGCTGAACGAAGTGAAGTGAATTATTTATATTAGCCTTAGATACCGTCGCATATCCTGGCTATAGAAACGCTGCTGCAAACCAAGTTTAGGCTAAGTGAACCGGGAACGGTACACTAATCATTCTCAGTGACGTCGACAGCTCATCCCCAATAAATCTAATTAGGTTATTTATTATAAGAAGAGCAACTTTTCATAGTATGTATTATTTAATATTACAGTTTCTATCATATATTTATGTATACTTTTATTATTTATACTCAACTTACTTAAATATATCCATTTATTTAGAAAATACTATTCGTTATCCGCCTTGTTTTATGATATCCTATAATTATATTTCTACATATAAACATGTCTATGATTTTATTTCGAGTAATTGCCTAATATTAATCTCCATAAATACTCAATTATTAAAAATGAAAATACCAATAATTAAGCTACAATTAGTGCAAATACTGCTCGATGGGTCGAAAATCAATTTATTCTATTTAAATATAAATGGCTGATTTCATCGATTGCTTAGACGACTATGAAAGCATCCCTTGTAAAGTCTTTGATTCAGTTAATAATTGTGAAAAATACATTAAATCCGAGAAACATCTTAAAATAATATCATTTAATATTCGTAGCATTAGGAAAAATTTCGATGATTTTCTTCTTTTACTACACCAACTTAACAATAAAGTGGATATCCTGATTCTTACCGAATGTTGGATCAATGATTTCTATGTACCCAAAATACTAAATGGATACAAATGTCACTACACAAAAAATGTTAGATTGCAAAATGACGGGGTTGTGGTCTACATAAAATCAGAAATTAGTGCTATAGTAACGGAAAAAATAATCGAGGACGCTAACTGCCTGC
>OX155980.1:44864833-45027333 GCA_944548615.1 Micropterix aruncella | reverse complement strand
TACTTTGCTTTGCTTATATTATTAGGCCAATCGCAAATATTTGAGGATGAAGAAGATTTTATTACCTTCGTGAATAAATAACATCCTTGTAAATTAGGACGTTGTTTTGTAATGAAACTTTATATAGAACGTTTGAACGACTTCTAATTCGAATGGAAAAGGAACGTCATGGTTCAAACTGAAAAATTGTAATG
Source organism: Micropterix aruncella (assembly GCA_944548615.1). Lineage (NCBI taxonomy): Eukaryota > Metazoa > Arthropoda > Insecta > Lepidoptera > Micropterigidae > Micropterix > Micropterix aruncella. The sequence continues at coordinate 45,027,139 of OX155980.1, read as the reverse complement.
CGAAAAATTACATAATAATTTACAACAACATCGTTAATTTAATCGAAATCGTAAGAAGTTTTATAAATATCTCGAGAGAATAAATGCTCAGTGGGAGACCTACAAAGCGAAATAAATGTGATAACAGTTTGGTCACAGCTGGCTGTAGTCAAACGCCATTGAAAATGGAGAACATTTTAAATGTTTGATAGAAATAGAAAAGCAGTATACCGCTATACGACCAATCGTGATGGAACACCCGCGACAAAGCGGATATAGGCTGAAAATATCCTCCCGGAGGAGAGCAAGATTACAATTTGCCAATCTGCTCTCCTCCTCCTTCTGGTTTATGGATATGTCGCATTTCTCGACCTCACAGATGAGTTATCCACCAAAGTTGAGCGTCTCCAATTCGTCTGCATTCCTTATATCCATGAGCTCAGAAAACTTGACCACATCACGGAGTACAAAGAGAAGCTTCACTGGCTGTCGACCCGGGAGAAAAGAGACATGAGATTTATTTGATGTTTTTTAAGATCTTGGATGGCGTCGCTCCCAATTATCTCACCGGCAGATTTACTGCACTATCGGCTCATGGACGCCCTCTGAGATTAAAAGGTAACCTGCTACGCTCTCTCTGGTCACAGCATTGACATCTTCTCATTCTCTTTCACCGTGCATGGAGAACGTCTTTGGAATGCTTTGCCGAAAAATGTGTACAGACTCAGAAAATATTTGAAATCTTCTACTTAAATTCCCTTTTCCTTCCCAATCTCCTCCTTTTTAAACCTTAGCGTCCTTATAGGTTAGATCATTTTGGTGTGGCACATCCTGTGCCCCAAAGTGTTATATATATATATATATATATATATATATATATATATATATATATATATATATATATATATATATATATATATATATATATATATATATATATATATATATATATATATATATATATATATATATATATATATATATATATATATATATATATATATATATATATGTATTTCTTTCTATCCTCTTTTTTTTATTTGTCATACTTTTTATATACCTAGGTTAAGTTAGCATATTCTCGTAAATAATGTAAATACAATAGTATAGATTAGCTCTAAAATATTGCCTTCAGGAAAGAAGCTCGCCATTTCGTACGAAAAAAGCGTTTTAATATTATTATGACTATATAGTACTGGAAAGCCCTGGTCGCCATATTTATGTAAGGCAGTTTAAATAAAGCCAACATTTCTCGCTTCTCAATATCAATCCTGAACAGCTCCCTAAATAACGATCTTTTCATTAAAACCTAACTAAAATAACTGCCAAACAATGACACGGTTTCGACCAAATGTGTCACCATATTCAACATTTATGGAACATGATGGTGTGTGGTCTGGCCGTATTATACACTCTACATCTCAGCACTAAACTGCCGGCTGCATCTAGGTATCATCATTGTAAAGCCACTGTGGTACAGTGACATGTATCCTGCCAATACTTCTGAATGACAATATGCCATCATTACCGCAATATCATCACTCAACTTTAAAACCATGAAAGCAGTGTGTAGCACTATTGCGATAGCTCAATATTGCCAGGCAATCAGCATTCTATGAGTTACGCAAGTATGTAGTACCAGTACTGCAATTCCATGTCACCATACAAGCCGTGAAATCATCCTTTATTACCAGTCATTCATTGGGCCATGGCCCAATCTTCAGCCCATGGCAGTCTTCTTTCAACTAACTACCCAACTAATAGCTGGGGATTTAGTGCGATGTACCCTGCATTTTGTGATTAAAGGCTCATACTTGGCACAATTGTTCCATAGGTGGTCCTGAGTGAATTTAGACCGGGAGCTATCGGCGACCACCCCGGGGGTGGCGGGGGGAGGGGGTGGAAATTTGATTCTGCCGCGCGTCACTTTGAGCCCTATATCTCTCAGACTATAGGTGCCAGGGGAAGTAGGATATCATTTTCGGATAATTTAGCAATGACAAATTCATTTCTGAAAGAAAAAAAATACCTTTCCATAGAAAAAATATGAAATAATTGGTAAAATCCAAAAATCGTTGACATCTTTTATTTTACTTATACGAAGTTTACTTTTTAACCATAAAAGGTATCGGTATGCAAAAAATACATTCTGAAAGCCAAACTTATCTAAATTACAGACATATACTTTTTATTGGACTGGTATTGTAAAATGTGAGTGAAAAAAATATAATTCATCGCACGGCAGACCGGCGTATTACGTCCGTTACGTAGAGACGGGCATCGATCTAAGTTAGATAAGTACTTATCGGATTATTTAGTTTCTGCGGTAGGCCAGTGAGTTAAAAAAGAAGTAAAATCGTTATTATTATTATCATAACTATATTATTATTGTTTTTTCTATTTAATAAATATAATTCATCATTAATACAGCGTACCTAACTGATATTTGTGCTTACATACCTTAAATACCTAAGTATTAATTTGTCTGCAATCCCTACCATTTCGTTGAAAAAATAATAATTAGTAGTATATATGATACAAGAACATACCTACCCATACTTACTTAATTGCTAGAAGAAACTATTAAAACACTGAAAAAAGGCTATTCTTTTGAATGCCCATTTTCAAATTTCACATTTCATTTTAGGTGAAACAGGGGCAACACCCTCGCTCTTCGTGGCCCTATAACTGAAAAAGTTATGGGCTAGACTTTACAAATTTTATACCAATTTAGATGATAAATTAAATTTGTACTTTTAGCTTTTAAATATATGCCTAACTTTAATCTTATTATTTAACACTTTACTGACTACTTTGTATGTTACCTACTATCAAAAACTTTTAGTACGTTTTCGAACCTACTCGAATTATTGACTATTTCAATTATTAGGCGTCTATGTTGGTTATTTAACTTTTTACTGACTCTTTTAGTTAGTATGATGAGTAACTCTTAGTAGGTACCCATTCAAATTATTAACTTTTTTAATAAATAAGCGTTCATTTTGTTTTGTAATAAGATTTCACAATAAATAGCTTTAAGTAGGTTCCAAAGTTTCTGAGATACTATTTTTCCAATCTAATAGCTAAATTCTTAAGAACCTACATATGTATGTTAAGTAAAAATTAGAGAAGTAATTAGACTACCTAATACAAATATTTTTCCATGTTCAAGGGCGGTTTTTAGCCACCAATTGGACACGACGTAAATGTTATGTATGTTATAGACTTAATATATCCTATCTATACTTACTTAATATACAACAAACATTATAGTTTTTTCCTTAGGTAGTCGCAATATCATGACAGCAGAGAGATACTGGTGGCGTTTCCCAGAACCTTTGTGCACCCACAGCTCTTTAAGCTGTGTAATTGTGGTAATTTGCACTTCTGCTGCTGGTCTGCGAAGTCAGTATCCACAGTCAGTAGCATAATTTTTGTCAAGCCATGAGCGACAGTGTCAGATACATGCACCATCATTCATCGTGGTTACGTATCACGTAACTACGAAGAAACGTACGCGTTGTGTCACGTGTTATATTGGTTAAAATATTTGGTCCACCTATGTTGCAAACTTCCTTGCCGTTATCAGCAAACAATCCTTCCTTAAGCAATTGTTCATCATCCAATTGGCCTAAACTTTAGGTAGTTTCGTGGTAGCAGTGACCCGTTTTCTTTGAAAGTTTTTCTCTGTTAATATTTTTTATGCTTTCGTTATTATGTCCCAAACCATATTTAATTTTGAAACCCTGTAAGTTCTTTGCAAAGAAATGATCTGATGTAGATATTCTCCAAAGTCTTTCTATGGCCAGAACTCAGTATGTGTACTAATATAGATCCATCTAGAATTTTCGCTGAGACTTGTGGGGCGTTTGGAACGGTTGCAGTTCCAAAAATACTGGTAATCGATTTTAGTAGGTCTGACATTGTTCCAGATCGCGATTTACCCATTGAAGAAAGTGCTAGAGGACTGGCTTGGTTTTCTTGCGCCAAGAATGAATTGAGATCTTCTACTCTGTGCTCACAGGTTGCAAAATAAATTTTGCTGAATAGACTGTAGTCATTCTCAAGGCCTCTTATCTTTGCTTTCGTTTTGCTCTCACTCTTTTTTATGTGTTTTAATAAATTGTGTATTTATATTGTGTATATACTTGTTGTATAAGGAGATACTACTAAGTTTGGTTGAATCCAGTAAACTTTTTTAAGAGTTTGTGTGTAATCTTCCTTCACAAATGTCGATCTTATAAAGCTATTTAAGAGCAATAGCTGTATAAGATCAATAACTCTTTGCCGCTTTTTCTAACTTGAATACTGCATTTACAACTTCAGTACATAGAAGTCTGGAGACTGTTCGACAAAAGGATTTCCTGGTGTATTTATTGTAGCTACCGGTGATTACAGCTCTAGAATAAAGTTTTTCTTTTTTGCGGCAGTGCCAGAAAGATGGCTGCCGTGTTCTTCTGTTGCGCTGTTCTCCGTAACAAAATACAAACCATCCTGCTCAAAACTGCAAACTGTATCTACCAATTCAGTTCCAGCGAAAAGTCACTTAGTCAGGTTTTTCAGTCAAACCAATCAATTCTGTGATGTGTAAAATAATATTATGTTGTATAATGAAGAAGTAATCACAAACAATTTAGCGTAAAGATGAATGCAAGAGTAAAAATAGGTCCTACCTACATCTCCTTTTAATATGGCATTCATTTGCTAATGTTCTTGGTCCTTAGCCATCCCCGTAAACTCAAAATGCTTTAATAATTCTCCGCGCGGCAGACAAATTCTTTCACTGTTTACTACTGAACTGAGTGGGTCGACCAAAAGGTCCACCCACTCAGTTAGGTACGGTGTGTGAATAATGAATTATTTTATTAAATAGAAAAAATCAATAATAATATAATTATCATACTAATTATTACTATTGTACTTGTTATTTTTAACACACTAACCTATCGCAGTAACTAAATAATCCTATAAGTACTTATCTAACTTCGCTCGATGCCCGTATCTACTTAGCAGGCGTAATACACCGGTCTGCCGTGCGATGAATTATATTTTTTTCACTCACTTTTTACTATGGAAGTCCAATAAAATATATACTGGTGTAATTAAGATAAGTGTGGCTTTCGGAATGTATTTTTTAAATACCGATAACTCTTATGGTTAAAAAGTAAACATCGAATATGTAAAAAAAAGATGTGAATGATTTTTGGATGTTACCAATTATTTCATATTTTTTCTATGGACCGGTATTTTTAAGCTATTGCATAGCTTTTATCGCGGGCCTAGGCCAGCGCGGCGACCGAATGAAGAAATTTTTAAACGAAAATTAATGATTTTAAACTGATAATTACGTCTAAACGAGTACTGCTTACGATTCGAAAAAAATATATGTTAAACAAGAACATTTTCCTAATATTCTTAGCTTTGAATGTTTTAGATTTTGTTTATATTACATAGTGTAATTAATTTGTGAAATTAGGTCTAACCGAACACAAAAACGACTACTACGCAAATACTATCTGGCGTATTATTATCAAACCTGCACCATTTTAAAGATAATTTAATTATCTATCTTTTTATCTACGATTTTTTTCGAATAATCCGTTTTTTTTGCTTTATCGAATAAAAAATTCGTGCGCGGCGCTCTATCTGAGGACGTTTCAATTATTCCGAATCATTTGCTACCGCAGCCGCAAATGATTCAGAATAATTTCAACGTTTTCCGATAGAGCGCAGTTATCTGATATCAGAAAAAATAAAATAAATAAAGCCGGTTCGTAAGTCCGGAATCCACTGCTCACCCCCCAGAAGTGTAAAAAAAATAGTATTATGATGGGCCCGACTCCGGTCGGTGAATTCCATGGCAGCTCCGTTTGTATTTATTATTATATTATAATTGCATAAGTTGTTAAAAATGCTATGCAATAGCTTTACCCCGGCAGTCCCCGAGTGCCACACGTATTTTTTCTTCTTCCAAAAATGAATTCCTTATCATTGAGTTACCCGAAAATGATATTCCACTTGCCCTAGTACCTATATTCCGAGAGATATAGGGCTCAAAGTGACGCGCGGCGGAATCAAACTCCAACCCCCTTCCCCCGCCACCCGCGGGGTGGCCCCCGATGGCTCCCAGTTTAAATCCACTCAGGACCACCTAAGGAACAATTGTGCCAAGTATGAGTCTTTAATCACAAAATGCAGGGTTCCCATACAAACTGTTGCACTAAATCCCCAGCTATAAGACCGATTGTTCACGTTAGATCGATCAAGTTTTCGCTTTAAATAGTCGATCTATTAACGCGCCATAAAACTTCACTCATAAATAGAAATGGATATCTTTTTGTTGTTATGAGTAAGCTGACTACGAGTCGCCAGTGTCTCGGAGAACCTAGCAGTTGCATTTAACGTATTTGAAATTACTCCTAATACACCACAGTTTCTGGACCATTGGCAAATAACTCCTACATTTAACCTTGCATTGACACTATTGATAATAGCGTTTCGACGTGAGACTGTGTCGAGATCAGAGCTATACTAGAATAGACCGCGGGAGTATTGTGAGTGAATGAGATAGCGGAATAGAAAGAGATAGCTGCATATGGGCCCCTCTATCCTTGTCTAGTCGCGCATGCGCGTTTATCATTTCTTATTTTTTTATAATAATTGGGAATTCTTTAATTCCGAATTATTATATTATATAATTACGTGAATATCTATATAATTGCGTTGCACTCTATATATTTACGTGTGTCTCGCGCATGCGCGACTGAACAACGATAGAGTGGGCCCATATGCAGCTTTCTCTTTCTATTCCTCTATCAATTTCTCAGGCCTGTCGCGTGGTCTATTCTAGTATGCTGTGGTCGAGATACATTACAGTTGTATTACTATCATAAAATTGCCTTTTTTTTATATTATGTCAAATCGAAAAAAATTCTATAGGTGTCTTTCTAAAGTAATCGAACCGTAGCATACAGATTAAAGCGTGTAATAATAGTATTCTGGCATTTTCCGTTTCAACATTAAGGCCGTATCCGCTAAAGGCACTGTCTCTAAAAGCGTAAATATTATCAATAAATATTAGACTATTGCTCGACACGGGGCTCAAACAGGTAATGCAGAAGGCGGCAACAACCAGCTATTAGAAGGTTTCTGTTTGTAGCTCTTGACGTGAATTGCCAAGTTTCTGTGTATATAAGAAAATAATAATAATATTTGATCATTGACATTGAAAAATTACAAAATTTACAAGAGGTAATTAGATAACTGGAAAGAAATAAAATAAGTTTTTTGGGGTACAATTTCACAAGAACCATTTCACGCATAATATAATACTATTAAAACAAACTACAATTAAAAACCTAGTTTATTACCCAAATGGGTAAGTGATCAGAATGCAAGAAGTTGGTTTACACGATTTATTATAAGATTTAAAAATAAACGCAATTAAAAATAATCGTATAAAATAAATTGCAACCGAATTTAAAATAAAAAAGTTGAAACATAATAAAAAAAGTTTAAATTATGAAAAACATCTGAACAATCATAATACGTGAATCATAAACGTGTCATAAAATGATAAATATCATCAGAGATTAACAAAAAATCAACAATTACAAAAATAGTCACACTTTTAAAAATACTTTTCAGAAACCATACAAATACTAGTTTAAAACATGTTTAAAACGTGGTTATCATAATAATAAAGTCAAATTATTATCAAAATAATAAGAATAATAATAATAAACCTAACAATCCAAATTAGTGTCAATTTAGTATCAAAATATTATAAATAATCATAATAAAAATAATGATCAAGATAATTAAAAATTATTAAACAGTAAAAATAAGATCTTAGACAACTTTTGGAAAGGGGTTTTTGAACTTGCTTCTGCTCATGAACTTAACACTTAAAATTGTAAAAGCTGCAAGTGGGAATGTTCTCAGATCAACTGACCTAATATTCAGGCCCCTCAGAGGTCTTGACAGTCAACCTTTAGCATTTCCATATATTTTTTTGGTAGCAACTCACTGAAGTCAACCGTAATGATGCCCTCGGCCGATTTCGCGCAAGCGCCATATGGTAGGAGAAGTTCCTCATATTTAAAGACAATAAATATTTATAAAAGTTCCTAAAAAATAGAAGTCTTTTGCTCTATTTCTTGTCTACAGTTTGTTCTGCAACTTTGCTTTGGTTGCTGTGAAGTGTGTGATCGTACGTTGTCTTGCAGAAGCAGTGAAAATTAGCCAATGTACCTAACATAGCAGTGAAAATTAGCAAATGTTAGGTTGTTTAACCAAGAGTTTCTCCATAATTGTTGGCATTACTTCATAGTACACCTTTGCAAACTTCGACTACAAGAAGCTGCAACGGATAATATCGGTACAGGACCTCAAATTCAAAAATAACTCGAGTTTTTAACTTTTCCATTGTTGCACACATGTAAATATACAAGCCTATACCAGACGGTCAAATAACAAATCAATAAATGAATTGTAATAACAATGAGTAGCTATAGAAAAGTATTTTCTATAGCTACGGATATATTTCTATACTTCGCGGACGACACTGTCCTTCTTACTGCGACTAATAATTGGAATGATACATTCTTCAAAGCTCAAAGTAACTTGGAACTGGCTAAAACTTGGATCGACAACCATATTTTAACGCTAAATGCTGCGAAATCAAAATTTATCACTTTCAGCTTGCGGGGAAATCCCAGCCAGGTTCTCAACCAAACACTTGCCATTCATACCGACAAATGCTTGGATAAGAATAGATGTGTATGTACTAAATTATGCAAATCTGCAACAGTCTCCTACTTAGGCATAACGGTAGATGAGAAGCTATGTTGGGAAAATCAGATTGCAAATTTGAGTTCGAGAATTAGAAAACTGGTTTATGTATTTCTTCGGCTGCGCAACATTCTGTCCAAAACAACCATAAGAATGGTATACATGGCCTTGTGTTAGAGTATTTTGTCCTACGGAGTCGCGGCATGGGGCGCTACTACTAATGATAATCTGGATAGATTGACAAAAGCGCAGAAATTATTATTGAGGAATTATTCACAGGAAAAACCGGCGTCATCCATCTGCCTTGTTATTTTCCCAATCCCATGTGCTATCAGCTAAACAGTTATTCATTAAGCAAGCGCTTCTTGCATTCTACAAATCTAGAGATGACCACGCCCGAACTGATATAATTCCCTTAGTGAAGACATGAAAAATTATCCTAACATAAAAATATAGCAAACCTTAATAGATGGCTACCAAGGGATATGTAAAATCTGATCAACTTCTTTGCAACGCACGACAATTTATTTAGTATCACTTATCTATTTTTCTTTATTAAATTTTATTAAATTACAACTATAAATGTATATATTTATTACATAGCTATATTTTTTATAAAATTGGTATATTTATGTGTATATACAGGTGGTGGGTCCAAATAATTTATTTAAAAAAAAACACTTCATTTCTTAAAATTGCATAAAAATATGCACATCTAGAGACGGGCCAAATTATCGCCTAGTTAGATGTGCTATTGGCAGTAAAGGTCATGTAAGATGTGTTAAACCTCCCTATATTAATTATTAAATAATTTATATAATTATTATAAGATTACATGACCTATGAGTGAACTGTATACCTAATCCTATGTACCTAAATAAATAAAATAATAAATAAATTATACAAATCGTGTCTGGATCGCTCAAAATAAACCGCTTTTTATTTATTTACCTTCCCGTTTTTATTTAACGGGCGCGTTAGCGCGTCGCACATTGCGCTTGCCAATATTTTTAAAAATACCGTATTTTTTATATGAAACTTCTTTTTTGTATAATTAATAAAAATCTCATTTTTGTAGTTCATCATTTACATAATATCATAAGTTTTGGTTTCGTCATGGATTTTTAAGCTATTGCATAGCTTTTATCGCGGGCCTAGGCCAGCGCGGCGACCGAATGAAGAAATTTCTTAACGAAAATGAATGATTTTAAACTGATAATTACGTCTAAACGAGTACTGCTTACGATTCGAAAAAAATATATGTTAAACAAGAACATTTTCCTAATAGTCTTAGATTTGAATATTTTAGATTTTGTTTATATTACATAGTGTAATTAATTTGTGAAATTAGGTCTAACCGAACACAAAAACGACTACTACGCAAATACTACCTGGCGTATTATTATGAAACCTGCACCATTTTAAAGTTAATTTAATTATCTATCTTTTTATCTACGATTTTTTTTGAGTAATCCGTTTTTTTTGCTTTATCGAATAAAAAATTCGTGCGCGGCGCTCTATCGGAAGACGTTTAAATTATTCCGAATCATTTGCTTCCGCAGATGATTCGGAATAATTTCAACGTTTTCCGATAGAGCGCAGTTATCTGATATCAGAAAAAATAAAATAAATAAATAATTGTAATTGCATACGTTGTTAAAAATGCTATGCAATAGCTTTACCGCGGCAGTCCCCGAGTGCCACACGTAGTTTTTCTGTTTTTCTCCATAAGTTAGATAGTAATTTGAAGTTAAATAAAGATATAAAGCATTGGTGTATGTGACTAATGTTTTATTTAATAATGTTCTTTATCTTTTTAGAAATGGGCAGAAAAATATCGATAAAAAAGTGAAAAGATGACTAATTCAAATAAATCAGCAACATAAGGAAATCCAAAGTAAATGTTTTCTGACGTATGTTATGAAAAAACTAGTAGACATAGAAATATTTCCTATTTGTTTGTACTGTTCTGCAACGCTTTGACTCTGAGATTATAGAAAGATTTTATTTTATACTTCTATAGTAATTACTTATATCCTAACAGGAAAAAGTCTTTTTGAGTGTTTTTACCTAATTTCGTTCATGGGTTTCTCTCTACGTATAATATATTTCGATATTAAATTTTGGTTTGTCTCGAACCTTGAGCCTATGGCTATCTATACATATATAACTTAAAGATTAATTGTTTGTATGAATTCTAATATCGCACTAACGGAAAACGCATTTTGCGTGGCACTGGGCCTTAACTACAAAATCAAGTAATGATAGTATCGGTTGTTCAACTTCAGGTTTTCTACAATGAATGCCAACCGATTTTCATTTCATTTTAATCTGAGCCTTACGACTTGCAGGAATCTCATAATATTGTAATATCGATTATAATGTTATTATTTTATGTTTGTTTTTCTTATCCATATACCGTCCTTCTAGGTGACAACAAAAATCTCTGTAATATTTTCCTTTTAAAAATGCGTGCTCTAGTGCGTTACTGACTTTACTGACAGTTCAGGATTATGAAACATATGGTTAAACTGTTCTGAGTATCTTGGAAGTAAGTACTTTTGTCCTATTGGGTGGTTTTCAAATTTCGATTTCACATTTATTTGTGGCTACGTACTGTCACATTTCCGTGAATTAAAGATAAGATTCGTGATTAGCGGTTATTAGTTCCTGAAGAAGTTGTGAATAACAGGCCATTGCAAAAATCCAAAATTCGGATTAAAGTTTCTCTTTTAATAGTTAGTTTCCAAAAAAAATATTGTAGGATAGTTTGAGATAGTTTTTTTTTTCATGTTTGATGTTTTCGTATCCCCCATCACTTCAGTGTGTCCCACTTGCTACTTCAACTCCCAGATCCCGCTTTTCAGAATAGATTCTAACACATGGCAATTTTTACTTGCGTAAGTATGTCAATATGGATACTTCGAGCAAAATTTTGAATTGGGTGTATGTGTTTGTGTCTGTCTATCTGCACTTACTGTATCTCAAAACTACACCACCAATTAGGTTCAAATTACGTATAAAAATAGTTCATCCTAATCCCGAAATTTAAAAACCTCATGAAAGGTATTCGCCAATTTCTTTTAAAATGGCAGCCTTTTCCAAATTGAAAAAATCATAAATCCGGTATTAACCGGGTCAAGAAAAATAAATAAGCGTCTCTATATTTCTGAGGATACAAATATTAATTACCTATCTTTTCGAGATCTTTCTCGAATTTTGAATTAAAAATATTAAAATCAGATTATTGAATACTCCGTTATTATTAATGCTAAAATGGAAAACAAAATTACCTTAGAATCCTGGTAATATTTTTTTTTCCTTCATACTCCTTACAGTAAAGGTCCACCTGCATATCTAACGACAATTACTTACAGGCAGCCGGCCTTTATAACATCAAGTGGCAGTACTCAGGTGGTCACCCATTCAAGCATTGACCATTCCCGACGCTGCTTAATTTCGGTGATCTGGCCGAAACCAGTGTTTCAACGCGGCTACGGGCGTTTAAATGCAACTAACTTTGCTGTAAGTCATTTCTTCGTATATTTAGTAGTTAATGAGTTTAATAACAAAAAAATATCAACACGAAATCCGGGAAAGTATATGACATCGTGTATCAATCAGATTCTTATGAATGTATTTTTAACATAAAATAATTTGAAGCGTAATTATCAACCCCTAGGGCATCAAAATGGCCGATCGGCATTTTGCGCTGGTGACAAATCCACACGTAGCCGTTCCGGCTGGCCTTCATACATATTATACTAGCTGTGCCCCGTGGTTTTATCCGCCGTTTAATTCAAAAGAAATCGGATTATATATAAATAATTTAGAGTACTTCTAAAATATTTTAGGTCATATTTTCGTGTGGAATTAGTATATACTGGTTTTCATCGCAACCTGATTTAGATAAGGCATGCACAGTTCGGCTTTTCTCGGTAATGCTCTGTTCTCGACGCGGCCGCCGACCCACCGCGTTGCATCGCCCGCCGGCTTCGCGTTCTTAGCGTTCTTTTTGCTCGGCTTCAAAGAACCTTTTTCTAGAATTGGGCTATCAAATTTAAAAAGAATTTATCAAATCTGACAGGTAGTTCTAAAGATTAGCGCGTTTAAACAAAAAACAAACAAACTCACAAGCTTTAATATTAGTATAGATAAATATACAATATACATGACTAACAAGATTAAGTATTAAGTAACAAGAGATAATTCATAAAAAAAATGATATTGTTAGTATTTATATACAAATCGAACAAAAAAGGTGCGGCGCCATTGATGCGCGCAAAGGTTGGCTTCCGAAAGGTTAGGAAACAACAGGTTTTTCGGCGCTGTCTCTTGGTCTAATTGTATCGGATCGGATCCAGTGTGCGGCGCGGCGCTGGCGCTCGGCGTGCCGCGCCCGAAATGATGACAAAGCGACGGGGCGCCGCGACTGCTTAAATAATTCAGGCGCCACTCGCGCCCTCTTATTTAGCGAAACTCACAACTTGGTAAACTTTATTTAATAGACATATTTTATTTATTTATTTTGGCGCGCTTTCGCGTGCGCGTTTCCCGCGACGCTTATCACGGCACATCAACTTGTCAACCGGCTCGCCTCACTCTTCTTTCGAGACTTTTTTTTAGCGAAGAACTGAAAGAGATTTAAAAATAAAAATAAAATTTTAAAAAAGATTTTTAAAATCAAATTTTACTTACCACCAGGGAGTCCAGTGGCAAACTCCCGGCTCCATCTTCAGACCTTCGTCATCACGTGTAATGGAAAGTACTCATGATAACAAAACATACTAGCTTAAATTCCAATTTCCTACCACTTGCTATCAGGTATTTCCAGTCATTACGACCCGGCTTCATCATCAAATCGGCCCGATGGTACCATAATTTTGGATTGTCACCGAACTTACAGAATGCCAAATTTCAGTTCAATCGGATACCAGGAAATGGTAGAAAAATGGTTTTGCAAATTTTGAAACGGACAACTTAAATACGAAAATTGCAAGTTAATATAAAGCTTGTAATAAAATAAAATCGCTTAAGTGCGAGTTTGACTCGCCCCCCAAAGGTTCCGTATTTTCCGAAAAAAGGTTCTTACTGTGAAATATTTTCACACAAATTGCATGGTCACGACTAGGCAAGACTAATAATAACAGTATTTAATAAAAATATTCACCTCCCCCTATCGTTATATATCATGCCGAAGAAACGCGATTATTTGACCGGATTTTTTCCCCTTCATTTTTTCTTAATTTCAAAAAATAAAACAGATGTAGGTAAATGAGATAAACCGATGCATTAAAATTGGCTCTTTCTTCAACGGTTATTACTGTATAAAATATACATAAAAGATTTCAGTCCCGCTTACAACAGGCTATTTAGATTTTGTTATTAAAAATGTAGGATAAATAAAACAAGTAGGATGAATTTACTGCGATAGACGTTTGGCACAAATAACTTTTCATCTTTATTTAAAAAACCAGACAGGTAGGTAACATCGTTATAAGTTGTCATAGCTCTGTTAATTGAGGAATGTTTTGTATAATTGGAGTTATATCTCTTTATATAAAACAGATGCAAGTTCCGAGTAATGCGAGGAGGAGCCAGAATGGATATATTTTGGACCAGATATATTTAAAATATTATTAATTACATTGTAGATAAACATCATATCGTAGGTTGTACGCGTATCTTCAAGACTATTGAGTTTAAAAAGCTAATCTGTCCTTGTACGATTCAGCAGATTTATTTTCCCTAAAGCACAAATGTCTTAAGAATTTCTTTTGAATACGCTCGATTCGTTGCTTGTACAAATTGTATTGGGGGGACCAAATACAAGATGCAAATTCAAGTATACTACGGACATAGGCTTTATATATTACTAACAAGGTGGATGTTTGGTTTATATATGACTAACAAGGCGAATGTGAACATAGACTCCATATATTACTAACAAAGTGGATACTTTTCTATTTGTGTTTCAAGCATAGTGCATAGATTCAAGCCGATACATTTTGCAAATGACTTATCGATTACAAAAACCCAATAATTTAACCAATGATAACAATATTAATAATGAATTATTAGTGTCATCTATCGCATTTTAATACAAGCTGATTACATCTCAGAAATATATTAGTCTGTGTGAACATTAAAGTGCGTAATGTTTACGTAATAAAAACCTGTATAATAAATTAAGAAATGGCCTCTTTAATTAATATCAATACAATAAGAGCTATAATTGTTAAAAAATTGTTTGTTATTATACTATTATTTTATAACATATAGACATATTTAGAGCGCCATCTACAGTGCGCCTCCATACTGCTATACCTCGAAAGTCACCTTGTTGAGTATAATAATAGATGACTAATCAATTTTTGGAACTTTCAGTGTCATCTTCACTTTGAAAATGAGACTCTGAATTTTGTGTATATTTATGTTCATTTTTATTCTATTAATAATCGTACAAATGTACAGCAGGAACAGCCCGCGTCTTTATGAAATTTACGCAAAAGAGTAAACAATATAATAAAACGAAAAAACCGTGATTTTTGTCAACGCTGATTAGCCGATTGCCCACTCATGGTACAAACTTGCGCGTACACTATACTCGTACCTTCGAAACCTCCAAGCAGCCACTCCCACGAAGCCTGCTCGAATATCACAAATAAAAACATCCATAAACCCTCTTCGCCATATACGGTTTTCAGGTCTACCAGCCAACGAAAGGAAAAGGGGAAGCGCCAGCTGTCGAGCAGTATCATGTAACCCAAATGTGTATGTTTTAGGTGTTGCTCAGGTCCAAGCAATTCGGTCACGAACTCAATCTATACCATGATTTTCATCACTATTTTAATCCGAAATCGGATATCTTCCGATTTGCGTTGCAAAAGATACCTGCAAATGTAGCTTGGAACCATTGAGTGCTTAAGAAAACAAATTGTCAAAATGTTGATTCAAAAGCAACTTGAAATCTTTCTGAAAAAGGTCAAATGAAGTATTTAGATGAGAGGAACAAAATCATATTTAGTAAAATAAAATGAAAAAAAACTATAGATACCTATCAGAAGAAACAGGAAGACGACATGACCCACCGACTACACTCCGTATTCTAATCCATGTCCAGCCGGTGGGCTGGACAAATTAGTACCCCGAAATAAACCCAAAACGCGTATTGGGTAATTCTCTTAATCGCGCACAGAGCTGCACACTAAACGAAGAGGACATCACGTATACACTATCGAATCATCATGACTTTTTCGAATTGATAGATTGCATAGATTTGGTGTCTAACGGTTTCGTGCAGCTTGGGCCTCAATATCCATTTTGTTATCGGATCGGCTCAACTGACGATTCAGCTCTTATTCAGAAGCCTCCTCGAGTGGAAGGCTACCCCGGGTAAGACTCCTATGTCTAAGGCCTCAGAGCTGGTGGATTGGTTTCTCCCGGCAGGATTGCATCCCGGCGCCACTGGACGATTTGCGCACTGGTCGGCGAAGCCAATCGGTTGTGCATTCTGACTAATTGCCGAAGGGGACTGGAGACTATGGAAATACACTTTTTCCTAAGCAGCGGAGATGGATGTTGACCTATTGTCATACCTTTCTTGAAATGCTACTCTTGAAATAACTTTAGGCCACTCGATCCCCTGTGGCACTACGGGCATAGAACGCCCAGGTCTGCGATATATTCTAACTGAATTACCGCTGTAAAACAACAGGTATAGGTCGCGTAAGCTCCTTCGGACCCGTAACCAGTCGGGAAGACGGAGGTAACCTGAAGGTTAATTGCATACGGAGATATTCTGCCAAAACTGGTAGTTAGGGGATGAGGCTGCCCGGCGGTTTCCTTTCCCGGTGCCTCGCTGTAAGGCGTCGGTCTCTAACGAGTTGCTGGTGAACTAGACACTAGGTTGTCTTGTCCCTAAATCTTTTACGCTCATTCCACGGCTGAAAGAACGATCCATATCGTTATACCAGCCTGGGGGTGACGGGTTCGCCTGTTGTAGTCGGCACCGCCCTACTGATAGATTGCATTGTAATGAGTTTAGCCGACCCTTACGCAGGGGTCTTAGTAGTCTGATTGCAACAGGGCCCATTATCTTCCAATGCAATCTTTCAATTCAAAAAGTCATGATGAAAAGTTACTAAGGCCCATGTATAAGGGTCGGTCAAACTCACAAGTCAACACCCATCCGGCAGCCTCCACCCGGAAGTGCGAGCCCGTGTAGGACCCTGGTCAACGGGCCAGTCCCTTAGGATTCGTTCTTTGGGCGCTCGTGGACGGTTTGCGTATCGTAAAGCGTCAGCCAATCGACTGTGCACTCCGGCTGATAGTCGGGGGAGTCTGGAAACGGCTTTGTTTCCTATAGAGCGGGGACGGTTACTCACCTTATGGTGCTGCTCAGCTGCTCTTGAAACGACCATTCGGCTACCCGATAACGGTTGAACAGCCAGGCAAAGGATGCCGTGGTCCGCGATAAATTCGGTAGGCACTGAATCACCTCTACACAAGGGAGAGAAACGCGCAAGCGACTTCGAACCTGTAATCAGTCGGGAGGCTGGAGAAATCTGGCCATAACTGATGGCAAGGGCGCTTCTTGGTCTTCCCGCTTGCTTAACTACCCGCTGCCGGGTGGTAGGAGTTTGACTCTCGCGGGCTAGTCAGCAGAGCTTGATAGTGAATTGTCATCGTAAAAGTCTTCCACGCTCATCCCACGGCTGAAAGAACGATCACATATCATTATACCAGCCTGGGGTGCGGCTCGGCCATTGTAGTCGACACCGTCCATCTGATAGATTGCATTAATTTAGTAGGAGTAGATACTGAAATAAAGCAAAAAAAAAACAGCAAACTGCTTCCTAATTCACTAGCAAATTTCTTTGCCTATAAAAAATACTTGATAAATATGCTTGATAACTATACTAAAAACTTCCTTATGCATTACTTTTATAGAGAAAAAAATAGCAGACGCATGGGAAAATAATTGGTATTTATGATAATAAATACAAAACTGTGATAAAAAAAAAATGTTTTTAAATTAACTAAACTTACTTTTCAATATAAATATGATCATAGCAAAACTGTGATTAAAAAAAAAAATTTAATTTTTTTTTGAATTAATTAATTAAAAAATTAATTTACCTTACTTTTCAATATAAATATGGTCAAAATAATGGCCTTATGAATAAAATTACTAAATACTGTAGTTAGCAGTCTGAGCACTATTTAAATATTTTATTTAAATATACATATTTAAATTAATATTTATTTATTTGCATATAACAATTTGACACCTATATTTTGCAAATAAAACTTGTGTTCGTAAATATCTAAGGCTGTTCAAAAAACCGCCATAATATAAATATCAGAAATAGAAATAAGGTGTCAGTTTCCAAGTTCTGATTAAAAAGGTTAAATAGGAACTTATTTTATGTGTCAATGCACCTATACATTTCAACAACAGATGTCCTCAAGATTTTTTTGAGTTGCGGTAATATAAGCAGGTTTTAACTTTCGGCATGTGCAATATTTTTTCGCATGTCTTGCATGACATGTATGGATAAATGGGGAGTGAATGGGTAGTAAAGAGAAAGCTTACATGTGTCATGACAGCTGTTCTAAACCTACCACAGATGTTCGTTAGTCCGGAGTCCACCGCTCACAAACTAAAAGAGTAAGTATAGGGATGGGCCCGGTTCCGGTTGGTAAATTCCATTGCAGCTATATTTTTTTATGATATTGATTTTCTTTGCTAGTTTCACCGTCTCCTCTGAGAGAAAACTTCAAAATACTGTCTCGAATAGAATGTTCGATTCTTCTTAGAAACAAAGAAAACAAGATATATGCATTGTACGTTGTACCGAAAGCACTCAGTCGGCTACATTTCGTAGGTCTTATAGACAATGCGGATACACGGGTCTCGAATTTTATATTTAATCCTTTCAGCTTTGTGTGGGGCTAATGTTTTGACCGGATACGGGCGGATATTGGCCGCCTTCCAGTATATTATGCGTCGAATGGCAAAGTGCCCTTTCGAGCACCCGTTCTCTCCCCCCCCCCCCCCCCACCCCTCACCACTCTCTCACTTCCCTCTCTGCCATCTTACTCACCCCCTCGTCTCAACCCCTTTGACTTCAGCTAAGCAGAGCAACAACAGTATCAGAAGGACGTACAGACTAGTGCAGGGGCTAAAAGTGAATTTTGAATAAGGCATTCGGATGCGAAGGACTCGATATATGTAACTGGCTTTGTTGTCCGTTCAGTAACATGATAATCGTGATTTTCTCCCTAATATGATAAAAGAGAGAGCAGTTTTCGCTGAAACGAGAACAACATGTATTCATTTCATATTTATTCGCATGATTTCATTTCATTTCGTTTATTTGGAAAACATAGGACATTTCAGTATTTATTTATTTGTTTGATTTGATTGACTAATTCGCAGACCATTAGAGATTATATTTTTATATAGCTTATGTCCAAAAGAAATCACGAATATAATATTTTATTTTGGTAAAACATACAGAATAACAATAATCAAATATAAACCTAATGTCAAACAAGACCAAAGCCAATCATGTTTTGAATTATTTACAATATATGAATAAGGAATTCAAAAAGTGCTACATAATACAAGGACAACAGAAAATATTTT
Organism: Micropterix aruncella; assembly: GCA_944548615.1. Classification (NCBI taxonomy): domain Eukaryota; kingdom Metazoa; phylum Arthropoda; class Insecta; order Lepidoptera; family Micropterigidae; genus Micropterix; species Micropterix aruncella. Next base: position 45,007,713 of record OX155980.1, on the reverse strand, counting down.
TATTGATAAAGTTTACCTATGTGTATGTATGTATGTAGGTAATAGTGTGAGTTTGTATGATGGATAACGTATGTATATCTGTAGATTGTATTTGCGTGCATGTGGGAATGGGGGATGCTAATTCAAATCAATCTGATCTCCAGCCTTTTTACGTACCTACTTAATAAAAGACCGACTACTGTCGTGGTCGTGGCAATTTCGTTAAAGCCCACATAAACAGTGTATGCATGCATAGCATGTGGCAATAACGAATTGGCACCATAATTTGGAAGGCGCATGAGTCGGGAAGCCGCTCGTATGCTCACCCTACTCAGGAGATATTGACTGTTCAATCGTTACGACGAATAATTTGCGGGCTTCGGTTGGCAAATTGACGAAAGCATTGCTTATGCGTCATATTAACCGATGATGCAATAATTCGAACGTGTCAAAGCCACGGGGATTAGAGTTCTTCCTGTGATATTAGTTAATTTTTTCGATGACCTTTCCTAGCTGGCGAGATTCATGCTGGTAAGCGTCGGCTGGCTTACGTTATCATAGGTACGAAATACTCGTTCTTTTATTTATAAACGAGTGACATTTATCTACGACCTCGGCTAAGGATCAAAAAGTAGAGAGAAGTTCTTAGTCATTGGAAAAGAGGAATTCATTTATAGGGAAACAGTGAACTTTGGAGTAGAGTTTAATGATTATAGAAGGATCTGTCAGTATGCGCCCAGATATGTACATAGTTGTTCATATATCAAGGAATGGGTGGTAATAATTCTCCGGAATTATTGGTTTACTACAGTGGCATACCCGCAAGTCGTCGGTGTCAGGTACCAAATTTATGATTTAGCCCCTAAACTTGTGAAGTAAAAACTCGGCCGTACCTTTTGCATCCCGGAAGGGACGTTACACATTCTAGGGGAACGTTATTTTGGTATGTTTTTTTCGATGAATAATACTCTCAATATTCACGCAATTGTGAAGCATGGAATATCGAAACACAGCGAACAGAAATTGAATTGTCAAAACAACGCCAGCTACGACGCAAGTGACTTGCGCATGTATTGGATGGGTACGTCAATACCACAGAAATCGATATCAGTGCCACCTATGGTACACAAATTTAACTATAAATTATTCTCAGATGTTCAATTACGCATGTAATTCTCAGAAGGTTTTAGCGGTCAAATATGCATGAACGTATGATTTCTTCATTTTAAAAAATATTGGAGGGGGGGGGGGGAGGAGTGGATATATGGGGTTATATGTTGTGATACGCAAAGATTCTACAAAAACATAATTAAAACAAATCGTCAAAAAACTAAAGAAAAAATACCTAGAACCCGATGACATCGCCACCTACCGAGTTCAATTGTGAATATATAGCATCCAGGGACATTTTCAAACACACACAAAAAATTCTTAAAAATGGGTTCAGCCATTTAGAAGGAGTTTAGTGACATACACACGTACAGAAGAATCATACATAGGTGTATAATAAATTATTCAATACATTTTCGTACTTAAAAATATTTTCAATAAAATTACGATGTGAGACTGTCTCGATCGTGGTGTGATATCAGGGTTGGTGGCAACGCGGAACGCTAGGAGTCACCCTATCAATAATATGCGCGATGCGGTGATAAAATGAGGTGAAATTATGTCGGGCGGTTCGGAAGCGGAAGCGAAAGCGCAGCGCTGGCGGCGCGGAGAGCAATCTCGACTCCTCGCCGATGAGCGATATTGCACCGCCTCGCGTAACTTCGCCTTTACGACCTGACCGGAAATATTCTTATTTACGACGGATCCGGCCGCCAATATCGCATCGCACGGCGGGGGACCTTTCCGCGAATATTACCAATATTTACGACCATTTTACACCCCTTCACTTTGCATGGCGTTTTTATTTAAGATGTATCTAGAGACTGCGCTTGAGAAAGGGAGGCTTGCCATATTTTTGATAGAAAACGTCTTGTAAATCGAGATACGAGTTTGAAAAGTTAAGAACGAGACGAAAATAGGAGAGATTTTATCTCGACACGCATAGAACAGTAGAGTTAACTATACATATATATGAGGCTCAGATAGTATCTATAATCAATGATAGTACCAAACGCGAGCGAGGGCTAAAAACTAGAAGCCTTACTAAGAAAAATCAGCTCAAATCAGCTCAAGACAAAAGTATAAGAACGATGTATACATTATAATATGTCTTAATTGGCTGGAATTGTTTAAAAGGTTTCAGAATTTTTATATTTGTACTCAAATTAAAAGTTTTTGCAATATTCTATTTTTATATCAAAATATTTTATAAATAAAGCTTCTTTAATACACTTGTATTTAAATAGAAATATTTATGGGTTTTACTAATGGAGCTTTTTTCCTGTCCACCCTAGAACGGGCTAGTCCCAGTTGGGTGACAGAAACAAATAAGCAAAAGGTTAAGGTTTTGCCATTCGGTTCCTGTTATTTTTGTAAGCTAATCAATGTTTTATAGTAATTAATTCTTAAATAAAAATAAAATAATAAATAATAAGCTTCCTGAGGGGAAAAATGAGAAAATAGGTGGGAAACCGGGGAAGAGGTTGATGAAATCACAAAAAAATCCCAAAAGCTCATTCAGGCGCACGAATACTTCGAAAGAGAAGCCGATTTTTATTGGCTGACAGCGATGCGAGAACATATCAATTGTTCATTCCTGCATTCAGTATACTACTGTACAAAGACTGACGATTTCCACTTTGGGAAACAAACGACTCAACAAACTGGGTAGTAATATTAAGTAGCTATATAATCCACTGAACGCAGGCTTGCTTCAACAGGGCCTTTTGATGTTTGCTATATTATGACAGTTTTAGTCGAAACCGTCATAAAGATATATTAGAGCAATAATTGTGCAAGTATTTGATTTTAAAAAGAAGTGAAATGTCCCGTCCTTACCATTTATTGTACGATCAAATAGTCCTAAAGGACGCTCATTTTAGCAGCATTTCGGTCGACAGAATGAAACTAATTTTTGTCTTTAAAGTCTCAAGAATATGGTCGCTCCTAATATGCTTAATAATATTTATTATGCATTTACCGACAGTATTATTGCTTACTGCATTCTGGGCTACCGAGCATCTACTGTACCGGTATCAACTGCGAATATCAGAGCACAGAAAACGCACTTAATAATCATCGCTTTAAAGCCCAGTAGGTATCCTGTAAATGACCTGTTTGGCGACTTGAAACTGTTGGACATCAGATAAAATTAAACTGAAATACTAACTGTTCTTGATTTATTAAATCAGTAAACATAAAGTTAATGAAAATATTGCAACGAGAAACAAACTTAGCCACCTTACACAGATGCACACAATTAAATACATGTTACACGCAACATACATAAAACATACGTAAGAGATTGTCGTATGATAAAAAACCCACCCATTGTGAAATTTCACATTAAAGAGTAGAAACATACAACGAGAGGTAACAAAATATACATATGGCAATAATGCCAATACCGCATTTGTCCAAAAAAAAATTAGTTATTTAGTCTTAAAGAATTACAATAAATCCATAAAACAAGTAAACTCATAAAGTCGATTGAAAGAAAAATTAAAGTAACAATATTTGAATGTCAAGAAAATTATTGCATATACACTTTGTTAAATTGTAAGTTAAATTTTCAAAAGTTTAACTGACAACATTTTATAATTATCTTTTCCTTCCTATATTATGAATATAATTTATACATAGGTACAATTTCACTCTCTTTAAACTTAGTAAGCAGTGGCCGCACGAAAAAAAATCACAAACTTTTAAAGTCTACAGTGTGAGTTAAGCAGATTCTGCTTTCAATATATCTTAATACATAAATTATGAAATAATAAATTATTCTTAATATTATTCTTAATCATGAAATACTAGTTTTTCCATCCATGAAATATAAAATCGATCAGAGTCAGGACTTTAAGGCTCGTATTAATGTAAAACGGTTATATTGCACATTCAGCGCAAACACCGATCACTTAATTACCCGTAAACATTTTAAAAATTCCGACAAGTCGTTAAGTATAAATTGAAAGTTATATACTTTTTTTAGAAGGCGGTTAATGTGCGTGGTTAAACAGCATTTACGCGACCGTAATGTATGATTGTTTGGCTATCGCATTATGTCGGAACCTAACGACACGACGCTCAATTGTTTTAGCAATGTAAATATGTCAACTTTGTATGATTGATTCACGGAACTTGCCCTAAGATTACACGAATGAAACTTATTTGAAACACGAATTCTCTTATGCACGACAGAATATTAAAAAAAAATGTATCATATACTTTAGTTTGTGTTCATATAATTCTGCAAAAAAATAAACAAAGTGTAACAAAAATTCATTATTATTTTATTTTTTTTCGACACTTTTATTTTTGATCAATTTCAAATAGTGGGGAAGGAAAAAATGTATTTGGCACTTTTAACAAATATGCTGAAAAACTTACTTGTTTATGCCAATTTTAGAAATCTACAACACTTGCACATTTTCTTTATATACTACGAGTAAATTACTATTTTTTGATGTTATCTAGAAGTTACGAAATAATGCTAAAAATGTTTATGAATGTTTATGAAAAAAAAAATGAATTAGTTTCCGAGAATCAGTTTTCCGAAAGGCTTATGTCGCAAAAAAAGGTAGGCGAGTGCATCAAGGTATCAAAACCGCAGCTGGTCAGATTGTCTACCTGTGATATCCATTATCGCCTGAACTTAACAATAGCGAATGAACCTCTCACGTGGCATTTTCGACAAAAGCCATGTGAGCGACACATTCGCTACCATACTCTTATTTATATCAGCAGCGTTGTCTATTCTTCACACATTATAAACAGAAAGAGATACACGCACATTAGGGCGGCGGCATCGGACAACCCAACATTCGACAGAAAGATACTTTATTCTGCGCAAGTCGGTCTTTCACAAAGGATTGTTTTTGTACTACAAATGCTATTAACCTGGATTTTGTTTTGAGAAATGCACCAAGAGGACCCCATGATTTTTAATAAAGTATTATGGAGCGACGAGTATACTTGCAGGAAAAACGGCTACACGAACCTTCACAATTTACATAACTGAAAATTATTGAACCCTCACATATCGAGAGACAGATCACAGTTCCCAGATTTTTAACGGCAAGATTTTGGGTCCCATCGAGCTACCATTTATATTAAATGCAGATGATTTTTTTACAGTTTGAAAAGGAGGTCCGTTTCCGCTATTAGAATATAAGCTAGATGACATCAGAGCGACAATGAGGTTGTAGAACTACGGACGTGCTGCACATTATGCTCGTCAAGTAGGAACACATCTCGACGATGTGTTTCCAGGGAGGTGAATTGGGCGTACGGGACCAATTTTGTAGCCTACTCGGTCATTTGACCTAAATCCAATTTTTTTTTATTTGGGATGTCTTACATACAAATATACCAAGACACCAATAAGGAATGAACACAAGTTAAACATGAGGGTGGCTGCTGCGCTGCATCTCTATTGGAAATAAGTTTAGGAACATTAAAAAATCTTTTTCTAAAAACAATGCCGATTGTGCATTAAAGTTCAAGGTGAAAATTTGTTCAACAATTCAATTAAAACATTTGTTCGTTTTAACATTCAATTAAAACATTAAGACACGTCAATAAAATAAAATAAATGTTTTAAATTTAAGTTTCCATCAACTAGCAATAACTTATTAGTAGTTTGGGTTGCAGATCAAGCGTGAAACTTGTTGCAATCTGACACTTAAGCCCGTTTTATAAGATCCACTGGTATTACGTTTCAGTGTAAACCAGTTTAGTTGTTTAGTGTTAGTATTAATTATTTACTAAGAAGTTTTTACAAAGTCTCATAACTCGATTTCTTGATAAAAACAGCCCCTTCAAAAAAAATAGCAATTTACTCGTAGTTTACGCAGAAAATGTGCAAGTGTTGTATATTTCTAAAATGAGTATAAATGACGACAGTTTTTGTGCATCTGTGCCAAAAGTGCCAGATACATTTAATTCTTCACCACTGTTTGAAATTTAACAAAAATAAAAGTGTCGAAAAAAATATAAAATAATAGTGTTCTTTTAACACGCTTTTATTAGGTCGACCTGTATGTAACTATGTAATGGAATCTAAGGTAACTAATTTAACCATCTTCCAAGGATCGTAGCGTCATGAAAATTGGCAGCTCTATGTAGTTCTGATGACAATCCAATAATATGGTACCTACTGTCGAACTGATCTGATGATGCAGTCGGAAGATATGATCTGGAACTTCATGATTGGACTTGTTAGAAAAGTCTTGGAATGAACTTTGACCACGATTAGGTTTCAAGAAGCGTGTTTTTAGTGTTTTTTTAAATTTATAATTTATTTTTACATCTTGTTTCTTTTTTTGCCGTATTAAAATTAACCACGGATAGTGCATTAAAATATTTTCATGAAAAAAGTTACAAAAAAAAGATTTAAAAAAAATCAATGGTGACAAAAGAATGACGCATGGCGGTAATAACTATTAGTGTCCGACGCTAGGTGCCATCTGGCGTTAACGGATCCCCTTATAGTGAAATAATGCAAGTAAAAATAAAATAAAACAACATGCAACATTTATAGATATATAATATTTTGTATTTATCACCCAAAAAGTTTAGATATCCTTACAGTTAACATATGCATTCGAAAAGCATGTTTTCAAAACGGTTATTTTGGATCAATACTGTCTGTAGAGTAAGCTAAAATGATCCCTCTGGGGTCATATAAGTCGGTGTCATATAAGTAAAAAAGCGCGAGCAAGAGAGAAAGCTAGCGACCGGCTTGCATGGAGTCCCGAGTGTTGTATTTGCGAACCGGGATCGAACTTTTTGCGGAACTGTAATAAGTAGGCGGATCCGCGGAATGGAATGACGAGTAAGCCAAAAAAAGAAAACGTTTCTTGGAATGGAATTCTTAGTCGGTGAGATAAATCGTAGAGACGTTGGACTAAATTTCAGAGCATTGCTATTTGCTAAGGGAATGGACTCGTGAACAAGTTCCGAATAGAAGCCGGAATGGCCCATCGCTGGTTTCACTAGCATCGCTGCTAAAATTACCTTTTTCAAGAGAGATTTTTGGATTCACTACTGATTAAACTATTTAATCGCGGCTAGAAACACATTTTCTCGCAAAATCGACGCCAGAGCTCAAATCGACGCGACACTTTCCTCGAGGCGGGAATCTCTACATTGATGTTTTAGCTAAACGTACGCGCGGTCTAACATTCACTAACAGGAAAACAAACCTTTTAACCCGTCGGTTGTTGCGCGGGGCAAATAAACACCTTGCAGAAACGAAAAAGAAAATGTTTGTTACTCCTAAACCTATAGTATCAAAACTCTATCTACCTTCGCAATATATTTAAAAACGTAATTCAAGCATTCAGTTATTCAGCCGGGTCACATTTCTCTCACGCAAGGAGTTTTATCCGTTTTTTCATAATAAAATCAACGATTTTAACAAATTATTTCATCGGTAGAAAGCAGAATATGAATTTGTTACAAGAAGACCGTATTTTTAATAATAAAAATGATTCTTTATTTAATAGAAAGTAGTATAAAATTTATGTCTCAGAAACTACCCAACTAGGATAATACCCGGATAATACCAGGTACTAGGGTAGATTCTTTCCTTTTACAATAAAATGGGCACTAATTTTATACTGCAATTAAAATGTATGGTGATATTATACATAAATGTGAGTATATATATATATATATATATATATATATATATATATATACGAGTGGTATTACCCGGCGTTGCCCGTGTTATATCTGTTCTCAAATACCAATGTATACCAATTTTCATGGCGATCGGTTGAGCAGTATAGAAGTTGGTGTGCTGCAGCGCCGTCTAGTTGAAAGTTGCAACAAAGCGGATATATATAAAAACCTTAACCATGAAAAAATACATATATATGCCAACTTTCATGGTGATCGGTCAAACGGTTTCGGAGTCTATTAAACTCGGACAGACGGGCATACAGATATACCAACATCCATTTTTATATTATATTATTTTGGCCTGTTTTTAAAATTTAAACTTTGAATGCCTATATCTCGCTTATTTATAGCGACCGACACAATTTTCTTCCAGATTTAGCATTAAAATGAAAAAAATTGGAGAGAGGTTCCTATACTGCAGTTATTCCACTTTTATAACTATGTGATAATACTTACATGTATATATTTTAATTAAAGAGTTTTGAACAATGAAGCACAAATAATTAAAAAGCAGGAATAATTTCACTGTATTACCTTCACAATATTTTGAATTTAGAATAACGCTTGGCCGACTATGACGTTTGTAGGTCATAGCAGCGCCATCTATGGATTACTCAATAGATAACGCCATCTGTTAAAATCGTTTGGAACTAACAGATAATTGCGAATGTCAAATAATAGACATTGCAATAAAATAATATCGCGACTATAAATTAAGACGTAAGCTATCCTATCTTTCAAGTTGGATCAAACTGCACATTGTGTGCAAATTTGATTCAAATCGGTTAAGTAGTTTAGGAGTCCATCGCGGACAAACAACGTGACACGTAATTTATATATATTAAGATATATATATATATATATATATATATATATATATATATATATATATATATATATATATATATATATATATATATATATATATATATATATATATATATATATAGGTATATATATATATATATATATATATATATATATATATATATATATATATATATATATATATATATATATATATATATATATATATATATATATATATATATATATATATATATATATATATATATATATATATATATATATATATATATATATATATATATATATATATATATATATATATATATATATATATATATATATATATATATATATATATTTTTTAGAATTGATCAATAAGATGATTATAAAGTAAATAATTATAAAAGCCACTTACATCGTGACGAAGGATTCCCTTGATCGGATTCGGGAATGCTTTAGGTGTTAACGAGAATGATGAATGCCTCTCACTTGCGGAAAGAGGAGTAGGTTTAAGTTGGGCCCATTTTTCAACTAGTAAACGCTCACCCTTCATCCAATTATCTCAAAAATTAAGCTACAATCCTTCTTTATACGTAAACTCACTCAATTTCCTATTATTTCAGGGGAAATAACAAGACAAGACGAGCTACTTGACAGATGGAAGAATTTAAAATTTCGAATTTCGTTTTTTTATTTTCTAAAGGTGCGATATAAAGAAGCTGCGATCAATATTCAGATGAAAACTTAAAACTAAAAGCGTGACATGCCCTCATATCAATGAAAGGAAGCAGTCAGCTCTTTCCTATTAGTTGGAAAGATTACCTTTAACCTAAATGGATTATTTACAATGAACGAAACATAAAATATGTAAAAATTCAATATTTTGAAATATTTGATAGTTTTGTGTATATATTCTTTTTAGAATTGATCAATAAGATGATTATAAAGTAAATAATTATAAAAGGCACTTACATCGTGACGAAGGATTCCCTTCATCCAATCAAATCCGATCAAGGGAATCCTTCGTCACGATGTAAGTGGCTTTTATAATTATTTACTTTATAATCATCTTATTGATCAATTCTAAAAAGAATATATACACAAAACTATCAAATATTTCAAAATATTGAATTTTTACATATTTTATGTTTCGTTCATTGTAAATAATCCATTTAGGTTAAAGGTAATCTTTCCAACTAATAGGAAAGAGCTGACTGCTTCCTTTCATTGATATGAGGGCATGTCACGCTTTTAGTTTTAAGTTTTCAGCTGAATATTGATCGCAGCTTCTTTATATCGCACCTTTAGAAAATAAAAAAACGAAATTCGAAATTTTAAATTCTTCCATCTGTCAAGTAGCTCGTCTTGTCTTGTTATTTCCCCTGAAATAATAGGAAATTGAGTGAGTTTACGTATAAAGAAGGATTGTAGCTTAATTTTTGAGATAATTGGATGAAGGGTGAGCGTTTACTAGTTGAAAAATGGGCCCAACTTAAACCTACTCCTCTTTCCGCAAGTGAGAGGCATTCATCATTCTCGTTAACACCTAAAGCATTCCCGAATCCGATCAAGGGAATCCTTCGTCACGATGTAAGTGGCTTTTATAATTATTTACTTTATAATCATCTTATTGATCAATTCTAAAAAGAATATATACACAAAACTATCAAATATTTCAAAATATTGAATTTTTACATATTTTATGTTTCGTTAATTGTAAATAATCCATTTAGGTTAAAGGTAATCTTTCCAACTAATAGGAAAGAGCTGACTGCTTCCTTTCATTGATATGAGGGCATGTCACGCTTTTAGTTTTAAGTTTTCAGCTGAATATTGATCGCAGCTTCTTTATATCGCACATTTAGAAAATAAAAAAACGAAATTCGAAATTTTAAATTCTTCCATCTGTCAAGTAGCTCGTCTTGTCTTGTTATTTCCCCTGAAATAATAGGAAATTGAGTGAGTTTACGTATAAAGAAGGATTGTAGCTTAATTTTTGAGATAATTGGATGAAGGGTGAGCGTTTACTAGTTGAACAATGGGCCCAACTTAAACCTACTCCTCTTTCCGCAAGTGAGAGGCATTCATCATTCTCGTTAACACCTAAAGCATTCACGAATCCGATCAAGGGAATCCTTCGTCACGATGTAAGTGGCTTTTATAATTATTTACTTTATAATCATCTTATTGATCAATTCTAAAAAGAATATATACACAAAACTATCAAATATTTCAATATATATATATATATATATATATATATATATATATATATATATATATATATATATATATATATATATATATATATATATATATATATATATATATATATATATATATATATATATATATATATATATATATATATATATATATATATATATATATATATATATATATATATATATATAAATTATTTTCAATAATATATAAAATTAGTTTCATGAAAAGTTATTTATCTGGGGTCCTGGTGGACCAGAAACATTTTAACGAAAGTTAATGTCCTCTTTATATACTTTGGGCAGCAGCACCTGTTTCCGCAATTGATAACTTAGTGATATTCGTAGTTATTGCAGCCGAATTAATGTGTGCCCTTGGATGTAATAGTATGGGGGATGGTTTCTGTAACATAAATGGATTTTAATAACTGATTTTTGAAGAAATTTCTTTGACTGAGAATATTTCGACACTAATCGTATTCATCTCGATGACATTTCTGATAGAACATTTTTTTTCAAATTTGAATAAAAAAAAACCGACCATAGAGAAATGGGTTAATTATATTTTGCAAGGTCGTATTAAATACACTATAACCGACAGTGAAAAACAGTATTATTAAATGATTTTTAAATGAAAATTATTAATAAACTTTTTATGAATATGTCTGAACAAATATAATTACTGTATTAAATTTGCCTATTCAGACCGGGACCCTTGCAAGCGTCTAAAATATTTATAAAGCCAACTCCCAAGATTTAACGTCTCTTTCTATAGCGTTATCGCCAAGGCACTTAATAATTTTTACTTTAAAACAATTATCAAAAGTTAAATTGTGTGCCTTGGCATGCAATGCTATTGGAAGTTGACTTTCATTGCCTAAGCTGGCCCTGTGATTATTCAACCTAATATTAAGAGGTGTAGTTGTTTCCGGAATATAAAATGCATTGCAGGTCTTGCAAAGTAATTGATATACAATATTTTTTGAAATGCAACTACATTTGAAAGGAACTCTGTAACTGTTTGTATTGTTAGGACTAGTAAAATAAATGCTTTGATCTAATAAAAGACATGTTTTACAACGTGATCGACCACATGGTTGTAGGCCCGAATTTTTGTTATTACTAAGATAATTTCGACTATTTTTATTAAGTATTGATTTTAAATTAGGAGGTTTACGAAATGATAAAATTGGTGGTATATCTAATAAACCTTTGGTTGATGGGTCGTTAGCTATAATAGGGAATAAATCTGCTAAAATAGGTCGCAGTTTCTCAGTGCCAGGAAAATAAGTAGTACTCAGAAAGATTTTATTTTGATTTAAATTTGAAACCAATTTAGGTTTAGGTGAAAATTTTGTTTCGGAATTTATTATATTTTTATCTAACAAAGAGGCAGGATAATTTATTTCTATTAATGATTTTTTTAAGATTGGAAAGGTACTTATCTAAATTTTCTTTATTATTAATTAAACGGTGTCCGCGAATGGACATTGAATATAGAAGTGACTTTTTGGTATGAAACGGATGACAGCTATCGAAATGTAGGTATTGCTCTTTGTTCGTCGGTTTTATATGAATTGCAGTTTTATTGGTGCCTTCTGATAGAGTGATATCAACGTCTAAGAATGTAATTTGATTTTCTGATATAGTGTATGTAAAATCTAAGGGTCCGAAATTATTTAAATCTGTAAGGAAGTCAGTGAGTGTGTCATGTCCATGTGGCCAAATCAGTATAATATCATCAATAAACTATACCACATTAGTGGTTTTAAATTTTGAGTAAGAAGAAATTTATTTTCTAATAACCCCATGAAGAGATTCGCATAAGAAGGTGCCATTCTTCTTCCCATTGCTGTACCTTTAATTTGGAAATAAAATTCATCCTCAAAAGTAAAAATTATTAAGTGCCTTGGCGATAACGCTATAGAAAGAGACGTTAAATCTTGGGAGTTGGCTTTTATAAATATTTTAGGCGCTTGGAAGGGTCCCGGTCTGAATAGGCAAAATTAAAACAGTAATTTTATTTGTTCAGACATATTCATTAAAAGCTTATTAATAATTTTCATTTAAAAATCATTTAATAATAATGTTTTTCACTGTCGGTTATAGTGTATTTAATACGACCTTGCAAAATATTATTAACCCATTTCTCTATGTTCAGTTTTTTTTAATTCAAATTTGAAAAAAAATGTTCTATCAGAAATGTCATCGAGATGAATACGACTAGTGTCGAAATATTCTCAGTCAAAGAAATTTCTTCAAAAATCAGTTACTAACATCCATTTCTGTTGCAGAAACCATCCTCCATACGATTACATCCAAGGGCACACATTAATTCGGCTGCAATAACTACGAATATCACTAAGTTATCAATTGCGGAAACAGGTGCTGCTGCCCAAGTATATAAAGAGGACATTAACTTTCGTTAAAATGTTTCTGGTCCACCAGGACCCCTGATAAGTAACTTTTCATGAAACTAATTTTATATATTATTGAAAATAATTTTAAAAAATTTAAACTCTAAAATATATATGTATATATATATATATATATATATATATATATATATATATATATATATATATATATATATATATATATATATATATATATATATATATATATATATATATATATATATATATATATATATATATATATATATATATATATATATATATATATATATATATATATATATATATACGACGGCTGAGCCGAAATATTGATATACATTTTATAAAAATCATTAATATTTAAGAAACACTAATCGCCTATTATTTTCCAGCATTCATTCTCGTCTTTCGCATTGTTGTGTTGCCGCTGTAGGATAAAGTAAAAAGGTTCGAATACCACAGTAGGAAACCGCAAATACTGAAAGAAGAGAAAACGAAAAAGGCGTGGAGTCGCTCCTGGTCGCCACAGACCAGATAAGTGCCCTTTCATTATTTTATCATTTCATTTATTTAGTAATAAACATAATTTCAATTTGAAAATATATATATATATATATATATATATATATATATATATATATATATATATATATATATATATATATATATATATATATATATATATATATATATATATATATATATATATATATATTTTTTTTTTTTTTTCAAATTGAAATTATGTTTATCACTAAATAAATGAAATGATAAAATAATGAAAGGGCACTTATCTGGTCTGTGGTGACCAGGAGTGACTCCACGCCTTCTTCTTCTCCTCACTCAGTGTTTGCTGGTGCTTCCTGCTGTGGCACTAGAACCCGATCAAAATGGCAGTCTTTCACAGCGGCACACAACAATGCGAGACGAGAATGAATGCTGGAAAATAATAGGCGATTAGTGTTTCTTAAATATTAATGATTGTTATAAAATGTATATCAATATTTCGGCTCAGCCGTCGTCAAGATATGTGACATTTCTGAAATCGAACAATTCGTTGAAAATTTAAATTCAAGGAATCGAATAAAAAGAAATGGATTAATAATATTTTACACGATTTAGTTAAGGTACCGAAACCAACCGTGCAAAACGTTATTTTAAAATGAATGATAAAAATTAAAATAAAAAGCATTTGATGATTATGATAATATGATAAACCTTATTAATTTTGCCTATTGAGACCGGAACCTTTGCAAGCGCCTAAAATATAAATATAAGCCAATTCCCAAGATTTGACGTCCCTTTCTTGTGCATTATCACCAAGGCATTTTATTATTTTAACTTTAAAACATTGATCAAAAGATAAATTATGTGCCCTGGCATGCAAAGATATTGGGAGTTGGCTTTCATTTCCTACACTAGCCCTATGATTATTTAGTCTAATATTAAGTGGTGTTGTTGTTTCACCGATATAAAAGGCATCACAAGTCCTGCACAGAAGTTGATATACTATATTTTTTGAAATACAACTGCAATGAAAGGGAACCCTGTAACTATTAGTAGTATTTGGACTGGTAAAAAAAGGACTTAGATCTAACAGAGGACAAGTTTTACAACGTGGACGACCACAAGGTTGAAGACCATAAGTATTATTACCAATAGAGAAATTTTGATTATTTTTTGTTTTGTTTAATATTGATCTAATATTAGGTGGTCTGCGGAAAGATAAAATTGGCGGTGAATCTAAGAGATCCTTAGTGGATGCATCATTATAAATGATGGGGAATAAATCAGATAATATATCTCGCAGTTTCTCAGCACCAGGAAAATAAGTGGTGCTAAGAAAGATTTTATTATTATTATTATTTTTATTTGAAGTAATTTTAGGTTTTGGTATATATTTTACTTCAGAGTTTAGAATATGTTTATCCAATAGAGGAGCAGGGTATTTTCTTTCAAGAAGAGATTGCTTTAGATTATTGAGATATTTATCTAAATTTTCTTTGTTGTTAACTAAACGGTGTCCGCGAATGGACATTGAATAGGGAATGGATCTCTTGGTGTGAAATGGATGACAGCTATCAAAGTGTAAATACTGTTCTTTATTTGTAGGTTTTATATGAATCGCGGTTTTAATTTTACCTTCGGAAATTGTTAAATCAACATCTAAGAAAGTAATTTGTGATTTAGAAATAGTATGAGTGAAATTCAAAGGGCCAAAATTATTTAGGTCGTCAAGAAAGGTTGTTAGAGTAGTTTGTCCGTGTGGCCAAATCATTACTATGTCGTCAATAAATCTATACCATAATATGGGTTTTAAATTTTGCGTTTGAAGAAAATTTTGCTCGAATAATCCCATGAAAAGGTTGGCATACGACGGTGCCATTCGCGTGCCCATAGCAGTCCCTTTAATTTGAAGATAAAATTCATCTTCAAAGGAGAAAGCATTACACGTTAAGACAAACTCGGCTAATTTGCAAAGAAAATCCGTAGAAGGTATTTGAGGATGAGGTCTCTCATCAAGAAAATAAGAAATGGCTTCCAATCCTAAATTATGAGGAATATTGGTATATAGGGATATGGCGTCAATAGTAACAAATAATAGGTCGTCTGACTTTGGAATTACAGTATTCTTTAAAATATCAATAAAATGATAGCTGTCTTTGATATGAGAATTTAGATTTTTCACAAAAGGTTGTAAAAAATAATCTACAAAAGCCGAAATTCTTTCTGTCGGAGAGTTAAAGCTTGCGACTATTGGTCGTCCAGGATTATTAGGCTTGTGAATTTTAGGTAATAGATAAAAATTTGGAGTTCTGATAGGATCAGGAATTAAAGTTTTAACATCTTCGTCTGATAATTTTTCATTTGATTTATTTTGTTCAATATATTTTTTTATTTTCACTGCAAAATTTTTGTTTGGATCTCTGGATAGTTTTTTATAGAAAGTTTCATCTCTAAGTTGTCTCAAGCCTTCAGTAACATAGTCAGTTTTGTTAAGTATGACAGTAGTGGAACCTTTATCAGACGGCAAAATGACGATGCTGGTATCCTTGCTAAGACTCTCAAGAGCTGCACGTTCATCTACTGACAAGTTTGATGTTGGCTTGAGGCTATTTAGAAAAGACGGCTGTGTTACTTTGTTTAATAAAATAGTAATAAAATTTTCTACCGGATGATTTTTTGGTAATGGAGGGGGTTCTTTATTAGAGTGTGGACGAAATTGAGATAGTGCATTGTGTAATTTAATATTATTATTGTTATTCTTTTGATTTGAATGCCAAAATTCACGCCATCTTAAATTACGACAAAATTTAACAACATCATTACCAAAACTAAAATGGTTCACATTTTGAGTCGGTGTGAAATTTAGACCTTTAGATAATACTAAATATTCATTGTGGTTAATTACTTTGGATGACAAGTTTTTAACAGCATTTTTTTCTCTAGGAGATGGACCTTGTATATTATTAGAATATGATACTGATGGTGTTATACTGTTATTATTTTGGTTTACTAATGTGGCACGTATTGGTATGGAATCTGATACTAATGGAAATATATTGTTAGTAATTTGGTTTACTGATAGGGTGTGCATCGGAGTGGAAAGAGTACCTTGGTGAACTGCTGGGATAACATTTCGAAGTGAATTTGAATTCCTTGTTTTGTTAACATCGGAATGACTGTAATTTGAAATGGAAACTGGATTCAAGATGTTTCGTGTATTGTTACTTGGGATAATGCAAATTTTCTGAAAGTTCTTTAGTAAATTAAGGAACTTTTTATCGTGTTTTAATCTAATATTTCGTAAATCTGTTACAGAATTGTTAACTATTTTATGAGCTTCTTGAAATAAGAAAGGAGAATGTGTTGTTATCATGTTAACAAAAAAACACAGTGAGTTTAAATGTTTATCAACTAGAATTTGATATTCATTTCGCAAAACAGACGTAATTTCCATTGAATACCTTAAACGTATTGCGGTGAAATCATATTGAATTTCTGTACTAATTGCTGCGAAAGGAAATTTTGGTAATAACCCTTTAGGGCAAATGTTGTTTTCTAAACATTTAGAAAGAAATTCAACGTGTCCCGTGAATTTAGCTGTCTTAAGTGAATGGTAATTTATTTGGTTTAACCAATGAGTGTACATAATGGATGTGATTGCAACATAATTAAAATTAGGTAATATTTTAATATTTGATTGTAAATGTGTAAATTATTATTTTTTCAAATTGAAATTATGTTTATCACTAAATAAATGAAATGATAAAATAATGAAAGGGCACTTATCTGGTCTGTGGTGACCAGGAGTGACTCCACGCCTTCTTCTTCTCCTCACTCAGTGTTTTGCTGGTGCTTCCTGCTGTGGCACTAGAACCCGATCAAAATGGCAGTCTTTCACAGCGGCACACAACAATGCGAGACGAGAATGAATGCTGGAAAATAATAGGCGATTAGTGTTTCTTAAATATTAATGATTGTTATAAAATGTATATCAATATTTCGGCTCAGCCGTCGTCAAGATATGTGACATTTCTGAAATCGAACAATTCGTTGAAAATTTAAATTCAAGGAATCGAACAAAAAGAAATGGATTAATAATATTTTACACGATTTAGTTAAGGTACCGAAACCAACCGTGCAAAACGTTATTTTAAAATGAATGATAAAAATTAAAATAAAAAGCATTTGATGATTATGATAATATGATAAACCTTATTAATTTTGCCTATTGAGACCGGAACCTTTGCAAGCGCCTAAAATATAAATATAAGCCAATTCCCAAGATTTGACGTCCCTTTCTTGTGCATTATCACCAAGGCATTTTATTATTTTAACTTTAAAACATTGGTCAAAAGATAAATTATGTGCCCTGGCATGCAAAGATATTGGGAGTTGGCTTTCATTTCCTACACTAGCCCTATGATTATTTAGTCTAATATTAAGTGGTGTTGTAGTTTCACCGATATAAAAGGCATCACAAGTCCTGCACAGAAGTTGATATACTATATTTTTTGAAATACAACTGCAATGAAAGGGAACCCTGTAACTATTAGTAGTATTTGGACTGGTAAAAAAAGGACTTAGATCTAACAGAGGACAAGTTTTACAACGTGGACGACCACAAGGTTGAAGACCATAAGTATTATTACCAATAGAGAAATTTTGATTATTTTTTGTTTTGTTTAATATTGATCTAATATTAGGTGGTCTGCGGAAAGATAAAATTGGCGGTGAATCTAAGAGATCCTTAGTGGATGCATCATTAGAAATGATGGGGAATAAATCAGATAATATATCTCGCAGTTTCTCAGCACCAGGAAAATAAGTGGTGCTAAGAAAGATTTTATTATTATTATTATTTTTATTTGAAGTAATTTTAGGTTTTGGTATATATTTTACTTCAGAGTTTAGAATATGTTTATCCAATAGAGGAGCAGGGTATTTTCTTTCAAGAAGAGATTGCTTTAGATTATTGAGATATTTATCTAAATTTTCTTTGTTGTTAACTAAACGGTGTCCGCGAATGGACATTGAATAGGGAATGGATCTCTTGGTGTGAAATGGATGACAGCTATCAAAGTGTAAATACTGTTCTTTATTTGTAGGTTTTATATGAATCGCGGTTTTAATTTTACCTTCGGAAATTGTTAAATCAACATCTACGAAAGTAATTTGTGATTTAGAAATGGTATGAGTGAAATTCAAAGGGCCAAAATTGAAAAAATAATAATTTACACATTTACAATCAAATATTAAAATATTACCTAATTTTAATTATGTTGCAATCACATCCATTATGTACACTCATTGGTTAAACCAAATAAATTACCATTCACTTAAGACAGCTAAATTCACGGGACACGTTGAATTTCTTTCTAAATGTTTAGAAAACAACATTTGCCCTAAAGGGTTATTACCAAAATTTCCTTTCGCAGCAATTAGTACAGAAATTCAATATGATTTCACCGCAATACGTTTAAGGTATTCAATGGAAATTACGTCTGTTTTGCGAAATGAATATCAAATTTTAGTTGATAAACATTTAAACTCACTGTGTTTTTATGTTAACATGATAACAACACATTCTCCTTTCTTATTTCAAGAAGCTCATAAAATAGTTAACAATTCTGTAACAGATTTACGAAATATTAGATTAAAACACGATAAAAAGTTCCTTAATTTACTAAAGAACTTTCAGAAAATTTGCATTATCCCAAGTAACAATACACGAAACATTTTGAATCCAGTTTCCATTTCAAATTACAGTCATTCCGATGTTAACAAAACAAGGAATTCAAATTCACTTCGAAATGTTATCCCAGCAGTTCACCAAGGTACTCTTTCCTCTCCGATGCACACCCTATCAGTAAACCAAATTACTAACAATATATTTCCATTAGTATCAGATTCCATACCAATACGTGCCACATTAGTAAACCAAAATAATAACAGTATAACACCATCAGTATCATATTCTAATAATATACAAGGTCCATCTCCTAGAGAAAAAAATGCTGTTAAAAACTTGTCATCCAAAGTAATTAACCACAATGAATATTTAGTATTATCTAAAGGTCTAAATTTCACACCGACTCAAAATGTGAACCATTTTAGTTTTGGTAATGATGTTGTTAAATTTTGTCGTAATTTAAGATGGCGTGAATTTTGGCATTCAAATCAAAAGAATAACAATAATAATATTAAATTACACAATGCACTATCTCAATTTCGTCCACACTCTAATAAAGAACCCCCTCCATTACCAAAAAATCATCCGGTAGAAAATTTTATTACTATTTTATTAAACAAAGTAACACAGCCGTCTTTTCTAAATAGCCTCAAGCCAACATCAAACTTGTCAGTAGATGAACGTGCAGCTCTTGAGAGTCTTAGCAAGGATACCAGCATCGTCATTTTGCCGTCTGATAAAGGTTCCACTACTGTCATACTTAACAAAACTGACTATGTTACTGAAGGCTTGAGACAACTTAGAGATGAAACTTTCTATAAAAAACTATCCAGAGATCCAAACAAAAATTTTGCAGTGAAAATAAAAAAATATATTGAACAAAATAAATCAAATGAAAAATTATCAGACGAAGATGTTAAAACTTTAATTCCTGATCCTATCAGAACTCCAAATTTTTATCTATTACCTAAAATTCACAAGCCTAATAATCCTGGACGACCAATAGTCGCAAGCTTTAACTCTCCGACAGAAAGAATTTCGGCTTTTGTAGATTATTTTTTACAACCTTTTGTGAAAAATCTAAATTCTCATATCAAAGACAGCTATCATTTTATTGATATTTTAAAGAATACTGTAATTCCAAAGTCAGACGACCTATTATTTGTTACTATTGACGCCATATCCCTATATACCAATATTCCTCATAATTTAGGATTGGAAGCCATTTCTTATTTTCTTGATGAGAGACCTCATCCTCAAATACCTTCTACGGATTTTCTTTGCAAATTAGCCGAGTTTGTCTTAACGTGTAATGCTTTCTCCTTTGAAGATGAATTTTATCTTCAAATTAAAGGGACTGCTATGGGCACGCGAATGGCACCGTCGTATGCCAACCTTTTCATGGGATTATTCGAGCAAAATTTTCTTCAAACGCAAAATTTAAAACCCATATTATGGTATAGATTTATTGACGACATAGTAATGATTTGGCCACACGGACAAACTACTCTAACAACCTTTCTTGACGACCTAAATAATTTTGGCCCTTTGAATTTCACTCATACTATTTCTAAATCACAAATTACTTTCTTAGATGTTGATTTAACAATTTCCGAAGGTAAAATTAAAACCGCGATTCATATAAAACCTACAAATAAAGAACAGTATTTACACTTTGATAGCTGTCATCCATTTCACACCAAGAGATCCATTCCCTATTCAATGTCCATTCGCGGACACCGTTTAGTTAACAACAAAGAAAATTTAGATAAATATCTCAATAATCTAAAGCAATCTCTTCTTGAAAGAAAATACCCTGCTCCTCTATTGGATAAACATATTCTAAACTCTGAAGTAAAATATATACCAAAACCTAAAATTACTTCAAATAAAAATAATAATAATAATAAAATCTTTCTTAGCACCACTTATTTTCCTGGTGCTGAGAAACTGCGAGATATATTATCTGATTTATTCCCCATCATTTATAATGATGCATCCACTAAGGATCTCTTAGATTCACCGCCAATTTTATCTTTCCGCAGACCACCTAATATTAGATCAATATTAAACAAAACAAAAAATAATCAAAATTTCTCTATTGGTAATAATACTTATGGTCTTCAACCTTGTGGTCGTCCACGTTGTAAAACTTGTCCTCTGTTAGATCTAAGTCCTTTTTTTACCAGTCCAAATACTACTAATAGTTACAGGGTTCCCTTTCATTGCAGTTGTATTTCAAAAAATATAGTATATCAACTTCTGTGCAGGACTTGTGATGCCTTTTATATCGGTGAAACAACAACACCACTTAATATTAGACTAAATAATCATAGGGCTAGTGTAGGAAATGAAAGCCAACTCCCAATATCTTTGCATGCCAGGGCACATAATTTATCTTTTGATCAATGTTTTAAAGTTAAAATAATAAAATGCCTTGGTGATAATGCACAAGAAAGGGACGTCAAATCTTGGGAATTGGCTTATATTTATATTTTAGGCGCTTGCAAAGGTTCCGGTCTCAATAGGCAAAATTAATAAGGTTTATCATATTATCATAATCATCAAATGCTTTTTATTTTAATTTTTATCATTCATTTTAAAATAACGTTTTGCACGGTTGGTTTCGGTACCTTAACTAAATCGTGTAAAATATTATTAATCCATTTCTTTTTGTTCGATTCCTTGAATTTAAATTTTCAACGAATTGTTCGATTTCAGAAATGTCACATATCTTGACGACGGCTGAGCCGAAATATTGATATACATTTTATAACAATCATTAATATTTAAGAAACACTAATCGCCTATTATTTTCCAGCATTCATTCTCGTCTCGCATTGTTGTGTGCCGCTGTGAAAGACTGCCATTTTGATCGGGTTCTAGTGCCACAGCAGGAAGCACCAGCAAACACTGAGTGAGGAGAAGAAGAAGGCGTGGAGTCACTCCTGGTCACCACAGACCAGATAAGTGCCCTTTCATTATTTTATCATTTCATTTATTTAGTGATAAACATAATTTCAATTTGAAAAAATAATAATTTACACATTTACAATCAAATATATATATATATATATATATATATATATATATATATATATATATATATATATATATATATATATATATATATATATATATATATATATATATATATATATATATATATATATATATATATATATATATATATATATATATATATATATATATATATATATATATATATATATATATATATATATATATATATATATATATATATCTATAGTTTTAAAAGGAGGGGAATGGGAAGGGAAAGGGAATTTATCTGGAGGATTTCAAATGCTCTCCGAGTCTGTTTTTAAAAGTTCTTATGCTTGGCGCGGTTCTCACATTTTTCGGCAAAGCATTCCAAAGACGGGCTCCATGCACGGTGAAAGAGAATGAGAAAAAGTCACTGCTGTGACTAGGGATGGAGAGTAGCAGGTTGCTTTTTGATCTCAGAGGGCGTTCATGAGCCGATAGTGCAATAAATCTGCTGGTAAGATATTTGGGAGAGACGCCATCCAAGATCTTGAAAAGCATACAGAGAACTCGCATGTCTCTTTTCTCCTGGGTCGACAGCCTGTGAAGTTTCTCTCTGTAGGTACTCCGTGATGTGGTCAAATTTTCTGAGGCCATAGATATACCGAATGCAAACATTTTGGAGACGCTCAACTTTGGGGGATAACTCCTCTGTGAGGTCAAGAAATGCGACATTTCCATAATCCAGAAGGGGCAGGAGAGCAGACTGACAAATCGTAATCTTGCCCTCCTCCGGGAGGATATTTTTCAGCCTATTCAGCGAATGAAATCGGCCGAAGAGTTTGCGTCGCATTTCTCGATGTCCATATGGACATCGAGGTTTTTAACCTCGAAACTGAAAGGGACCTCCTCCGCACCGATGCAGATCTTCAGGACTTCATTTATATTAATCCTTGAGGTAAAGTAACTGCTACCGATGATATTAGCCTGCGTTTTGGAAGGAATTAAGAGCAATCCATGTGCTTTGGACCACTCGTACCTATATCATCGATAGATCTTCATTTACAGCAGCAATTGTTGTAACAATATCTCCCGGGCGAAAGTGAGAGTATATTTGGACGTCGTCGGCATAGAGGTGATATTTTGCTTTAATGGAGTTGGTAACTGAGTTAATGAATAAAGAAAAGAGGACTGGGGATAAAACACTACCTTGGGGGACGCCGGCGACTTGTGGTAGAAAATTAGAGATCTGATCTTTGTTCCTGACGCACTGATATTGATTATTCAGATATGATCTAAACCAGTTTATTACGGGATTCGCAAAGTTACATTATTCTAATCGAGCAAGGAGAATATCATAATCGACAGAATTAAAAGCACTGCTGAAGTCTAAAAGGACGAGAATAGTGAGCTGTCGATTATCCATCGCTTGACGAATATCATCGGTAACATGAACTAAGGCAGTAGTCGTGCTATGATGGGGTCGAAAACCTGATTGAAATGGGTTTATAAGGTTGTTAAGGGAAACATAAGAGAGCAACTAACTATATGCCAGTCTTTCAATAGCTTTGGCTAGCACTGGGAGAATTGAAATCGGCCTAAAGTTTTCTGGGGAATTTGTTGCATATATCACACTACTTGTAGCACTATACATATATTATTCTCATTTATATATAAATATATACATATACCTACTTTTTATATTTACATACATTTACCTTTACATACACGTATTTATTAGTAATATAATTGTGATATCAAATTAAATTGATAGCTTGTCGTTTAGGATAAGTATAATAATTTCATAAACCTTTTCTCTGCCGGTCTCAAACAGCCACAAAGTAGGTTTTTCTTTTTTCATTCGTAAGCTTCTGCATTGTTTAACTTATCCTTAAGGTAATTGTAGAGTTTACGAGCTACACAACTAAAGTGCCTTTGCGCAAATTTTGTTTTGTGTTTTTTTTTCGTCTTTTGCTGACGCTCAACCCCTAGTTAGATTGTTGTGGTCAGTGATGTTGTGTGCGCATTGTAAAGATAATAAAGAAGGGTCACTTTTGCATAAATCTACCAAATATCCAAAGGTCTTAGCTGTTTAAATAGTTTGCTAGTTGGATATCGATGTGGCTTTCTAGACATGTCCCTCAGGAGAGCTTTCTGCGCTTTAACAAGTGGATCTAACGCCGACCGTGTAGAACTTCCCCGTCCTAATATTCATATGTAATCATGCTGTGGATTAGCGCATAGTCGACATTTTTAAGGTTTGTTAATGGTAGAACAAGGATCTCATTAACATAAATCAGCTCTCTGATTTTATTTCCAGTAATAAATATGTGAGGATCCCACTTCAGATTATTGACAAAGGTTAGGCCCAAGTATTTCTCTTGGTATTCGTGTTTAATTATTTGGTAGTTGAAGGGCGTGCTTCTTAAAGGAGTGTTCTGACATGATTTGCATATATGACTCCTGATTCCTGTGTGAGATTCCTTCCTATTAAAATATGGTTAGAAGAAGGGTCATGTGACGATGTTAATGGTGAGGAAGAAGATGAAAAGAGCGGTGATAAAAAAATCCACGAGACCAATAGAGAAAATATTATTATTCAGGTTTGTAAGATAGCATGCTAAATAGATACAGAGTATTAAGTAACGACCTTCATAATAAACGTCACACGCATATTGTGTACACGTTTTAACTCAAATATTACAGAATTGGATATTTTTAAAGCCGTCTTGTCGGTGCAAAACCTTTGTGGTTTGTAAGAAATGTCGCTGCTAAATTCTCTAGCAAATTGTTGGTTTTGGCTAAAGTTTTTTTAATGATATTTATAAGTTTTGTGACTCCATGTTAGGTCATAAATAAAGATTTAATTTTTAATTATAAAAAGAAGTATACTTTGTTTCAATTTTTAATTTTAAATAGTTTTATGTAAAGATTACCACAAAAGAGGACTTAGGGTCCTAATGTTTGTTTTAACTAAGGAAATTATAAGAATGTTTTTTTTTCTATTTTGTTGTGCAT
This sequence comes from Micropterix aruncella, assembly GCA_944548615.1. Lineage (NCBI taxonomy): Eukaryota > Metazoa > Arthropoda > Insecta > Lepidoptera > Micropterigidae > Micropterix > Micropterix aruncella. Next base: position 44,982,295 of record OX155980.1, on the reverse strand, counting down.
TATTTCATAATGAACCAAGTATTTTAAAAATAAATAAATACAAGAAAAAAAAATAAAAAAAAAATACGTCTGTTCTTACAAACTATGAACTGTTGTATTTAGAATTATAAAAAAAAAATCGTGCTAAAAACCACGTTTTGTAAGGGGTAAAGTTCGTCCCTGCCCTGTGGCATGTATGTTGAAATATTCGTGCGCCGCTTCGCCGCCGTTCTATAGTCGATTGCCATCGGTGCTCAAGTAATAAAAAGGTTTTTTTATGAAATATTTGTGGTTTTTTGTATTTGTCTGTATAGATACGTACATATTTCCGAAATGTACTCCATCAGACATTTTTTTTTGATACTAAACACGATATCCTAATTTATTAACATTTGGACATTTAGATAATTATTTATTTGACATTTGAGCATTTTAGATACTCTTTGACACTAGGGTTGACATAATGATTCTAACAATAGCACACATTTCTAAATCGGTTCAAGCATTTAGACGTTATGGTGGAATAAAAAACGGAAAATATACATATGGACATGAATCCTAAACATATAACACTCCTTTTTTTTGGGCAGTCGTGTAAAAATAGATTATTATTACAGTTTTCCAAATATCACATTAAACTTTTTGAAGATGTTGATTGACCCCAGGTGATCAAACTCGTTACGAAAATTGAGAGCGACCAACGGCGGGTTAAGGAACTATTTATGGAAAGTCCAGTATCGGCGAAATCGCGCCGGACGCTCGTGCCGCGATGCTGTCCCGCTCGCGCGCGCGTCGAGGGAGCGGGACGGCGCTATACGGACGTGTCGTAGACCCGAGAAAAGTTGCGAGGGTGGCCCGACATCCGATTCAGGGAAAGCGAATTAGTCGTGTAACTGTCATCCTAAACGTGGATTTATCCTCCTCGTATTAGATTATATAAGTTAGATTGGGAAGCGCCTTTCGGGCCACTTTCCACCCCCGCTTTCCGCTTTCCGCTCCTCGCCCGACTCTAGCGGGGACGCCATCTTTTTATTGCTATTTATAGCTTCGCTCTGACATTACCATCTGATGAATGGCACTTTTCATTCTTCCGTGCACTTAGATGTGTCAACTACAACAGGTGAACCTGTAACCTCAGGAAGTTTTAACGATAATGATCGTTTTATCTCCCGCGAGGTGAGCGTAGAAGACTTAGATACGAATACATATCTAGCGTCTAGCTAAGAAGACATGCCCGTCAGAGGCCAACGCCTTACGGCGAGGCACCGGAAAAGGTAAAAAGCGGCCAGCCTCGCCCCCTGACTACCAGTTTTGGAAGGATATCTTCATCTAGAATAACCATCAGGATACCTCCAACCTCCCGAGTGGTTACGGGTTCGAAGTTGCTTGCGTGACCTGTACCTGCCGTATATTCAGCGGGGATTCAGTTCAAATCTATCGCGGACCATTTGCATCTTCTGCCTAACTCTGACTTCAGGATCAGGTAGCCAATTGGTCATTTCAAGAGTGGTTGACGACAGGACAACATTCACCCCCGCCGCTTAGGAAACAGTATATATACATAGTCTCCCGACTCCTTCAGCAATTAGTCAGAGTGCACATACTGATTGGCTGTCGACGCACGGCGCGCAAACCGTCCAGTAGCGCCGGGAGACAATCCCCCAGGGGAAACCGATCCACCAGCCGTGAGGCCTGAGACGCGAGAGTCCTACCCGGGGTAGTCATCCACACGAACTCGTAACCGGGGTAAAGGACCGATCCGAGAACACAATGGATATTATGGCCCAAGCTGCACAAAACCGTTCGATATCAAACCGTTAGCTACCTCGAAAACCGTTCGCTATTTATCCGTGCAGTGCTACTGAGTACCATTAGCTTTACAGCAAAGCCCCTCCAAGTGACTTTTGAATTTACACACATAGCATCGTGGCAATTCTGGCGGTATTGATAGTGTCACAATTAATCCAAGAAAATTAGCCAAAAATATCACTTAACAGGCCAAGTGATTCACGTAATTTTGATAATAGTTACAGCTATTCCTCAAGGTGTCTCGATGTACATACAAACGAACGATGCCCCACAGCCTCCGCATCACGCAACCAGGCAGGACTTTATGTCCAATTTGATTCCCTGCTGCGTCTAATGTATTTTTTTATTTTTTTTAAGCTATTGCATAGCTTTTATCGCGGGCCTAGGCCAGCGCGGCGACCGAATGAAAAAATTTCTTAACGAAAAATAATTATTTTAAACTGATAATTACGTCTAAACGAGTACTGCTTACGATTCGAAAAAAATATATGTTAAACAAGAACATTTTTCTAATATTCTTAGCTTTGAATATTTAAAATTTTGTTTATATGACATAGTGTAATTAATTTGTGAAATTAGGTCTAACCGAACACAAAAACGACTACTACGCAAGTACTATCCGGTGTAGTATTATAAAACCTGCACCATTTTAAAGATAATTTAATTATCTATCTTTTTATCTACGATTTTTTTCGAAAAATCCGTTTTTATGCTTTATTGAATAAAAAATTCGTGCGCGGCGCTCTATCGGAATACGTTTAAATTATTCCGAATCATTTGCTACCGCATGCAGCCGCAAATGATTCGGAATAATTTCAACGTTTTCCGATAGAGCGCAATTATCTGATATCAGAAAAAAAAAAAATAATTTTAATTGCATAAGTTTTAAAAATGCTATGCAATAGCTTTACCGCGGCAGTCCCCGAGTGCCACACGTATTTTTTTTAATTTTTTTATTTAGGAAATTTACAATTAAAACTTAAGCATAAAATACACTATCCATATGTACATAGCAGAAAATAACCCATAGCGAGATTTAAATAGAGGTGTGTATTTAAAAAATGTCTCATACGCTCTACTAAGCTACGCTTATGGTAGAGCGGACATTACACAGCATTGTATCTGTAATCCATTTAAAATAACAAATATTTTATATTATATATTAGGTATAGGATAAATACTGGATATTTATATAAATATAAATATATACATATATAAATATATGGATATAAACATACACATATAATATTTTTCAAATTCAAGGTAGAATCCGTTCTAAAAATTCGGGGTAGAATCCGCTCTTACAGATCTGCTCTTTGCTAATGGAGTGGCCTCCGAAGAGCCGGATTGACCCTTCGCTATTTTAAACAAAAGAAATATCGCACGACTAGCCATTTCGTTTCTGGTGCATGAGGAGCCAGCGACACCTTTGGCTCCACCGCTACACCGAACCGACAAGTCATTCCATTCCGAAGAGCCAGCTAGCTCGTTCCTTTGGCTCCACTACTCCACAGCCCTGACACGTCGATCCACTCTTTGAACCGGGGTGCTTACGGAATGAGCCATCACTCGCCACTCCGAGCCAAGCCGTGAGTCGTTCATTCTGTGACGCAAACAGTTCTTTGTGATTCGGTTTCTCTAGAATCAGTCATTTCGATAATTTTCAATTCACACTGCGGGCGGGCACAAGCGCAGCTGTCCCCGGACGATTAATAATAACAGACAAGAGATTTATTTATTATCAAAATTAGATTTCGATGTGTTGTAAATATCTTAGTACATTTTTTTAATAAAAAAGAACCCGAAGAAGAAGAATCAAAAGAATAAAAAAGAACCCGAAGAATAAAAAAGAAGAATCAGTATAATTTTGAAGCAGGAACCGTATTCCTACCGGGTAGGGAAAGGAGTGTGGTTCAAAACCCGGGTGCACCCGAAATGACCCATTACTAGTTTGAACCATTATTCTTTACCTATAAAACGCGTCTTTCATACTAGTCTATCACATTTGGCAAATTTTTTACATATTTCAAATCTGCGATTTGTCAAAAAAAGGATGTCACAATAATTTACAGATTCTGGATAAACTAGTCATGCGATTTGATACAACAAGCCGTCGAAAGCCAACTTAGGCACATAAGCTGAGTATTATTTAATGACATTTCGGGGTTAATTCTCTTAACACCGGTACGTTGGGACACCAATTGTGAAATCATCCCATTTTTGGATTTTATTTAATTAACACCTGCTCAGACTCTTTGTATGGTAATGGAGGTATGATTGGTGGTCATTGGGGCTCCACAATGGATAACAAAAGACCTATCAAATTTGGTCTCATTTGACTTGTCTTCATGAGGATTTTCTTTACTTGACTGATGATAGCGAAATTAGGTCGTGGTGGCGTATCTGGCTATGTCTATGGCTATAATTTAATTATTCAAATGATACGTCATTGAAGCATAGCAAGTGAAAGTCCCGCTATTAGTTCTAACTTACCATTGGTAGCAAACGGTCGCGTGCAGTCTGAGCCATTAAGATCCATTTTGTTCTAGGGTCGTATTCAGCTCCTATTTCGTAGCCTCCTCGAGTGAGGGACTACCCCAGATAAGAACTCTCGTGTCCTAGGCCTCATAGCTGGTGGATCAGATTCTCCTGGAAGATTGCTACCGGCGCTACTGGATCCTTTGCGTACCATGCTGCGTCAGTTAATCGATTGTGCAGTCTGAAGACTAATTACTGAAGGAGTCTGGAGACTACGGAAATAAACTGTCCTAAGCAGCGGAAGTAGATGTCGACCTGTTGTCATGTCACTCTTGAAACATCCTATTGGCCACTCGATCCCGAGTGGCATGATGGGTAAAGAACGCCAAGGTCTGCCATAATTTTCACCGAATTACCGCTGTACTACAACAGGTAGAGGCAGCGCAAGCGACTTCGGACCCGTAACTAGGTTAAATCTAGACGGAGATATCCTGCCAAAACTGGTAGACCGTGGCAAGGTGGCCCGCTGGGTTACCTTCCCAGTGCCACCCCGTAATACGTTGGCCTCTGACGGGTATTTAACTTTGTTGTATGGTAGGTTATACTTGTACTCAAGTCTTCTACGTTCACCTCACGGGAGACAGGAAGATCATTATCGTTAAAACTTCCTAAAGTGACGGGTTCGCCCGTTGTAGTCGATATCTTCAAATCATCTCCATCTCGTGAAAGGTCACGAGAGAGAGAAGCTTCATCGTGGTTTTTGTTGAATTGTGTATATTTTCTTCGTTTGAATTCGTTATCCTGCGTATGGACCAGGTCTGACTCCTTCTCCGCAGTGTGGCTTCTGGTCACAACACATAATGGTTAAGGTCCTATGAGAGCCATATTTGGCTCTTTTCTTTGCAATTTCGCAGCGATTTCGTTACCTTGTATTCCTCCATGATCAGGCATGAGTTTCTTGTTATTATTATATATGATATTATATCGTTTATTCTCATTTACCAGTTGTTTTAGGGTATTTGTCAAGAACATAATTTAAACTTAACACGTTATATGGCCAATGCTTCTCTAATACGGAATACTCGGTCCATGCAAATGAATTAAACATATTCAAAAAGTTGGTCAGCGCGATTGATTAACTAAAGCACGACTTCAAAAACCTAGCCACATATTGCAAAGCAAATAATGCAAGTAATAATGAATCCAATATTATTAAGTAACGTTTCCCCATAAATCCCAGCGAGTAAACTTTCCCTATAATATTTGTGAAAATGTATAGAATAAAAAGCAGGGCATTAGAAACCTGAAAGGAGATTTTATAACTGTAGCGTTCTTTATTTCATGTGTTATCCCGCTGATTTAACGAATTATAATCGGCTATAGTACAGTAAATGAGCACGAACGTGAATGCAATAGAGAAGTCATTCTGAATAATTGAATGCTTTAGGGTGAGCATACATCGAAAATAATAAATAGAGCCAACAAAATTGTTTTATTGGTTTGTAAGATTTGTAGGCCATTTACCGTAGTGTACGCTAAAAAATACAGTCTGTAATACGTACTAGAATACGAAAGGGGTATTTGGAATCCTCAATATAGTGGCTACATAAAAAAGTAGAATCTATCCATAAGGCTCAGGATCGATAGCCAGTGTTTGTTTTCTGTTTTACGGTTGCGAGTGGCTAGATTTTTGTTATTTCACCTGCCGCGGATAATTGGAAATTACTCTATCAGTTCAGTTCTTTAGCACGGCCGATACTTAGAAATAAAAGATTCATGGAGTGATACCAATTGAAGGGTTATGGGGAAAACGATCAATGTCAATTTATTTTCACTTAAAATATGATTTATTGCCAAGGTTTTTTTGAGTGAGAAAAATATATCTTGTCTCTAAACCAAAAATAGTTAAGTTTCCTATATATATTTTACTTATACATCAGATAAAAAGTATCTCATCTTTAAAAAAAGACATTGATAGTTTTCCCCCGTAACCCTTCAATTTTCAACACAGAGTTAATCACTTTATACTAATCATACTCATGCTCTTACAAATTCTTACAGACACACGAACCATATTTTATTTTATTGATAATTACTTTAATACCAAACTTGTCATTGTCGCTCAATGGTGTCGTTCGTCGGTGATATGATTGTTAGTGCGTTCGCACGATCAGGGCCCGGGAGCCGCTATCGGCCCTACGGGTGCAGGGGCCGGGCGCCGCCTCTCGCCGCGAACCCCGCACACATTGCCATATTAACGCCGTCTGTTGGCGCTCGGCCAAAACCCGCCCTTAGTCGAGAAACGCACCGCGCTGCCAGAGGTGTAGCAATAAAAGCCAACTGGGTTTGTGCGCCGGCCGAGGTGGGTCGGTTCATCGATATATTTATGGCATTATTGTTAAGATGAAATCAGTCCTTGGTCACTTGCCGGGAAAGTCTTGGGGTGACAACCGATTATATAAGTTTGTTTTAAAAAACGCGTTCTAGTTGATTAATGTTGATACTTTGAAGATACTTTTGATTCTTAAAAATCACTGTTAAAACAACTTATAGGGTTGTTGCTTGGCTTGTTATGAAGCAATAGTAGTGGTAAGTGGTGGACTATGGCCCAAGTCGTTGGCCTCGGGTTGTTGTGGCCACTACCACTATCTCCCTTAACCCCCCCCCCCCCCCCTCCCCCCAGCGACCCTTCGAGGTGGCTTACCCACCCCTCTCTGGCCCCTTCATTTGCACGGAATGTGAGAAATGAACTCCGACGAAAATCCAACCGGGTGCACTTACTGCTCTATCGCCGATAAAATCGCAAATGTAAAGGTTATTTTCCCGCATGCACTCCGACGGAATGAGGGCCCCTTCATTCTTATTGCCTGCTGGGTTGATATTCGCGGAACAGAATACATATGGAAGCGATTTCTATACTATACTTGGTATTCCGCTTCAAAATTTAAGCAATGGGTTTTTTGTATAGAATAGAGCATTTTATTTTTAAGAAACGAAATTTTCGTAGTAACGCAACTATACCGATTTCCGAATGAAATCTTCTTTTTCTTCAAGTCGGGAAGGCCTTTTGACGCGAAAATTCTCCGGTGTGTCGGTAGCGCGAACATTTAATAGATGATGGAGAATGTTAAATAAAAGGAAAATGTCGCTATTATTAATAACATAAAATTATATTTATTTTTAAAAATCGGTTGCGTCACTCCAAGACTTTCCTGGCAAGTAGACAACCCCCCTTCCTCCCTCCCCTCCCTCATCAACCCAAACTGCCCCCGGGCGCCGATTCGTAGTATTGTAGTATTTTACGTGGTATTAAAATGGTATTTTTCCAAAAATAATGTAGTATTTTTTAAATACGGCGGGCTTTAAATATTATTTGTATCCCTTGTATACGAGATATTCTAAACAAAATTTTAAAATGTGATTTCTGTGCAACAATGTATCTGTGTATTAAATTGAAGTATGACTAGCGCGCCCTCCGTTGGACCGATTTCAACCATAAACTTTTTAACTATTGCAATGACCTAATAATTTCTGCATGCCAAACTTCATCTCAATCGGATGAAGCGTTTGGGCGCTATCGTGGAGGAATACACACACACAGACAGACAGACAGCCAGACTTCAATCTGAAATGGTCTTAATCGTCTCGGGGAGGGGGGGGGGGGGAGGGGTTTAAAATGTATATACCCGTCTTCATTTTGAAAAAAAAAATTGCGCGTTAAGAATACTTTCCCTCCGCGTCGGTTGGTAGACTGATAAAGTAAGAATTCCCACGTTGGACCCAAAAATATAATTTTGGTACAGGAGTGTAAGCCATAAAGAAGGGTAGTTATCAAAAAAAAATACGTGTGGCACTCGGGGACTACCGCGGTAAAGCTATTTGCATAGCATTTTTTAACAACTTATGCAATTATTATTATTTATTTATTTTATTTGTGCAGTATTTTTTTTTCTTTGATATTAATTCAAGTTTTTTCTCTGTTATTAATTCAAGTTACACTTTTTTAACGTGGTGACCGATAAGTAAACATTTTTTTTTTTTTATTGAATAAATGAGAAGTTAATATTTTTTAAAATATTTTTATTATCTTACAATACATGTAGGTTATTGAGGAATTGTTATCATTGAAACTATAGGTTTATGGTAACTGAAAATAGGAAACATAAGTTTGAGACTTGATATCCTCTAAATATCTGGAAAATACCGCGTCAATGGTGGTCCCATATTTTGTTGTGGATTCTTGTGGATCATTATTCCTTTTCAAATTCAATTTTTCCTAAAGAAAAGTTGTCAACCGCTCTGATTTTTTATCAGCGAAGTTGATGTTGAAATCGCCAGCCAAGGTAAGTGAAAGTTATTACCATTTGTACCAAGTATTTTTGACCCTTCTTCAGTGTACTCCAGTAAAGTGCTATGAATAAAATGCTCTACCTCGTCCAATTTTGGATTCGGAGAAATGTAAATTGCTACCATGATTATGTGTAGGCCATTTCTAAGTTTGCATAAGCAAGCACAAATATCTCCAACAAATGAGCGCCTAACATTAACATCGCTAACGTGTGCAATATTTATTGCAATATTCGGAGTCATAATATTAGTAACATTATTATTATTATTTTGGTAAATAGCTACCCCACCGTTTGAAACAGTATTTCGTTTGAATTGAACAATACAATTAAAATTAGGTATTTCAATCGGATTATCATGCGTCATGCAAGTTTCGGATATTATTCTTTGACTACTCGAAAAAAATCGTAGATAAAAAGATAGATAATTATATTATCTTTAAAATGGTGCAGGTTTCGTTATAATACGCCAGATAGTATTTGCGTTGTAGTCGTTTTTGTGTTCGGTTAGACCTAATTTCACAAATTAATTACACTATGTACTATAAACAAAATATAAAATATTCAAAGCTAAGAATATTAGGAAAATGTTCTTGTTTAACATATATTTTTTCGAATCGTAAGCAGTACTCGTTTAGACGTAATTATCAGTTTAAAATCATTAATTTTCTTTAAGAAATTTCTTCATTCGGTCGCCGAGCTGGCCTAGGCCCGCGATAAAATCTATGCAATAGCTTAAAAACTTATAGGAAAATACTTAGCAATAAACGGAGGTTTCCAGAGACAAATCACAAAACACTAACAATTCGTAGTTAAAAAACTTCTGCAATTAGTACTTAAAAGTGTAATTTACATAGTTAAAGAGAAAAAAGCCCTATGATTTGTGCCCCATGGGTGTATAAAATAAAATTTTGAAATATAATGTGGCCGCTTGCCTGAGACGATCTTAAGGATCGGCTTTGAAATCCGGAGTTTAGACTATACCTTATTTAATTGATTTAGTTTAATACGTTTCTCGTTAAACGTGAATTAAAGTTTTGGCATAGGGAAGAGCGCTGAAGTTTGCAAGAACTGGAAACCGATGGAAAGATATCATTGAATGATGATGTCGATTAGTTAGCTCTAAAATATTGCCTGCAGGCAATAAGCTCGCCTTTTCTTAAGTATAAAGAGTTTTATTATTATTATTATTATTATTATTAGTCGATTGAATTTAGCCGAGTTTTATAATAATTCATGGAAGAAAAACTACTTTTTTTAGAGATCCAAACTACTACTACCTGCAAAATAACCAAACTTTAACAAACTTAATTTCTTTCAATTGTATCCTTATTTTGTAAAAAATGGTCGTGTAATCAGAATATCAATATACATATGACTCGTTCACCTGTAAAATGCAAAGTAACGGCATGGCGTTATATTATTGTAGCGTAATTTTCATATATTGGATTTTTTGAAATAGAAACATTTACATTTAATAAAATTAAAAATGCTTCTTAAACCTTATAAGAAATTTACAATGTGTCTTAACAGTGCTTTCGTGAAATAATCATTCGACTATTTTGTTTCGTCATTGAGATACGATTGGTTCTTTATTCTATTGTCAATTTTTAGAATATCTATATCATATTATAAACAAAAGACAATGGATTCATATATTTCTTATTTGTATATCTGTTATAACTAATAATCTTTTAAATTGTGGATAATATCAAAAGCATAAAAAACCGTAAAAATGTATTTCGGACGATACAGAGAACTTAAAGCAGGAAACTTGAAGAGTTAATTACGGCAGCGGACGATATTTATCTTCTGGGTAATGTTAATTATGTAGTCCAGTAAATTAAATCACTATAAGTTATCATTGCGATGTGTTCACAATTTAATTTTTGTGAACAGATCGCAATGATAAATTATATAGTTTAATTATATAGTATAATTATGTAGTTTATTATGTGCAAGCCAATAAATCAATCGTCAGGAATTGCAGGAGATGGAAACAGGAAATATGGTGTTACTTTTCGAAATTGGCGTAACTCTAATATGCCTAGGGCGAAATCTTTACCTTTTTAGCATAACTTGTTCACAGCGCTTTATCTCTTATTATTCTCCGTTTTTTGATCTCTGTATGTTAAGTAAAATTTTAATAAATATTCAACAACAAAAAAACAAAAGTAAAGTGCGCGACGCCTCCCTACGAAAGGTTATTGTAGTTATGTTGTTAATTAAGATTAAGTCAGATACGCCGGGGTTGACATCCTACTTGACCAACATAAACCAAATTATATTTAAAAAAAAATATACATTTGCGTTAATACATATATTAGAGCCTGGGTTTAAATCTGGTTTATACAAACCATTGTAGTATTACAAAAAATAATTGGTAAGCAGACTAACTGTTCCGAATGAGACTAACTATTACTAAGCAGACTAACTATTAGTCTGCGGATTATTGAAATATATTTAATAAACACTCTTTATTCAGACACACTCTCATTAATTTATCAGTCCAATACCAGAAGCTCTTCAAATTAATACCATTTATTTTATATGCCACATAAACTACGAAAGATGAATAGGTATATTTTTAACTGGCTTCAAAAAAAGGAGGAGGTTATTAATTGGGTTGTATCTCTGTTTTTTAATGTTTGTTATCTAAATATTGTTATAAAGGGTTGGCTCCCGACGAGGGGACTCCTCAACCTTTAGTAGACACGAAATGTTGTATAATCATTCAGTTATGATAGTCCGATCTAATTTTCACCATGACATGGCTGATGCACCCAGGGTTGGCTCCCGACGAGGGGAGTCCTTAACGGTCAACAGCACAGACCTTTTGTGTATGCATTCAATTACGACAGCCCGTTCTAAGTTTCACCAAGATAGGACAGCGGCACCCAAAGTTAACTTCCAAAGAGGGAACTCCTCAACGGCCAACAGCCCAGACACGCAATTTTGTATATGCGTTCAATTACGACAGCCCGTTCAAAGTTTCATCAAAACAAGACTGTGACACCCAGGGTTGGCTTATAGAGAGGGAACTCCTTAACGGTCAACAGCACAGACACGAAATTTTGTATAGTCATTCAGTAATGATAGTCTGTTCTGACTTTCACCATGACATGGCTGCTGCACCCGAAATTTTGAAACGAAATTTTGTATACGCATTCAATCTAAGTTATGACGCCCCATCTAAGTTTCACCATGACATAGCTACTGAACTTATAAGAAAAATTGGGTCGGTTTTTTTTTTTGTAAAATGTTTATTATTTATTGGATTTTACCGCGTGAAGTTGCTGGTAAATGACGTTTCGGCGATGATAAAACAGCCATTGTCGAGAGTAGGCTGAAGTGCTGTCAGTTATCTTTCGATCTTGTTCTGCGGGTAGAATTAGAGTATAGATATGAAGAACGCGCGACGTGGACAAATTCGGATATTTTATCGTGCACAGAACACTTTACAGTATTTCGCTTCGCGTCTTTGTTTTAGGCGAATGGCTTTAAAAACATTAAAATAAGAGAGTTCCATGTAGTAGAAAGCTAGAATCCTTCGTCTCTATTGAAGTTCGGGTTTTTCCTATGTCTACCCCTTCGCGGATCATGCGGAGAAATAAAATAAATATTATTTGAATAGCGCAATAGGATATTGAGACTGCAATCAAGTAGATTGTTCCGTTATCAAAGATGTGTCGTTGGTCCAACGTAAGCTACTCATGGCCGCATTCTTTATCAATATCGTCACTCCATGGTAATAATACGAGTAGTTTGGTAGTGGTCCAGAAATAATGGTTGGAAATAATGGAAAAACTGTTATATTTTCGCGCTACTAGGCTCAACTGACGGCTGGCAGTAAGATTACTTGTAACAACGAAAAGGTTACGACTTCAACGTATGAGTGTAATTTATGTTAATTATTTTTATTATTGATTTTATTAAGAATGATGTATCGGAATGGCGAGGATAACACACTCGCCATTCCGATACATCATTCTTCTGTATACACGCACTCTTTTTCGGTCCATTCTGCTAATTTATGGAATCAGCTCCCTCACTCTATCAGGCATGCACCATCGTTGCATACTTTCAAAAGTTGTTTAAGAAACATTTATTTTTACACAGCCACTAACCAAATAGCTCACCTTGTCCTCTCCTTTATCCTTCCCAGGGCAACCTTAGCATAAGTTATTGACATATATTTGTATAAGTTTATTTTAAATTTTACTTTACTACTTTTTTGTGTATTGTACGGCGAAAATTAGGAATTATTTTATCAAATGGTTGACTGTAAGATATCGCTATAGCGATAAGTCCGCCATTTATGCATAAATTGTCTTCTATATGAAACCAGTGATAATATTCATTAGGTTATGATTATATAGCACAAAAAAGTTATTCTATTCTATTATTATTAAGGTGATAATTATATTGATTATGTAGTAATTTATTTTGATTATTTTATAACTTCTGACGTTCCAGCTACTATTACTATTATATGAATATTTGGTTTATTTAGTATTTTAAATATTGGTTATTTCAATTATTTTTGCTATGTATGACCTGTATTTAATATCTAAAAATATTAATATTTAATATTTTGTTATGACGCTGAACCCAATCGATTCTATATTTATCTTCAAAACAGGTAAAATACTCAAACTAGTGTCACGCAAATGATATTTCCAAATGATATTACCAATTACTTTTGGATAACTACCTATTATTTATAGTACTTGATGTATCATTATGTATAGTATATTTTGAAACATCCAAGAGCAGTAAATTTGCCAAACGGATACGAATGTAATGTGATGTAATGTAGTGCACTCTTTTCTGTAAGTGAAAACGGTATTTATACTGAACTTATATCAGGACCTATCTTTCTTTTTTCTATTCGATTGTAAGCAGGTGGTTCAGGAGAGTGGGGCGCGGGGCTCGCGGAGGATCCAAGCAATTGGCTACGCGAATTATTCCCAAGAACGAGAAGCTGCGTTTTTATTTCTCAATCCAGCGGATTAGGGATTTTTTATTTCCCTGAGTGTACGGGGAAGGTGTTCCGAGCTCATATCGCCCAGGCCGTGCTCCCCTCCCCCTCCTCCGTTCCCATGCCCTGGGGCTGAAGATTCTTTGTGATTCGATCCCTCTGTAGCAGGAAAGTAAACGAGGTACTTAAATGGCTTTGTGTACTTTTCAAGATTGAAACTGCTGCTTGTACGCACGTTTCCAAATTGGCGTACCGTAAAATTGTGAGTATCGCATACGATTTATCCAGTCTGGTTAGATTATTATGCTATAGTAATAAAGTGGACCATTCGAGATCATTAGTTTCATGCATCTTGGATCGCAAGGTCAGTTTGTTATTGCCGTCGGTCTAGCTCATGGCCTTACTCCCATCCGAGAGCCTCCTTAAAAAAGTTAATTGAATGACAGAATTCCATCGGGCGAGCTCTAGGCATTGCACTTTGCAATAACAAGTGCTGTATCTAACCTAACCTAACCTCACCGGCAATCTTACCGGGGAGCCTACGGAAACATTGTTTACCTAAGACGGGATGGGGGGGGGGGGGGGTAGATGCTGATATACATATTTAAAATAACCCGTTGTCCACCCAACCTCAGTGACTACTACGGGCAAAGTAAATATCCACAAGATTGACCTCTTGCGGTTATCAATCTCAAAAGAGTAGACTGTATGTGTACACCAAAAGAGTCGACCATATGGTCAAAGACCATAACATGTTCATGATTGATGGCTTAATCGACTCTATATTGACTCGAACTTTATGCATCTTTGATTTGGGTAACTCACATGGCTCTCACATCGCTCACGTACTTCACGCTGGTTTGTCTCGTCGGCGTCGCTTGCGTTGAAAAATTCATTCGTAGTACGATTCTCATACATTTGTTATATGGGAAATCCAACTGTTTGACTAAAGAAAGAACATAATATCTGCCTTTGTAAATCTTAATAAGACAAAAAAAATGTTATTAAATTTAACATAAATATAGTTAGATGGATGACCACTATATATGATAAATAATTCGCCCCCTTTTTAAACCTCTTCTCATTAAATGTTTATATTTATTTGACTCTCATTTAAGAATTAAAATATTTAATTAAATGTGAATAGCATTTTCAAATTAAAATTGCAATAAATAATTTGTGTTCTCGTAACGAACTAGTACAAGGTTAAAATAATTATCCCCTGCATACATGTAACTGCTTTGAATTATATTGAAATAAAAGCAATACTTACATATCTGCATATGTGATTTTTCTGTAATTTAAGGAACAATAAGCTGGTCAACAAAGATCGCTATTTGAAAAGTCAATAAATAAAATTGTATAAGGGATATCTCAAGTTTCCCGGGTACATTGATAATAAATAGTTAAATAAAACTACATTCCTACATTATTATTATACAATAGTTTCTTCTCTTTCAGCGCTTTCTTCGGTCATATGTCGGCCATATCATTAGCATTATCTATATCATATCATAGTATAACATAGCTTATTAATCATATCTAAAAGTAAATATTTCCGAATTGTTAGGGTATTAGAGGATTTTTTTCTAGAAGCTGATTCTAGATACACGAAACTGAGTTGAAAATCAAATACACTTTTTGATTTAGGTCATTGTTATCGAGGAAAAAAATCACCAGTAATAATAAGTTTTTCCACGAGTTGAGATGCGTTTTTAAATATCAGAAGCGTGAAATTGACCTATATTTTTAAGTCCTCTTCACCTATATTTTATAGACCTCTTCTTTTGCTTCTCACTAATCGTAAACCTCCCCTCTCCCATCATTTCTCATTTTTATGTATCTTAATGTTATTTTTTCTTATTTTATATATATTTTTTTAGAACAGCTGTTATATAAATACCGTAAAACAATATTTTTGAGTATATTATTTAATAATTCAAACATTGTCTTTGAGCTACCCGGAAACTGATATTATCTGTGCAAAACTGTGCAATATCCATTGTGAAAAACTGATATTATCTATCCTAATATTATAAAGAGGTAAAGTTTGTGAGTTTGTGAGTTTGTAGGGAGTAATTTCTGGATCTACTAAACCGATTTTGAAAATTCTTTTACCAATAGAAAGCCACATTATTGTGAGTGTCATAGACAATATATTAATTCGAAAAATGTTAAAACTTTTTCGTGGTAGTCGGAAAACGGTCGAATGAAAACGTTTCTTACGTACGCTGCCTTCAGGATGAGAGATATATGATTGAGTTTTAGAGAAAAGTTGTAGAGATTGATAATGCCTACAGAAAAGTCAGCGATAGCATATTTCTTACTTTTATATTTAAGTCACAAAAAGTAGTTTTTTATATTAAAAAAAATAATTTAAATCGTTAGGTCATGTTTATTGATCATATTATAAAATGGTCATATTTGGATTGCGATCAGACGTTACAACAAGCGAATTCCAACTAAAGGTTCACTCTAGCAACTGCCCTAACTCACCCAACTGCGCCTGCCCGATCGTTCATAAAGAAGGCGAGATTAGGTATCTTGGTTTGACCATTGATTTCAAGTTATTAACCTGGAAGAACCAACTAAATGAAATTACATCACACACTCGAAAGTTAGTATACGTCTTTCGTGAGCTACGTAATATTCTGGCAAAACCGACGTTAAGAATTGTGTACATGGCGCTTTGCCAAAGCTTATGGATGCACGGTGTCATTGCTTGGGGGGCCTGTACGAAACAAGTACTTGAACCACTGGTTAAAGCCCAGAAATTATTATTGAGGGTTACTTACAGAAAACATCCTCGCTATGACTCTGACCTGCTGTTCAGCGAAGCAAGTGTTTTGGATATTCGTCAGTTGTTCGTGAAACAATGCCTAATACATTTTTACAATACTTTAGATAAACGTTCCCGAAGCCAGCAGCAAAGACCAACTAGAATAGCTGAAGGGACGAACTATGTAATTCCTCAAGTACATACAACCTTTGCCCAAAGACAGTTGTATTTCATAGCCCCAAAAATTTTTAATACTTTAGAAGAGTCAGTAAAAAATGTACATCAATTTAAGATAAAAGTAAAAAAATGGGTCCTTTACGAAGTAGGTCGTACAAAGACTGAAAAAGAATTGCTTCATACAATAATTTAAAATATGTGTGTATGTAGATGTATGTGTGTGTGTGTGTGTTATTATATATGTATGTATGTATGTTTGTATGTGTATATGTGTATATATGTATGTAACTAACCCTTTATCATATATATTTGTATTAATATGTGTACTATTTTATGCCATTATATTAGTGTTAGTATCGAAAGTAGTCTATACTACTCAAACGTCAGTACTACTCAAAAACAAAGGCTATATATTTCGTACGCCCAGATACAGGCTGTTCGGTCTAGTTGGGCATTCGTCTAGAATGATCGTATGGGTTGTTTTCATTTTCTTATTGCTTATATAAATAGTTACAAATCATATCTGTACGATCTCTCTGTTAACTCTCTACCAAGTTGTAACAAATAAATAAATTATCAACAATTATGAATTCTTATCAAAATAAGTAAATTTATAGTCTCAAGTGTTTAAAATAAAAGACTTTTCCCTTTTACTGCATATAATTTCCTTTTTACTGCATACATGGTTAAAGAGATAATACGACACAGGTATGGAACCGCTACCGTATCTTGGGTTGGAACTCCTGAAAGACAATATATTTTTGTACCAAATAATAACATTACATCTAATATAGTATACAGAGAAGTTTTGAACGATTAAAATAAACATAATTTATTCAATCATAATCATTTCAATCACTAATTTTAAACCCTGTAATATAACTAAATTGACATGCAAATACATACATATACATATATGCAGTAAAAATATAACCCTCCTTTTGGCAGTCATGAGATAAATAATAGCACTCAGTACCTACTAACCGAACCACACTCATAATTTTTTCACAAGTAAAAATGTTTACCGCCCAACGAAGTGGACACGGGTCAGCTAGTGTTCAATAAAGACAGTCTTATAATAAATTTCCTATATAAATCAAAAACCTTGTTAATTTAGGATAGATTAGACCTCCAAGGCATACTCTACATTATTGAACTAGGCCTAGGTGTAAAAGAACTATAAATGCCTTATCTATATTCTTGTTGCTGCCGATATTGCCGCCTTTTGTAATACTCCTGAGCTGTTTATTGAGGCTCTTAGGCACTGCGCCGATCGCGGATACAATTATTGTTAGTACAGAGGCGATACGAGCTCCCCTTATATCTGCGACCTCATGGACTTTGTCGAGATTATAATTTTGCTTTCATCTCAGCCTTGTAGAGGTTATCATTATGTGATTATATGTCGATCAAATAATTCTGTTCGGTGTTTTTATCGACCGTCACTATATTAGGCTTATTCGCCACGATTTTACTGTTGGATATTATTGGCCGATCCTAGTAAAGTTAAGTGTTATTTTTTTGTATATAACCGCTTCCGGTAAACACTAATAATAACTACGGCATACCAGAGGATGTAGAAAATATATGAAAATATCATGGACATTATGGGAGCTACCAACATGGTGATAACAGTTTTTATGGTGACAATGAAAGGCAGCAATAGTTGCAGTTTCTGTTAGGTGTTGTCTGGCATACAGCACTGGTACCTACGTGAACGCCTAATACATAGTAATTATCCTTGCAATACTGACATATTTATTGCACCAGGTGCTAGTCGTGACCTGATATGGAAGATTCTTTTGCTAGGTGCAGCATTTTCCCAATATAGTATTCCATAAGTCCTCAATGAGCTGAAATACGCTTAATATACTAACTTGGCTGCCGCAAATTACAAAGATTTCAGATTTTTTATAGAGTTTATCGAGGTACATAACTTACTAGCTTATCGATCGATGCGCGTATTCCATTGTAATTAACTGCCAATTTTTAAACCTAAAAATATATATCTTGTTATGAACATTCCGAAACAGTCGTATAATTCATTTAAACAGTTTAAGTTAGTAGGTCTTATGAAATAAGGAATTTCTTTTGATTTTGTAATATTTAAATGTAATTTACTAGCATTAAATCCTGTCAAGTCATTGTTGTACACTAGGAATAAAAATGGACCTAGAATGGAACCTTGCCGTACGTCCATATTACAAGAATCGGCTAACTTCTTGTTCCATTTACATCTGTCGTATGATACATATAGCTCTGTCTCCATAGAGTCTTAAAGAAATCAGTATAAATTAATATAGTGGTTAACAAAGCCAATTGCATATAGGTCACACATAACAGATAGGACGCAAAATAGACCAATTACTGTCTTGAAAAATCCAATCCATTTAATAAGCTATGGGGTAGTTTTGATGTAGCATCAACAGTTGATCTTGCCCTACAACCAAACTCTCTGATAATAATAATGTCATGAGTGTCGAAGAATTTAATGAGGCTGTTAAAATGACATTTTAATGTTTTTTTCTTAAAGGCCCATGGTTATAAGCCTTTATGGATATCAGCCTATAGTAATGTATGTTTTCGCAAAACCCTTTTTGGACATACAAAGGTATCATTTTTGCCTATTTCAATTTGTCCGGACAGGTGCCTTCTGGATATTGCAAATTAGAAGGTTGGTATTTTTCGACATATCGCTAACTTTATAAGTTATTTTACTATGAGTTTGTAATTTATGTTAATGTGAAGATTTTGTATACGTTCTTCTCTGTCCTCTATTAATATTCGAATATTTTTAATATTATTGCAGTTCATTTGTTCGATGTTTACGAGATGTTTGGGAGATGTTTGTGAGATATTTGTGAGACGTCTGTGAGATGAAGGTGGCTAGGTTCTATCGCATAGGCGTCTTGACGTCGGCATTCGGCGTCTGCTTACTTTACGAGCAGCGCGCACGCCGTCGATTCATCATAAGCGAGAGAGAGGAGCGACACACACCTGCTTCAGTCGACGAATACGTGCCCGAGATTTATTTATCGTTCCGATCTGCTGGCGGGGATTTTAGCGGTATTGGCAATCAGATTGGATGGCTTACAAAACTAAATATTGCCACCGAAAACTATCGCGGTTGTTTAACATTATACAATAATTTAAAACATACTTCGTTGCGTGAATTTTGAACCTAATGTCTGCAATATCTCCGGAACATCGGGTGATTAACGCGGTGAAACCCGTCTTCAGCCCGTTTCAATACAAAACAGATCTTCTTCCAGCGAAAATGTTCTTAAAACGAAATAAAATTAGAGTGGACAATAGTCTACCATATACAATGGCGGTCGAGTAATTGCAAAAATGTTGGGTGATGCAAGTTTTATGTGGTAAATCCGATTATAATCTTGTTTAAATTGTCAAAAAACAGCGATAGTCGTCGATTTCATATCTTACAGATACTTTGGGGAGCTAATGGGGCCAGTGTATTTTGGACATTACCACACATTTGTTAGGGTCGGCTCAATTCACAGGTCAGCACCCATCCGGTAGCCACCACGTAGAAGTGCAGGCCCATGTAAGACTTTGTGCCACGTCAGCTAATCGACTGGTCATTCCGACTGATAACCGAGGGCGTTTGGAATCGGCTTTGTTTCCTATAGAGCCCGGTGGTTATTAACGTAACGGCAACCGCTCTTGAAACGACTGACCGGCTACCCGATACCGGGTGAATCTGCTTGGCAAAGGATGCCGAAGTCCGCAATAGATACAGTAGAAACCGAATCACCGCTACGTAAGCGAGAGGACCGCGTAAGCAACCTCGAACTCGTAATCAGTAGGGAGGACGGTGAAATCTGGCCGTGAATGGAAGTAAGGGCGCGAGTGTCGAAGATTCGTAACTCACCCGTAGATGGCTTTCTATCTATCATTAAATTACAGTTTACATATGGGTAAACTACGGAATAACAGTCTTGTTTTATTTTGTTCAATTAACGAATAATTCCTTGAAAATTTCCGCTCAATTATTCGTGCCAATTACGTGAAAAGTGTTTTGTGGTGGCTTCAATAAATATATCGGAAATAATCTGTAAGTAAGTACCCTTGTAAGCCTTTGTATGGACAAAAAATTATTGTAGGATATTTGTATTTTTCATTCCAATTCGCTTGAAATCACTACTCCGGCTGACACTTCTGATTTGCGTAAATATTTGGAAATGTTTAAGAGCACTGTAAAGTTGGTGATGATTTTTTTTATGTTTAAAAGACAAGATAAAACACCGTGTACAGGTTAGCGAAAATGGGCGATGCGTTCTATAACCTCGGAGAATATTGTAAAACAGAAATAGGCCTAATAGTCATTCAAGCAGCATTCCAGTTTTCACATATAATTTTGACCTTTCCAGATGCATATTGTCAAGCATTAAATGGTCATTGCTATTCATCTATCTATTATTTAGTGCACACATTTTGTTTTAGTGCGGTTCATTTTCAATCTGCTGTTTTTGCACTGAGAAAAACAAATACTTAGCTCATTAAATAGCGATCATCCTGACTAAAATAATGGCCAAACAAGAACATGACTTCGACCAGACGTGTCACCATGCTCGATAATGCTTGGGACATAATAGTGTGTGTCCATTCCTGGCATGTAAAACGTCGTTGCCGACTTTACAAATCTGGTAGTATTATATTATAATACACGCTGACTTTCTGGACTAAACAGGCTGTCTTTATCTATGAAAATAAGTAACATTATTGTAACGCCACTGTGGTTGAGATGCGTAGTGTAATAATACTTTTAAATGTCGCAATGCCATTTAAAAACGCAATGTCTTATATAATTTAAACCCATCAAAGCAGTGTGTAGATCCGTTACGACAACTTAATATTACCAATTAATATTAGCAATTGTCAGGAAATATTATTTGCCAGTCGTTAGGTTGCTGTAAAGGCTAAAATGTATGCTGGTATTCAGTACCAGTACTTTAATACCGTGTCTCCATGCAAACTTGAAATTATCCCTTCATTACTAGTCCTTTCAGGGGCGTACACTAGCATTGGACCAACCAGCGAATTAAGATGTTCATCTTAGAATTCTTTCAACAATGACACTTTAAAATCTGTCTTTTTCGCGTCCGATCGAACGACATTACGACCTTACGCGTTCGATCGATCGACGTTCACAGCCGCGCCATCTAATAACGCGTTATTCATTTCACCTTGCAGTTGATAATGGTGCTGAGATCAAGTGCATTGCATTACTGACATATTATTGCCTAGAATTGTGATATGTCTATTCTAAAAATGGATTATAAGTGTCTTTCCTATGTAATCGAAGCATAGCATAAAACTTTAAGTGTAATACAATTTTATTATTCTCTTATTTTCTGTTTCACCATTGCGATTGGTGGAAGATTTTCTCTCGGGTTAATAACCCTATTTACTAGAGGCGGTAGTTAATCAATTTGTCCATGCTTGCGTTAAGGGGCAGTGCCATTGACATGTCGGATGTTTTTGCTCTTCTCACCTTATATATCTACCGATTGCCTCCGATATATCATATAAATATAAAGTAATTTTGATCAATGTTAAGGACCAAATACCCCATCGTGCGACCTTAACTCTCTTCATGGATCGGAGTCAAAAATATCAACATAATAGGCGTTCAAATAAATATTGGAGATAGTGTGGACAATAAGAGTTCATAATGAAAACGTTCTACTTTGGGATAGGAATTATGATGCTAACCATCATCCTCATTCTTAGCGCTACAATTGTTGTGAATCTCGTCTTTGTCGAGAAACTTCTCCCATTACACTCTATCCTGGGCTTTGATTTTTCAGTTGTTGACTATGAGTACATTTCAGTTTTTAACGATAGAATCTATTCATCACAGTTTTGGTAGACCGACTTCACGGTGAACGTCAGGTAATCCGCAAAGAATGCATTTCCATAACTGTTCATATTCCATCATATTTACACAACCAAACCACCTGAGCGTTCCGTTTTTTAGGAATCTCCAAATTCTGAATTTTCAGGAATTTCGTCTTCTCTGCACGCCACTATCCTGCACGTTACCGAAGATCCTGCAAAGTATATTGAAGTCATAGACATCTAGTGCATTTTACTGCTTCGGTGAGAGTCCATATTTCTAAAGCGTAAGTTTAGATTGGTCTAATAAATGTCCTGTAAATAGTTGCTCCGTTATCCGCGATAAAATACGGTATTTGATTTTAGACTAAAGTCCGAAGCTACTCCTATTTGCAGTCATTAAATGTGCCTTCACCTATACATTGGTGTCGTTGTCTCGGTTGATTAATCAGCTGAGGTATGTGAATGTGCATTCCTTTAAAGATTCATAGTGTAGGGCTTAACAATAATAGGAGCTGGGCGTATTCTTTCAAAGTAATCAGCTATGTATTTGGCTATCTCTGTATTTCGCAGCTCTTTCCTATGCTAAACACGCTGTTTAGAGTGCGCAACGATATTAATACAGGCATATCGATACTGGCATACGCCAGTACCGCTTATTGAATATGGCGCCGATAGTATTCTACAAATACTAGAATTACGTACCTATTGCCTTTTAAAAAGCCAAGCTGCATAACATTTCAAATGCATAACAACGCATCTCCCTGTCGCAATTCATTGAATGTATAGAAGCGTTCTAAAATGTCTTTTTGCGCTCCGTTAGACATTTGCCATTGAATGGTTCACCGTGTTTATCCTCACCATCATACCACGAGCATTTTTTGTTTGTTTTTCGGTCACAAGCCACGAGGCTAAATAAAAAATTATTCAAAATATACAGGGCAACAACGCTGATAAATGAGACATTCTGTCTTAACCGTTAACTACGGACTTACACTTATTTACATATCGTGTCTGCCTACCGACCATGGAAATAATATACAAGGGCTTATTATTAGAATTATTTTCGAATATTCTTCGGAAAATATTTCGCATTTTCGTCATATTTTATACGTTCAAATCATTACGTACTTATCATATTTCATATCATACATTCATACAATATACCTAACAATAATTTAGAAATAACAAAATGCTAACACTTTTCCGCCTTGTCGCTTAATTGATGTACAATCAGATGTGTATTAGATTAGCACTTATGTAATTGCTGTTTTTTCACCAAGACCACTTTTAAGTCCGATTCTTTTGGTTTGAATTGAAATTTTAGGTGCAAATAAAATATAATTCGAAGGAATATTATTGCTGTTTTAAATCAGTCGTTTATTTGTCTTTCTAGTTTGCCATTGCTCGAATATTTCGTCTATGAGAAATGCAATCGTGTAAACAAAAAGTTATTATAGTTATAATAGCTCATTTTTAACAGTATTTCTTCACGTATGCCTCGTATGATATAAACAATTGAGTAAGGCTTTAGTCAGAATAAAATTTAGACCTACATATAGCATTTGTAGTTTAAACTTTTTATAATTATACCTTTCATATTGATTATTCGGTGTAATTTTCATAAGTACTCCCTCAATAATTTGTTGGAAATCTAATGTAAATTAAAATCTTGATTTTTTGAAGTTATTGTTATATATGGTGTGATTACAGTAAGGGCATTTCTTGTAGTGCGTGAATCAGTACGACGAATCAGTAAGAAACTTTCAACAAAAATATGGAAAAATCAAACTTTTTTTTTTTAAATACTCCAATTTAAAAATATATATCTATTTATTAATATTTTTGATTATTTTATTATTTTAAATAGTATAAAAAGCTATGAGCACGATGCGCTATCTAGCGGTAGGTAAGATATCGCTAATATTGTTTATTTGCGATATATTACCTACCGCTAGATGGCGCAGCATGCTCAACGCTTCTCAAACTTTTCTTTAATAGATACAATTTCCAAACTCAACAACAAAAAAATTCTTTTTTTTAAATCAAAAGTTGCCTACTTTGTCGTACTGATTCACCCACTATAATAAATGCCCTTAACGTAATCACAACCTGTATCCAAAATATTTTATTGATAACTATATGACTCTCTATGTTTTAAAAATAAATCATAATGTCATTTTACAAAGTTTAATTATTTTCTTTGTTAGTTGTGTTTTATACCCAATAACACCCATTCATAATACAATTAATATTAAGACACATAGCCACATCTCATGGTAACCTTTGAAATATAAAAAAAACCTACCAGAACAATTACAATATATTTTAATAAGCCATGACATTCTAAAGGCATTGTTGAGTACGACTCTAAAAGTCGCCACCGCGAAAAATACTTTGAAAGTACAACCCCTCAAAGGGCGCGCCGGAAACGAGTGTAATTTTTCGGTAGTGAACGCTCGAAACCACAACTGCTTTATACGGCACGTGCGCAGGAAGACGATTGTCAGCATGCAATACGGAAAGGCAGGTGTTGGCAGTGAGCTAGAATGCAATGTAGGGGTGCGATGCGTGGCATCTATGGTAATGCAGGCAGATTTGTTACTATTTGTTTTATAGGGTTCCAGGTCGGAACTTTCCAATCAAGCGTACAAACGGGACTCTATTGCAGAGACTCTGCCGTCTATCTGTCTGTATCGCAAATTATCTCAGCCAGATTTGAAGCTATCAACATTAAAATAGTCATAGAACAGACCTACCGAATGCGGCAGTCAAACTTGCATTTTTGAAATTCCTTAAAAAAATATACCGATTCATATTAGTTTTTTTTTATTGTTACCATCGTCATCTACGTTAAAAAGCAATTTAGAAGAACAAACATTTATAAGGTCTCGTTTTAAATTTAATTTAAAAAACCATAATGATGACGTCCTTCCCGATCAAAGCAAGGGTGCGGTCCGCGGAAGTCAAATCTGCAGTTTTGAAAGGGGTGGTTGAGCCGGGAAAGTGACCGGGGCGAATCGCCAAACTTACTATTGTGTTTGTCACCTTGAAACATTTCAGTCTCCATGGAACAGTATTCTAAACAAGAACGATCGGTCGAAAGAGAGTATTTATTTATTAATATATGTAATGCAAATATAAAATAATAGTAAACAATTTCAGCGTAGGAATTATGCACAAAAATACTTACAAAATTGAATCAAAAGCAGAAAAAAGAATACATCGCATAGTCTAGTGGCATCGTCACCTAACTAGGCCGGGACCTGTTTTAAGGTAAACATTTATTTTTTAATGTGCTTGCAACAATACCGTGTTTATAAAAATGGCATATATTCCATGTATGCACAAAATAATAGAATTGCAAAACCATATTAAAAATGACTAAATACTTAAAATTAGAAGTGGAATATTAAAATTTCAGCAAATAAATTCAAATCAGAAAAAAACAAAACAATTTAAAATAGTCAAAATTAGAATAAGAATTTAAACAAAATTCCTTGTCTTCCCTCTTATACAAACCAGTTTCTTAGCAGCCTTTAAAATTAGGTCTTATAAGTAGTAAGCTGTATTCGTTAATGCAGAGAGCGCTATTCGAAAATGATACGCTCATTTTTCATTCCTCAGCTTCGTCAACATGCTGTTAATAATGAGACCCTATTTCAACAAGATGAGGCCACAAGACACACAGCTCGTGTGAGCATTTTCTCAATTATGTTTTTACGAATTGATTGATATCCCGAAACGAAGCGATTCCTTGGCCTCCCCATTCACCCGACCGCACAGCGTGCGTTTTTTTCTTGTGGGGGTACCTAAAGAGAAATGTGTACTAAGAACAACCTCGTACGGTTAGAGAACTCAAGTCAAGATCTAGCTGGATTTCGAGAGAATTTCTCAACCTACGCTCCGTGATCTGATGAACAACTTTAGGAAACGCCTGCAAGAATGCCTTGATCGGGAAGGACCTCATCTTAATGATGCTGTTTTTAAAATGTGAGGAATTATGGTTGTTCTTATAAATTACTTTTTAACGTAGATTAAGATGGTAACAATAAAAAAATCAAATATGCATCCGTATATTTTTAAAAGTTATTTCAAAAATGCAGGTTTGACTGCCGCACCACATAATCGTATGTGATAACGTTTGTTGCCCTCCTTATTTCCATAGGTTCTCCTACCGATAATTTTAAATTTGTTCATTGACATTATGACAGGTAAATTACAAGAAAAAGAAAATAATATTAACCTATGGCAACCTACGTAGAGAGAAAGTCAACCTGATGTCGGCGAGGGATTTCATCCTCCAATTTTTCGTATAACGGATTCGACATATTACAATGGCTATTAACTACATACTTCATTACGCCAAATCCTCTAACACTACTTATTTTGATATGGTAGTATTTTATAGAATATTCTACCCAATTGCATTAAGGTATACGTTTTCAAAACTATATAATGTCAATGAGGGCTTGAATGTCATCAAACCCTCGAACCCATTTGTTTATGATTTTGTACTTTCGAAATATCTTATAAGCCATAAAATATTTGAAAATTGCGTAACTTTTGAGTATATCTGAAAGCGGGCAAAGCTTAATTTTCGCTCGATAGTTTTGCGCAATTTTTTATATAATTTCCAAAAAAAAAATCCTAATAAAAGACTACATATTTCGTCATTGTTAATGATTTAGATACAATAATGTCAAAATAAAAAAACATTGTTGCCCTCAAAAATATTGAAAGTAAAGCAAGCCTCATAAAAGCAAAAATATCATTACTTGTCAACTGTTGTCCGTTGTGTCCGTTGTGTTATGTGTCAGTTTAAAAAGGCAATGTATTTTTTTTTTGTTGAGCCTAATTTTGAGGAGAGACGGGCAGTAAAAACGATATAAATTGCTATAGTTAGCACAAATATGTGCGTATAGCGTAAACCTAACACTGTTCACAAAAGTAAGTGATTGCCTTAATGTAAATATAAGAAATAAGTAGGTATGAGCTTACATTAATTTCGACAGAAAAAATTGGATCCTTTTTTATGGGGTAGTGTATTCTCTTTTATAATAATATTCCCGAAGGAATTATAAACTTGCCGGGAACTAATTAGAGTTCCGTATCAAAAAGACTCTGTATAAAAAAGCTGATAAATAAGTGATAAATATATATGGTATATTAATCAATCTACATATTTTTGCTCAACGTATCTCGTTTATAATTATATATAAATAGTACTATAACTCACATACTATATTTATCTTTATTGACATTTTCAATTTAAGACGATTTTACTCCCTCGGGATATAAGATATATTATTTTGTATTGTTCACCTTAATACATAAAGAATGTATTGTTGACTTACTTGTTTTCCTGCCTTTCTTTCTGTTTTATATTTCAATTCACGGAATTGTAATGGATAAGATGTAATGTTATATTTTTAATTAAATTAAATTGTAATAATTGAAATTATATTTTAACAATAATAGTATCAAACAAAGCGGTCTTTGGTTGTTTTGGCGATTCTTTCCAGTTGAGGAACTTATAGAATTCGAAGGAAAAAATATAAAATAACTATTAATGTCTATTATTATAAGTACTATTACTGTCTATTACAGTGGATGCTAATAGGATCCGGTGTAGTTGGACCATTAGGTATGTCTCGCTGTGCTTATGTATCGGCCCATATCACGGGTCAGCACCCATCCGGTAGCCTCCTCGTAGAAGTTTAAACCTGGGCAGAGGACTCCCGTGCAAAGAGATCCTGTTTTGCATATTAAAGGAGGCAAGAAGTACATTAACAAAAGGAAACAGCACGCCCTAACATTTTTTTCTTTTTACTCTCTACGGTAAATTTTCTAAAGACAATTATCTTACAGGCGGCCGGCTTTTACAACATCACGTGGTAGTACTTAGGCGGTCACTCACCCGATGCTGCTTAACTTCGGTGATATGACGGGAACCAGTGCGTCAACGCGGCTACGAACATTACACTACGGAACGTTACGGCTACGGAACCTTGTAGTTTAAAAGTCGTGAATCACAGTAGAACATGGGACCAGATACGTCAGCCTTCCTCCTGGTGAACACACTGCACTCCAAAATGGCCAAAAATCCACAATAAACCCTTTTTAATAACAGGCGGTTGGCTGCTTTCCTTCGAATTCACTGGGTGTGTGTTTAAATTACAGTTATCTTTATTGTTGCCCTCTGTTGGTAATTTTTATTATTTCTGAGATCTCGTACGTTAGAAGAAAAAACTTTCCACGGACGAGGATTTGAGTCGTGGTCCCGGATTGTTAGTTTGGACTATTAACCAGTCAGCTACTAAGCGGCCAGGAGAGCTAGCTCGAAATACAAAGGGTTTTATATGCGAAAATTTTCAATATTCACATATACACAGAATACACAGCTTCTGACACAAATCAATGATAATCGCATAATATATCAATGTACACAATACTTTTTAGGCTTTAGGTTGACAAATTGTAGGTAGAAAAATATTTACTTTATCGCAAGATTTAAATGATTTACTTAGGAGAACTCTGAAAGCAGCAGCTGTTGCTTTGACGATTGACTTTATTAATTATAATAATTTTGCAGTGAATAATATTTATAAATGATGACGGTTGCCGTAACGAGCGTGCGTGGCACAGCGTGCAGCGGTGGCTAGCGCTGAAACAAAGTCAATCAGCGGCGATAACTTGTAACCGAACTCGATCGATTGATAGATATTATAGGCGTACTGGATTGGTTGCGAGGGAGGGAATATAAATTTGATTTATACAAAAAAAAGGAAATTCATTCGGTAAAGTTTCATTAAAAATATAAAATAAAAGCGGCAATACCTATAAATCTACGCTACCAACCGAACTTTCTGCCGATTTTTAGGTTTTACTTACCGTTTCGGTTCTGCGTCGATTAGTAAATTTAATAGACCATCAATATGCTATAGAGATATACCCAGTTATGATCGCTTTTATCCGGTATCCACACACAACAAAATAATAAAAAATCCACATTTTATGGTTCGAGGATTACCTAGAAATACTAAAAATAAAAATATATGTTATATAATTTTAATAAAAAAAAATTAAAATTAAAAATCTGGTTTATATACGGTATTTTATATATTACGAAATTTCTGTCTTAATGCGTCGATGTTCTAGGTATTGGCCTTATGAAAAGTGCGATAATTTTTCAACTCTTGATAGCAAAACTGTTTTGTATACTTCTTTTAGATTAAAGTGATATTTAATCAGCTTTAATAGTAGCGATTTTAGGTTGAATTTAGATTTTATTTTATCTTCTACACTATCATTTGTTTGTTTATAAATAGTAAATTAGTAAACCACTAAAGGTATTAAAAAGGCCTTACAACTCAGTTAGATGCGTTACTCATTACAGGTTCTAAGACACTTTGGTTTTCCATTCCAGCATTAGGTACTAATAACGGAGTTATGAAGTATTAAATTTTCATATAAAATATTCCTTATTTAAATCCCGCTAAATATCTCGAAAAGTAGAGCAAACAAGAGTTGTAGGTTAGTCCTTAAAATTGTAAGCAATATTTATATATTTTTCTTAGGCCAGTATTAACGGATTTAAGATTATTTTATTGAAAAACCCGCAGTTTTGAAATAAAATCGCGGATATCAGCTTCTGGAGACTCGGCAGTATTAAACGACTGCCCAGCAAAAACTGTGTTCAGGGTTCGTTATATTATTATGTATTTTTCACATTTCTTTATTACACCATAAAATGTACACGCTTGGACCGATTTAGAAGTATGTGATGTTGTTAGAGCCGTTATGTCATCCTATCTTAACTGTCCAAATATCAAGTAAGTAGTTGTCTAAAAGGCCAAATGTCCAAGTGTCAATTAATTAACATAAATATATCGTGTTTAGTGTCAAATGAAAGGTCTGATTGAATGCCTACATTTTAGAAATCTACATATATCTATATTTATAAATACATAAAATAAAAACGTTTTCTAAAAACCGTTATGAAAATAATTATAAATGCAATAGTTCCTTTTTTGTAACGGCAGTCGTGTTTTTTATTCTTTTTAATATGTTTACTTGTGATTAACTATTTTTATTGCGTAATTTGGTCTTAATTGGTCTGGTTTTTACTGAGAGGTGGGTACAAACACAGTGACACAGTACAACACGGTGGGTACAAACACAGAGAAACACACACACATTTTTTTCCAGAATTAACTTTTTTGATCCGTATCTTTTTGAGCTTTTTTGACCAGTATCAGAAAATGTGGAGATCCGGTGAAAAATCGAATTCTAAATTTTGCCCAAAAACAATTGCTCCTTATTTACATACATCGTTTAATAAGATGTATTTTTTTTTTGAAAGTAAAAATTAACACTTTAAAATCTCATATATCATGTTTATTCTAAGATCTTACAAAGAACTTCACTAAAGTGAAAGGATATTTTTACCCTTCATTCACAGACACGTCGATATTCATTACAGGCAACGGCCTTACATAAGTACAGTTTCAAGCGACGGCTTCGATTGTTTGTACATTATGTGCTCTGAGTCTAGGGCATTAATAGTAACGCCTGCCAGCGAGCACGTCCTCTTATACGACCTAAATTAATGGCCGGCAGCATTTAGATTAAGAAGACTGCTGAACGTTTCAGGTAGTCCATGAATGTTTAACACAAAAGCGCTTAAGATAAACAGGAACTAAGATCAACCGAGGAGATCTTTAGGTGATCATATTTTCATCGTCGAAAACATATTATGTCGAGTTTAGTAAGATATAGGGTTTGGTTTAGAAGTGAATTTTCTTAGGGGACGACAATGCGAATATTAATATAACACGTATGAAAAGATGTAATATTCTGTCTGAAGGTCTATCTGGAACTTCGAAATTAGCTGAAAGATTAATCATATCTTATTAATATTAGGTATAAAAAATCAACTAAAATATATTAAACACAAATTTGATTGGGATATTTATAAATATTTTCAGAGTCAATTAATGGTTTCGAAAAATAAAACAAATAACTTTTTTCGTATTACAAATAATTATTATACATTTTTTTATCTACAAAAATAAATGAAAAAATATATATAATTTAAAAATGTATACTGGAATTACTTGCAAAATTGTTGATTTTAAAAAAACGTTCATAATTTTGTGTTGAAGTTATTGTAAAAACTAATAGCAAGTTGAAACGTATTCAAGGTTACTGGGCTAGGGCTGAGATACTCGAAAAATATTTTTGTTGACTCTTTGGCCCATTGCAGGCAGTCAGAAAGGATTTGGAATAAATAACGCCCATATAGTAGAAAAAAAAAGCAAAATGACTTTGATTCTTTAGCGACTTTGAAGGAGTTTATTAGATTCGGCTGGCTGTAGATCGCTATACCGAAGCTTGTGGCCAGTATGTATGTCAACCTTATAAATCCTCGTTGGTTCAACCGCTATGGTCTCAGGAATATAGGATCCGAATAACCTCGTATTCACTAACCTGTTTGCTGTATTTCTCCAAATAAAATTACAGCGCACACTTGATGTCGAATAAACTAACCAGAAGCTGTAACCAAAGAAATTGGTTTACAGATTGCATCAAGCCTATGATCAACCATTAAACAAATTGCTATTAACTAACACGAAGTCATATAGTCTGTGGGTGGCCATATTAAATAAACAATTCCGGTTATTTATTTGACAGTGTTAAATGTAGAACCTACTTACTCACTAAGATTTGGCCGAAACAATAAAATTGGGGTAAATAACTTTAGTTTCATATACATACTAGAGAAACTTATGACAACAATAATGTAAATTTCTACCGTAAGAGAATGCAACTATTTCTCCCCTTATTTTGATTCCTGGCCCAACCGATATTCAATTATGATGTTGCATTGCTAAGTGATATTGCTTTATATTTTTCGCCCCTTAGCATTCCCTTCGGCTCGAAAATGCGGTACAAATTCGACACGTGACCCGACGTATGCCTGCGCGTGGCTTCTTGCAGCGAAGGGCATGTTTAAGTACTACGGTGCTTAGCGAACGATTTACCCACCACTTAAACGCATTTTAATTCCAAACAATTTAAGCAGCACGAACGAGTAGAACGACCTGTCAATGTTTAGATTATTAGGCAAAGCGGTGCGTGTGTAGATACTTCAGCGAACCTTTAAATCAATCATATATTATGAATGGTGGGCTGGTGACTCGTGAATAAGTACTCCATAACCCGTAAAGAACATATGCACATTAAATTAAAATAAATATTCATTTAAGTTTAATAATTTAAATTAATGCCCGTTCGCACCTGGATCTAAGAAGGTACAGGTTGAGACATAATGTAGCTCCACATTTTCGAGGAGACTTTAAAAAAATGTTACAAGTAAAACGAAAAACTTTTTATTTATTTAAAGTACATACATATATAATAAGATTTTCTTTGGTTAGATTTTAAATTTTTTATCGTAAAAATGTTGGCTTTGACGGGCGATGTACATTAGAGTCATTACTTGAAGTTTTCTTCCACTCTCACCAGCATATCTGGAGGAACCCCTGCGATTTTCTCATGAATGGCCTGCATTAATAGGTACTTGTAGGTTGAAGCGCGATGTTTAAAAACTTCTGGTTTGAAATAACCCTATAAAAAGTCGCAGATATAAAATTAGGGGAGCGAGAGGACCATTAAACGGCTTATCGTAAGGAGATCAGTCGACAGGGACATCTCTTGAAAAATGACGCTAGAGCGACGAACTTATAGTTCCATCTTCTTAAAATAAGATTCTGATTCTTAAAATCAGTTCCATCTTCTAAAATTTGTTCCGTGTTTCTCCATTTTGAAGCATAAAGCATTCTTCAGTATGTCTCAGTATCGGTTGAAAGTCACAGTAACAGTGACTTCGCAATCTTAAAAAAATAGGCTCCACGATGCCTACATAGGACAAGAATAACAAACGATGACTTTTGAGCTGAGAAAAGGTGTTTGTGAGGTACTTTGCGGTTTTCAGTAGCCTGGTTTATTGTCCCACAAGAATGAAAAAGCCCTCTGCGTTGCAGTCACGGGCCAGCGTGTTTGCCAACTTCCACGATGAAGCCCCGTTGTTCACCCGACCACGGCATGATTACTACTGAAATATTATCGTTCACACCACCTAAAGGCTTGACAGCTCCGTTTTACCTTATCAAATGCCCCTTTAGTGATTTTAGAAATGTGGGACGTATTATGCCTTCCCCCCTATATAAGACCTGGAGAAAATGGTTAATATGTGTAGTATCTATGGATGCACTAAATTGCGAAGACATTCGCCAGACTTACGGCAAACTTGTTACAAAAAAAAACTACCCCCTTTGTCGGGACGCTGTCAGCGTTAACGACAAACGACAGTGTGGTCTGAAGCGGATTCCTCGCTATTTATTTTGTTTTGTATATTTATATGTTTTGTATATCTATTTCTTTATTTTATGAAATTTTCCATTAATTTCTTAAGATGTTTCATTTAAGACGTCAAACGAGCAGTTTGTACCGTTCGATCGCTAACCTGTCCAGGCCAATTTAGGACACTTCTCTCCAAAAATGAACGGCCGGATGGCCTTGTCGTTTACCTCTTGTAGATGCTGGTGTATGATGGAGGTTGACTGTTGTGGGCAGGATAGCAGGTGGTCTTCATCTTGCAGCGTTCCACAGATGCATATTGGATTCTCGGTGATTTTCCGATTCGATGGTTTGTACCGTGCCTGGATGATTCCAAATAGGAACGTTTTTAAAGTGCTACGAGCAAATATAAATATCGAGATATTTAGTTTCATATAAATTATAATCGCGCTGGCCGCTACAAATTCCTTTCACCAGAGGGTGAAGGAGCCATCAAGCTTGTCCAATGTTGTTATATAAATACAATTTACACAAACATCCTCAAATTTATTAATTCAATTCACGACAGCGGGCCGAGATGATAACTGAAACGTGATGATGACTGAGAAATGTGCAACACGTTCGTATTGCCTTTGTCTTTTTACACGACTACCCAACAAAAGAGGAGTGTAGTGTGTTCAGTGTTCATTTATGTATGTTTTCCGTTTCTTTATTCCAACACAATTCATTCCGAGTTTAACCGAGATGCCCGTCTTCGTACGAGACGCTGGCTTGAAAACATTGCGGCTATGAAACTGTAACATATGAAACGTATCGCACGGCATTACCAATAATTGGATATTATAAAAAAATATAAATCCGGGTTTGAGACAACTTTTAAATTTGTTTATATGTCTTTTTTAACTATCTTGTTTTAATTATAAGGAAGTTTCATGTTAACTTGATTTATGTAGTAAATTAATTGTATTTATTTTATACCTTTATACTTATTTTTAGTAAACAGCTATTAGATTCTATACGATACCTTTTAAAACTATCAATTTTTGATATATAAATTTACAAGAAGGCAACTTTAGACAGCAGGAATATTCTGCCTAGGATTGTCCTTTCAAGATTTCGTTCGACCAATTCTTTCCGGCGAGCGCATTGGTTATTAGCAAGTAGGTACACATAATCTAATTTCTGATAATACGTTATTAATGCCAACATAATCTGTGAAAACCTTGCAAATTATATGCATCAGCAGTAGGCATGGTATTCAGCATGTAGTCGACTGGAGGGGCATGCATTATAGCCAGAAATAAACGGAACGAGGGTAAGAGAATAGCCTGCATCAGGATCACTGCCAATGAAGGCCGCTCCTACTGCGGCCATCGAGCCTCGATAAAACCAGCCCCGCTTCATCTCTTCACAGAAACTGAGGCAATAC
Organism: Micropterix aruncella; assembly: GCA_944548615.1. Taxonomy (NCBI): domain Eukaryota; kingdom Metazoa; phylum Arthropoda; class Insecta; order Lepidoptera; family Micropterigidae; genus Micropterix; species Micropterix aruncella. The sequence continues at coordinate 44,947,094 of OX155980.1, read as the reverse complement.
GGGGTATTGGAAGAATTACTTAGGGAAGAACGTGGAGCTTGGAAATTATTGTCTCGAGTTATGGAAAAATAAATGGTAACGTGGTAATACCATGTATAATTTCCAAAAGAATCCTGGCCAGATAAGATTAGGAACAAAACCGCATCGTACCTCTAGAAGATATTCATCTGGTGGACAGCAGAAGACTAATTGGAGGCACGAACAAAATCTGGAATCAAAGGTCTAAAAGCCAAAATTAAAATGGCTCTAGAAATACATGCGACGCTATTTAAATTCGAGATGTATGCCATACATGAAAACCTGAAGAGGAACTACAGCAATTAGACTTTATACACAGAGAGGCTCTGAAAAAACTACACGTGGCAATAATCACATCCGAACTAGAGTGGGATACCCTGAGAATCCACATTGATCTTTCTTCCACGATCATGCTAGCAGTCGCGTGGGTTTGGGGATACATTAATATACATGGAAATGAGAAACCAGATACAGGTTAAGGTTGTCGAAAGCCGTCCCGAGCAGAACCGGTAAAAGGCATATCAAACTTCATCATCTTCTAAAACTTACCACTACAAAATGGATGGAAATATAACAGGAAATCTACTGGAGGGATGGGCACGGAATGCAGTAAAAACAATAAAGTCCATTGCAAATACATCTGAACCATTAATCAAACTGACCAATCATCAAATAAGAACAGTGTATGGGATAGTGACATAAATTATTGCCCTCAACAAACACCTCACAACCATAGGAAAGAGGACCGATCCCTATTGCAGTAGATATGGAAACGAAATAACATCGCTCTCCGTATTTGTAGCAAGTGCTATTCTTTAGCTAATTAAAGGCTAAAACTATTAGGATAACCTCATCCGAAACAACGAATTGCTTACGGCGTTAAGCTGTAATTTCAGGTCAAATTCTACCGCTGTAAGGAGGTGGACTATCCGGCAGTATCGTGGACAATCGAGACCACCGTGAGCGTACCACAGCTCGGACAACTGGAGGGTGGTGGCTACGTCACCAGATGCGTCCTAAGGAGCAAAACAAGAATAAGAAGGAGGTACAATCGTCGCTGGGCCAACCTGTTCCACCAGACCATACCGAAACGAATTTAGTGGGATAGATGTGGGTATATCTAGGATCCTTGACTTTAGACATTTTACTGACGTGAGGAGGTCATACCTTTGTTCGTCCGACATAGCATTTCCGAAACAAGGCTGGTTTTCATATTTTCATCATTTTATATTGGAGTTCCTTTAGGCATTATAATGTTTTTTTGAGCATTACTTTAGTCTAGTATTCGACTCCGGTTTCCATGCAAAGCATAGCATGAAAATCATACATAACCAAAGTATTTTATAATTTAAATTGAAATCGTCGATATATCATTCTAAATTCTAAAGTCTAACCTTGCTATTCACATGCGCGAAGCGCCGTATCTAAATTCAATAAAAAATACATTTAAGTAAGTATAGATATTAATTGGATCCGGCGGATCACTTCATTCAATTGGAAAGCAGACAGAAAGGAGTGCTGCCAGGAAAACAGATTTTGCATCCAAAGACAGAACGTCTATCAAGTCTGTCCGTTAAAGAAAAACAGCATGCACAATAGGTCAATACATTAATATTAGAAATGTAGCGGGCAGGAGAGTGCGGTTACAAATGCTAATCAGGCGGTGCCATTACTTACATTTATTTACATGTCAATAAGATGTTGCAGGGCAATGGCAATAACAACAGGTATTTGATCAATTCACGGTAGATGTTAAAATTACTACTTGATATCGTCATTTTCTAACCAGATCCAATGATTCGATCAAATCCCTAAAGAGGTTTAGTGAAATGATAAAAATAACATTGTAAGCTATCAAAACAATTTATTTAGCAAAATCAAACATTATTTATATTAAATTAATCATCGAGAAGTGTTTATCAAATTATTTTGAATTATTCTTTTTTCAAACACGTTGTTGATTTATTGCATCTCGAGTTAGAAAGGACGATACTTTTTTTCAGGCACATCTATTCGTTTTGCATTGTACTTTTGATTGTTCACGTGAATATTTCTTGGATCCTTGACCTCCGACTAAAGATAAATTTCCTGCAATTCACGCAAACTCAGATTATTCAGAGGTACTGAGTCGGTATATATTATGTTTGTAGTTATTAGAGCGTCTCTACGAAGAAAATCTTTTATAATGCCAACTGAAGTACCAATTTGATATAAATTATGTTTTATATTTCATGCGATTCGGGAAATGTTGTTTGCATCTAAAGGAACTCTCTTTAACTTTGGCACAAAAACCAAAACGGTGAAGCGTCTTTAAATTTATTCCAAGAAGTATCTTTATTTATTTCAGCAGTTATTTTTTAGGTTTTGTACAGCATGTTTCTTTTGTTCTTTTATGTTCCCATCTTTCTGGCATTAACAGCATAGAAATTTCCACCTATAGCCTTCTTCTCCTACCGTATTTCCACAATTTGCATGCACAGGGTTTATACAAATGTCGCAAGAATGGGCTACACTAGATTTCTATTCCACAAGCAATGCAAAACGCTTTTTCTTCTCTGTCAAATGATTCAGCTTCTGATTCAACTAACAATATAGGTGTTCTAAATGTTGATGCAGTATATTTAACAAAGATATATAATTGTTGTTAATTAAAGGAGCAGCTGGTAGGTCCTCTGCAGCTAAAGCGTTGTTGGTAATAAAGGGAGGAGCTGGTAGGTACTCTGAAGTTAAAGCGTTGTTATTAATTATGGCAGCAGCTGGTTGTTGAATTGTTTGTTTGTTTATACTCTTTATTGTGAAATGTCACAATGGGCGGGTTTATTGTCATATGACAATCTCTTACAACCAACCGTACTATGACGTGTTATATGTATGTGTGCGTGTAACATGTGTGCCTTGTTATTGCATTCGGTCGACAGAATTGAAAATGCAATTCCGTTAATTTGATCCCAACGGAAAATGGTGACCCAGCCGGGAATCGAACCCGGGACCTTACAATGTAAGATCAGGCGACCTAACCACTATGCAACCGGGCCGTGTTGTCAGTGTTGTCGATGTGTAGCTGTTTCAAAAATTGATCAAAGTCCTCTATGCAATTCTGTTAGAATATGAGTAGATTACAGCTCCATTTTTTCCTGTATCAGAAGCCATATTTTCCTGTTTGTACACTTGGCAAACGAAGAAATTTCAAACCAATTAATGTAATGTATGAGCGCAACTGTATGAATCCAACACGGATTCTGGAGAGAATCGTTTAGGTGGAGGGGTAAAAAGCGCTACGCCGTGCCGTCCCAATTACTTACAAGTATTTATCATTTCACTATGCTTGTTTAGGGATATGGAAAAATCACTGGATTAGTTTAGGGAAATGGCTATGTCAAGTTGTTGTTTTAACATATACAGTGAATTGACCAAATCCCTTAGGGATTTATCATTTCCCTGCGACATTATTATTAGAGTTTGTAAACCTCTTAAAAACACTCATTCTTTGACAAAGGTTTATGTTGCATACGTACGCAGCCTGCTTGAATTTGCTTCTAATATTTGGTCTCCACAGTATGCTACATACAAGCTGAGGATTGAGCGTATTCAAAAACGATTTATACGTCATCTAAATTACCGCTTATTTTCCAACGGCTTGTCGTACGCTGAAGGTCTGCAACGCTATGGTTTAGAGACATTAGAGGACCGGCGAGTAGTATCAGATATGTCGTTTCTACATAAAATTGTTCATACTGGGTTGGACAGTTCATACCTCCTGAGTAGGGTGAGCATACGAGCGCCTTCCCGACTCGCAAGTGCTCACTCAACTTTTTACGTACCAAGGTTCAACACTAACTATGGTTCCAATTCGTTATTGCCGCGCGATGCATACAATGTATGCTTTAACGATATTGACATATTTAACTAGCAGAAGAGTCGATCCTTTGTTGGAGGTACGTGAAAAGCTGATTATCTGATCGGATTGAATTAGCATGCACAAGCACTCACAAGCACCTTCGCACTACAGATACACACACCCACACACACATACATACACCCACACACACATACAAACACACACATACACACACTCACAGATACACGCTCTCCATCACACAAACACACACTAACATCCATACACTCGCACATAGCGATTTTAACTGTTACTTTTAAATTCTTTTTGATTTTATTTATATTGTATTGTTTAGCATATTCTGTAATCCTTATATAGCAAATAATTTAAAACATCATTGGCTTTGTTACTGGTATATATATATATATATATATATATATATATTATGCTTATACGTATTTTTTATGCTATATGTTTTTAAGAAAAATAAAATAAAAATAAAAATAAAATATACATGTATATTTTTTTTAATTTTTCTTTTTTAATTTGGTTATTATATTTCGGTAAACCCTGAAAGTAGCCGAACACGAATCCTCTTTCTCAAATATGAAAAATATTGTAAACATCGTGACGTGAAAATAAGGCACCCAGCCCTAGTTTATTGTTTCTCTTTTCTCGGAATCCAGATTTTCGCTGAAGTATTTACTATATTACTGCCCTAAAACATACGAGTGCTGATATTGTGAATTTTTCTGGGGGCCAATTTCTCGCAAGCGTCCTTTTACTGACGATCAATACGTACAAACATCGTTTCGCGGTCCTTCAAACCGCACGGCTTCGGCTTTAACCATCTTATTCAGAGAATGCTTACTAAATTTTATAACCCATATTTGCAGAAACTCTATTCAGAGACCTGTTTCATGTCGTTGATGAGTTTATTACAGGTAAATATTCAGGCCCTATATATTTTTTCCCTATATATCAATGGTGCACAACCTGGGTAGCTGCTACGTCGACCGCAACGACTAATAGAGGGGGAAACGCGAAGTAAGTACTGGCAGATATGGGCATATTTTTTTTTCTCGGAGCCCAGTAACACTAAATCAATTTTCTGTGCCTTCTGCAGGTTATTTATATGTTTTTTTCGTTTTCATGATTATTACTTAGGTTTCTGATATAATGGAATTTCCTTTAAAAAGAGTAATTTCTAACCAGCTATAAAACCATTTTACAGGTGGATGTCATTGTTTTTCAACAAACATATATAAGTATGTCGGTGCTGCAATGGAACAAATTAAAATCACGAATTCATTAGTAAAGTTTAAATGAACAATAAACAATGCATAAAATAGTTCAACTTCATTTGGTTTAATAGTATAAATTAATTTAGTAATTTCTTCCGTAAAATAAACTGCAATAAACTGCACCGTTTTCTTTACCATATATACGTTTCTCTGCGATTTCCTTGGGTTTGTTTTTTTTACAATAATACGTAACAGTGCAGATAAAAATTACAAATACGCGACCTTTTAAAAGTGTTGGTAAGTGTTTTTCTTCATTTTCGCCGTCATTTTTAATGGGGACACCAAATTAATATTACATTTACAGGTTAACTAACATCTGCCTATACACATATACTGAAGATATTTCTTGGAAATACGGTCAACAACGTAATTTTTAACCATAACGCCTAAATCAGTAAAACATAAACTGTATCGTCACTGAAGACACATTTCCCTTTCAGCTTTAACAATTAATGCAACTCAGCCGCCGCGCCGATATAAGTCAATTCGCCTTTGTAGAAACATTGAGGCATAAAAATAGTTACTAAATAGATCTATGCTTAAATAAAATATTTTTTTTATCGTGTGTTTGTAATCATTTACACCCACTTTTTGGTACAATTAAAATTATGCACCGTCAAAGTAAACTGTTTTGTCTTTAAACACCCTTTTTACGCTTGGTCGAATAATTACGTTATTTGCAAATATTACATATTATTTGTTAGGTTAGGTACATATTGTTCGAGAGAAAAATACACCTTATGTCAAGTTGCATAAGGTTTTTTTTCTTTCGTTGCAGCTACCTAGCTGAAGTAGCAAAGCGAATGTAAGTAGGTAGCTGAGGACCAGTAAAAAGCTGGAGGAAAAATTTATAAGCGTATCTCGATTCTGATCTTTTGACGCAATGCAAGTCCGTGGCCTAACTAAACAAGGCATTCGAGTCGTCTCCATTGCCACTCAAATTCGAGAAAGATGAATAGGCCAATATTCATCCTTCTTACACGTTATTGAACGGCGTTATTGAAACCGCGTTATTGAAACATTATTGAAACGGCGCCGTGCCGTTTTTCCTCCATGTCCGTGGACAAGCTTCTAAAGTGATGCATACACCTTTGACGAGCGCGCATAGACACTGCGAATTAACCGGGGATTGTCACGGCAATAAAACGTGTGTGGACAAGGGCTCAGCCCTCCTGGGCTGAGCCCTTTAGCCGTGAAAATCCACACTTTTTTTTCGCCGTGAAAATCCACGGTTAATTCGCCGTGTCGCCAGTGGGGTATGGATCACTATGGAAGCTTGTCCACGGACACTGCAAAAACACGGCACGACGCCGCCGCCGTATGCACCGTATTTCGTCACCTTGAAGATGCCGCGTCACCTTGAAGTTGTTTACAAAATGTATGTACCTAACGCGTCGTACGGCAAAAAAGCCGTGCAGTGGACAAGATGTAAGGTTTTCCTCTACGGCGCTGCTAAGTAGCCTAAAATCTCTTATCCTACGACATAGTAAAATGAGAACAGTATTTACATCTCCATAGTACGCACCGATTTCGCACTCATACAAGCGCCCGTTGTCCGTACGCTACCACTACATAGATTCTCGGGCGCCTCGATGATAGCCAGTCAGGGCTGTCGTGCGACAGCTAAGTATACAAAAGTGGAATGTTTTCTGTACAGGCTGTAATACAACCTATCAGAAATTACATTTACGAGTATTTACATTTGCGTTACGAAATTACATTTACAAGGTAACGTTTATTGTTCATTTGCGTAGATAAGTATGTGTCTAGGTAAATAAAGTAAAGTAAAAGTAAAAGGTATTTATTTCCAATACAACCATACAATTGTGTAGGAATGACAGTAATTAATCTTAAACTAGTTACTCAATTTAGACAAGAGATGATATACAATATATAGCTTTAAACTTACCAATTTACAAAAACATAGACTATATGATAACAGTTTACAACAAAACAATTAACGCTAAATAATATGTATTAGATTAAATGGGTAGATACGATGCTATGTATTTTCAAAATATTTTAAGAAGTCGTTATGGGCATACATGTTGATTTTAAGCAGATAGACTCGGATGGATCTCTTGAAAATATCGATGTTTTTAATTGCTTTTAATCTTTCAGGCAATTTATTGAAAAGTTTGAGGCCTAAGTATCGACTAGTCGCCTGGAACTTGGCAGTACGTGCTACGAACGGTTGGAGATACAGGGTTTTGTTCCTGGTGTCATGTCGATGTACTTCCTCGTGGGATATGGCCGAGCTCTTATTGCAATAGAATTCGCAAAGAGCTTCTTGAGCAAAAATCGCATATACGGTCAATATCCCTAGTTTTTGGAAGTGTTCACGACATGACTGCCGTGGACCAATACCTACTATCGCACGTATGGCTCTTTTCTGGAGAGTGAATACACTGTTGATGTGTGCTGCATTACCCCATAAAAGAATACCATAGCGCAGGTGTGACTCAACTAGCGCGTAATAGGCCGATATTACTTCAGTTCTCTCCAAACAATTTCTGATGCGTAATAGAGCATAGCAGGCTGACGAAAGTTTTGACTTAACATGCTCTATATGTAGATTCCATGATATCTTTGCATCCAGATGTAGTCCGAGGAATTTAACTGATTCCGCAAGTTCAACCGGGTAGTTAACTTTTATAGATGATGTCTTGTTCGCATCAAATAGATGCATAGGTATGTAATTGCGTAGGTTAGGTAGGTAGATGCGTTTTTGTTAAGTACCTACTTTAACTTACTAATATTATTTTGAACACATGAAACAAGTGATGAATGCTGTCACACAAATTCAGCACTAACTCATATATTCTGTTACAGTACAATTTTGGGTACCGACTCTTGATCTATAAACCAAAAATACATAAACGTACATAATAATTATAAATAATTGCATTTCTGCTTTAATGGGATCATAACTTGTCAATTGTGTATTTGTTGTGGCAACCCTGGTGGTTCGAAAACGGGCTCGAGATGTCCTACTGATGTTATTTTACTATGCCCATGACCGGTGTGGACCCTAGCACTATCTATCTAGTTGGTATCCGCTTGCAAGTGCGGAAAAAGGAAATCTTAATGCATTGTTCACTGACTACCTCTGTTGACCACTTGCATATGCATCATTTTCGAAGAAATGCTGTACGAAGTTAGGGAGAATGAATAATGGGATTATTTCGCTCCTTTTGCAATGGTGCGTTGTCCCACATTGTAATCTCCTAAGTTTTATATATGGACCTAAAAACACAAGCCTATTTTTTTTTATTAAATAGGGAGTTTTTGGTTGGTTCTAATATTTCCTCTTTTATAACATACATAGCCGGTATCCATATCTGATTTTGAATATTTGGATAATGTCCTCTTTTTTGCTTTAGAAGACTTTATCGGCTTCATATCTTGATTCTCCTATACTTCTATCAATAAAGTCGTCATACAGCTCTCATGGCCTAAATGAGGTCGTCTCTAAATGACAGAGTATACGCATGTCACGCATTCTTAACACATAAGTATACGCATGGCAATCCAACATAGAACGCACTTCTAGTTTCTATTCTTATTTGTGGTCGTGGGCCTATTTCTTAATACATCAGCATGCTAGACTTGTCCATGGTCCATTTGATCAGCGTGAGGCTTAGTACACTAGAATTTTAGACTGGTTTCAAGAATAGGCCCTGTCAGGCATGATGGTCTTGTAAGCCATTTTCGATAAGTGAAATATATAAAATAACTAAATATAATATTATGGGATTATGGAATTATGGGAAATAAAAGATTTATTCAAAATCGACTGCCTTAGCAGAAAAAAACTTCTACAAAACAGAAAAAGTGCTATTTAATATATAGTAATGTAAATAATTAATTATTAGAAAATTTGTGTCGTCACTCATTGGAAAGAGCAGGTCACAATAATATTATGTCATGTGTTGTCATAACTATTTTGTTTTTCACCTACATAGTAAAACTCAATGGAAGTGGTTTTTGCTCAAAACTCTTTAAAATTGTTCTTTTTTTAATTGTCTGCGGTGCTAGAGAGTAACTCTCCGGTATTGTATTTAGGCACCTTGGAACAATCCTGCTACTCTAAACGCATTATAAATCTGAAAAGACTGAGAACTACTGTCTTACACGGCTACACGCATGCCAAAAATCCTCCATCCAAAACCCCTCCCAACCGTCCCATGGGGTCTTTTTATTTTTATTGTCAACATTGGAAATCCTACTTTTTGCCCATTTGTAATATAGTTTATGAAAATGCTAATCACTGCAACGCGATATACTGCTGCATCGCCGTCGTCCCAATTAAGCTGTTTGTGATTTTTCAATCTGTCTACAATAATATCAAGCTCGTACAATGCTCTCTGGATTAACGAAACGTAGCATCGGTAAGCTTGAACTTTGCGGTAGATAGAGGGGTAGGAGCGCTACGCTGGAGCGTCGCGCGATCAGGACAGTACGGCCAGGCGGAAAGGTCCGAGCGGGTGAGGGATGGGTCGATGACGGAGAGGGACGAGGGCGGAGGAGGGGGAGGGGGGCAGTTCGTTAACGTCCGAGTGGTCAACCACGTGATATTTCATTTGTTGGTTCGTGACCATCGTCGAAAGGTTACCGTTATTTCATTTCCAGCGGCTGGCCGCCGCGCCACGCCGTCAGGTAGGGGTGGAGAATCAAAACGCCACGGTTATTAAATATTTTACGGAATCGTCCTCAAGGCTATCAAAAATAATAAAATCTGACGCGTGTAGGGTACTGGCGTCATTTGCTGATATTAATTTCAACACTCCTACTAGTAATATCCACTTATTATTCAGACCCATGTAGTGGGGAAATAGCGCAGGCGCAAACTTATTTCATGCGACTAAATCTTCACTTTCAGTAGACTAATTCTTCGAAAAAAATGGGTAAAACGTCGAACTGCTTAGTGCACTTTAACGCGCTGTCATTTGATTTCATCAAGGCTTAAGTACGAAATCATTAAAATTCAACTTCGGCATGTACCGTTTGCAAAAGTCAATGCGAGGAAAAAGGTCACCCGTTTAATGTAATTAGTATCACTTTTTTAAGTAAGTCGAAATAGCACAAAATTAAACAAGGTAAAATGAAACTTTTAGAGAAATTCGTCGTTGTATATTTTATTAGAACTACAATGTCGGTCACGATTTCATGATTCAAATAAAAAGTAATCATCTGGCCATTCAAAATTTGCTAATATTAAATTTCACTATATTTCTTTTTGTTTTAAAATATATGGTTCCCAATACTTTTGTCAAAAAAGTGCCAATAAGAAATTTTGAATTATTCAATTTGACGCGTCAGTAGTGTCCGATCGAATTACCATTCTATTTTTTCGATCAAGTAAAAAGTGAAGTTCGATATGTCATGCATTTTCGGCCGAAAACCGAAAACGAAAAAGTATATTTTAACTTATATCAGAAAATAAGGAGAATCGCATTTTTACATTAGAAACTAACTTGTATTATAATAATATTAACTGACATAACTTTTATCAATTATCGAAAGCAAGCTCTTTAAAACTTGAAAAATGATCTAACGGTTTTTTTATTATTTGTTGAGTGGGGCTTTTCTAAGGTCTTTATGAGCCTTGTAACACTGCGTCCATTGCTGATCTATTGTGTTCGCCACCTACTATAGTTCTGCGCTAAGCCTCGTGTCATTTAAGAACCGCAGGAGGCTTTTGGCACCAGATTGTTTTACCTCCTCAGGTTGGAGGTAATGACCACTTAAGTGGGTGTATCTTTTACGCATCAGCGGGCCTTTTTCGCACATGAGGTGCAGGGGAGTTTCCTCTGCTCCTTGGCAGAACCAGCACATTTTTGTGTCTCTGAGCTTGAGGTTGAACATGTGTTTGTTCAGGCCACAATGCCCCGTGAGCGCCCTCACCAGTATGCGTAGATTGTTCCTATTTAGCGATAAGGCCTCACGGGCTGTCTTACGGCCGTAAGCCTTAATTAACGCTTTGGAATGATTCAACCCTGGCGTGTTGTTCCAGTGGTTGACGAATTTTTCTTAACATATTTGTTTGAGCATTAGGTTTGCAAGGCTTTTCGGTAAACCACAGCAAGGTTCAGGGCCGTATAACGTTCCCTTTGCTCCCGTCTTAGCAAGTTCATCGGCTTTTTCATTTTCCTCGATTCCTGCATGGCCGGGGAACTATCTTAGAATTACCCTGTTCTTTTCGCCCAGGGAATTCAGTAGTGATATACAGTTTTGCACTAGCTTTGAATTAATGGTATTCAAGGATAGTGCCATAAGAGCTGCCTTGCTATCCGAGTGGATATAGATACGGTGGTTGGCGTAGTTCTTATGGAGGTTGATATCCGCATATTCAATAATGGCGTATAACTCCGTTTGGAATATGGAGGCGTATTTCCCTAAGTTTACACTTCTTTCGAAGTTTGGTCGCTCTCCATATATAACGCAGCCTACGTCAAGTCCCGATTTGGACCCATCAGTATACCATTTAAGGCTACCGGCCTCCCATTGCAGTTGGCTTTTTAGCCAGTCGTCTCTGGGCGGCAGTTCCACTGTAAAAAGTTTTCCAAAGTTTAGGAGTGGAAGCATGGTGTCTGATACCATGTTGAGGGTTGGAATTTCACTGACTAAGTCAAGAACTGATCTTAGTGCTTGTGAGATCCAGTTTACCTTCTCGCGGGCAGACAGCCTGTACATGCTGGCTTTCGCCACCTGTTGCAAGTGAATGTGTAGTGGCGGTAAGTTCAGCAGTGCAACTAGAGCTGCTCCAGGAGTGGAGGACATTGCGCCAGTTGTCATGAGGTTCAATCTAACGGTTAAATAATATGTTAAACATAGCAATCTTAAATTGTGACTTAGTATGGGAAGATTTTCAGAATTCTCCCTAATGTATTGCCAATTCTGTCGGCGTACATTTGCCAAAGGGCCTATCTGGCGCTGGTACGGGCCCGGTGGCATAGTGATAATAGGTTGCCTGATTTTACACTGTAAGGTACAGGGCTCGATTTCCGGTTAGCTCATCATTTTCTGTTGAGATAAAAATAACGGAATTGCATTTTGAATTTTGTCTATCGAATGCAATAACAAGACATATAAATGTTACATGCACACTTTTATACACACTCTTCATAGTAGGGTTGGTTGTAATGGGTTTGTCGGTAAGAGAAGATTTTGTTTTGTAAGAGTTTGTCCGTAAGAAGCCAGCCCATGGTAAACTTTAAAAAGTAAGACTAATAACATATAGACTAACAAAAGGGATGTATCTAAAGTCGCTGCAGTTGCGCGAAGATTGACTTGAATTGCTCATACTTGTGTTCCTTCAGTAGAATTCAAAGCTATTCCTGCAGTGTAGCTAGGTACTTATTTCATTTTCAGCAACTTCCTGTTAGCTTATTGATTTGAAATGTTGTCCAAGTACATGGTCCTAATAAAATATTAATAAAACAATATACCATTTTAGCATTATTAAGCTGACCTATAATGATATGGAATATAGCTCTTAGTTCACGCGTAATTTGATTTGACTTGGTGCTCTTATTTGATTTGAATTGATGTAAGCTAAAGTAAAATACTAGTGCGAAACATCATAAGGAGGATGAAAATCTTTAATCCCAGATATCGATAATTAGGACTAGTAATATTGGAATTTTGAAAAGCACAGTAATAACATTTGGTGGTAGTGCTCGTGAACAATACATCAAATTTATATGGTTTACCCTGATTGTTGTTTTTCATGTCTCAGATTATCAAATAAACTATTATTTTTGCCGTTTTACAAATGAATATATGTATATATTTTTTAATAGAGTTTTTTTTAATCGAATAGTTTTTTTGGCTACCGTATTAGCTGTTACAAATGATTACATAATGACATTATATGAAAGCCTCAATACTGATTTTATCATTATAGTTATTCTACATATATTTATTTTATTTGTCTGATGTTTTGCTTTTTCCCAATGTTTTGCTTTTTCCCATTATTTAATTGATCGAAGCTAATAGCTAGGACCTACTTTAGGTTTCCGTTTTTTTCAGTTCTTCTATTTTTATTATTTAGTTTTCATTTGTGGTTCGCTTTTTATTTACAGGACGGATTAATTTGCTTGTTATTTATTGCCATTTTTATTTCTATTTTCATTATAAATACACAGATTGAGGATCAACGCAGGCGTTCTGAGATCGACCGATAATTTAAATGACATTGACCACTGCATTATACTAGTAGGACTACACTCTTCCTATTTAAATACCAAGGACTCTGCGCAGCAGTATCTCTGAATTTAATGAAAGTTTTACAATCGATTAGTGGGACAAATAATCCTCCAAACCCCCAATACAGTTTGTGCGGGATGGCTCTAAAGGCAAAAAACATTTAACTACAAAACCTTTCTCAATAATCGAGAAAGCTACAGATTGGATTCTGGAGGTTGATTCGGTCTCTAAGCAGTATAAATTCCCTGAAAGTCTCGGATGCACAGCCCTCCGTCCAGATATAACTCTTTACTCTCTATCTCGGAAGGTGGCTCTTATTGTAGAATTAACTGTTCCATGGGAATCAAATATCCCAAAAGACCACGAGTACAAATTAAATAAATACCATGATCTTGCAAATGCCGTAACCCGGAACGGCTTCACTGTTCACCTTCACGCGGTGGAAGTTGGCGCTCGTGGCCTGCCAGCTAAATCTCTATTTCACCTCTTTAAAGATCTTGGCCTTTCCAGAAAAATAATCAACTCTTTCTTAGAAAAATTATCTAAAACTGCGATTTGCGCATCTCAAATTCTATGGCTTCGAAGGGGGAGTGAATGGGTGGCAAGGTGAACGCTCACATGTGGCAAGACAGCTGTCCTAAACCTACCACAGCCGGTTCGTAAGTCCGGAATCCACTGCTCACCCCCCAGAAGTGTAAAAAAATAGTATTATGATGGGCCCGACTCCGGTCGGTGAATTCCATGGCAGCTCCGTTTGTATTTATTTATTATTGGGGAAATGCTGTGGACATACTGCAACAAATCAGAACAATATCCGTGGCGGATTTAAGGAACAATGCGAACCGCTATTTGTAAAGCACAATATCGTACAATTGGCCTCGAAATACATTTTTCGCTCTCTGATCTGTGCCAGGGAAAATTTTGAATTTTGCCCACCTAATGTGCTATAAACACAATTGTAAACACTCTCTCAACAGGTTTAAGCTTTGAGTTTTATAGATTGCTGACTGTGAATATACACGCACTAGAAATATACGATTTTTGCAAAGTGATAAAACTAAACCTAAACCTTCTATTAACCACAGATTATACTTTTAAAGTTCCCATATTCTAAAATATCAGAATGACATATTTTATATTGTCTTATCAGCTGAGAAAGCTACATATTTTGTTGATTTAGTAAGTGACTTTTATTTTTTCCTATTTTCCTAATCCATAAAAAACTAAGTTAGTATAATCTAAGTAAGTTTAATATATTTCTAGCCGGTCGTGTAATTCTAATTTCATTGTTTATACTATAAATAAACTAACTATTTACTGTATCAAAATATTGTGTACTCACATATTATTTTTATTTTTAAAATAATGATTATTTTAATGTTTTTATTAGATAAATAAAATAACAAATGTTATTTTCTATTAGAAATTGTAGCCGAGATATTTTGCTACATCTATCTAGTTAGTTTGTTGCCTGTGTCGTGATTTTGGATTTAGGCAAAACTGATACAGAGTAAACATGGATTTAGGAGAATTTAATTATTGTATGCCAAGTTGAACGTAAATTCCATGCATATTTAAGGGCAATTTCCATGCAATTTATAAATTCCTACAAAACCTAGGCCTCTCTGTCTACGGCTACGCTGATGACGTGGCCATAGTAGTCAGAGGAAACTTCTTATCAATACTTAAGAAGCTCATGGACAAAGCACTTAAGACCACCCAAGACTGGTGCCAGGCCAGAGGTCTATCCGCTAATCCAAGCAATACTAAGGCCATGATCTTCACTAGAAAATACAAACCCGAACCCGTTGAGTGTCTCAAGCTCTGGGATAAGGAGATAGAATACGCTACAGTAGTCAAATACCTTGGAGTCTATTTAGACCCAAAGCTCAATTGGAAGCACCACCTCGAGCGCAAGAGAACAACCTTCTATGCCTCGTTGTGGACGTGCAAAAGAGTCATGGTAAAAACCTGGGGGTTCAAACCCAGGGTCGCCTTATGGCTCTACAGGGCAGTACTGCTGCCTAGACTAACCTATGCTGCAATAGTCTGGTGGTCCAGGGTGAAAAAGCTTGAGACATTAAAAATGCTTAAAAGCCTTCAAGGTAACTACCTAAGGGCTTCAACTGGCGTCATGAAGACCACCCCAACAGCGGGATTAGAGGTGGCACTCTGCTGCCCGCCCCTGGACAAGCTCATCATCCACTCCGCCAGACTTACAGCATACAGACTGAAGTGATTGGGCGAGTGGAAGCGTGGAGGGCACAATCATCCTGAGCTAAACCTCCTCCACAAAAGCCCATTCACTCTGACCCAGGATCGACTACGGAAAAAAAATTCGGTAGAGAAATCCTATAAAATCCTAATCCCCACCATGGAAGAATGGAAAAATCCGCAGTGGCTTCAAAGCCACAACGCAGACGCCTGGTTCACCGACGGCTCAGGAACAAATGGACGTTTTGGGGCAGGCGTGTACGGACCCAAAACCAACCACAGAATGAGCATCCCCCTTGGACAATACGCTACGGTTTTCCAAGCCGAGGTACTTGCCATATTGGAATGCATAAAACTACAAAGTCGACTTGAGGTAAAAAACAGACAAATCCTCATCTGCTCTGACAGCAGAGCAGCACTGGACGCTCTGGCTAAAGCCACCACAGAATCTTCTGTGGTCTGGGACTGCATGCAGGAGCTCAACAAATTGGGAAAATCCAACAAAATCACCCTAATATGGATACCGGGTCACCAAGGCATACCCGGAAACGAAGAGGCCGACAGACAGAGGCCGATTGCCCAGTGGAGCCAGCTGTAGGGGTCCCCTTCGCTACAGGTAAGAAAATCATCAGGGACTGCTTGGAGCAGGAACATCGGGCTTCCTGGAAACAGAGTCAGGGATGTCGCCAGGCAAAAGCCATGATGGAGCAACCACTACAGAAGAAAACCAAGGCCCTACTTGACATGAGCAAGAAGAATCTTAGAACCACTATCGGTCTCCTCACCGGACACACGACCCTTAGAGCTCATATATTCAACCTTGGCTTGACTGAGAGCAAGGATTGCCGAATATGTGGCGAGGAACCTGAAGACAGCATACACATTGTTGGCCGCTGTCCAGGGCTCGCCGCCAAAAGACACAGTTTACTGGGACGAGCCTTTCTCGAACCCAGCGATCTGCCCAACTTGAAGGTCAGTGACCTACTTGGACTGGTAAGAAGTACCGGGCTACTAGCTGACCATTGACCTAACCACACAGTGGGTAGTTACAAAAGACCTTACAGATCTAGGTGACATCAAGGGCTGGAAACAAGCCCCCCACTCCATCTACTACTACTACTACTAAGGGATTTAGATTTTTTTTGTAAACAACATCTATTTATAGTTTAGTATTCATATACTTAAATTTAATTATTATACAACGATGACCACATGTCTTTGAAATGTCTTTAATTAACTATATCATTTTATTGTTTAATTTTGGATATTTTTAAATATTATTGACAGACTATATATATGTAGGTATGACTTAGTTTTTAGATTGATGAATATTTTTTTTATATTATTATTATTCGGTGTTATTATTGTTAACCTATATTATAATTATGTTTATTTTAAAATTATAAGATTTTAAATTATGTTGTTTTACGTATGCACAAACCATTGCTTACTTGGTACGCTTGCTTGCATAGTTATGCGGCGTTGATTTAGTGAATACACTCAGCTGCGGTGCTCTCTTTTTCGCTACTGTGTAAAATTAGGCCGATACAAAAAAGAAACGTTCAAGACGCTAGTCTAGCACAGGTATTTGTTAAGAGACAGATTTATCCATGAACATTTACAAAAGATTCTTAAGTAACAGAGCCCACTGACTTGAAAAATAAATTGAAAATGGATCATTATACATTTGAAACTTTATTGGAAAAGCTTCGGCCAAATATTAAGAAACAGAGGCGCGGACTACTTGTCACTCGCAGACCGCGCTCCTCACCGTCGCCGCTCTCTCTGCTTGTGTTGCGTACACTTGCCATGACGTTTCGTAGCGCACTGATGTGGGTTGCCTGACAAGCATATCTTAAGAGGGCTCCGAGCCTATGCTGCTACACAAATGTAGGTAATTTACGCTTGCCGGCGGCGGCCACGCAGGTGTGACTAAATCGCATACATTGATAACGCTGAACAGACGGTCACCCGCCAAAGCGATGTAACCCGCATTTTATAATTTTATTGCTCATAGCAAATTGCAAATAACAAAAACTGCAAATTGTGATAAAAGCAAATCCTTTTGCACACGTATTTATTAGACCAAAATGGTCGATTTGACCCGCCGTTCCGACATATTTGCCCCAGCGGACTCAAAATAGCGGCCGTTTTTCAAGATGGTCGCTAATAAACCAAAATGATTTTTCTCATGCTGATTTTAATGACCCATGGGCCTTTTCGGCTATTTTGGAGTCGTATATTTCAAATATGGCAATAAAAATAACTTTAGTTAATTTTGAACAGGATTATAAACATTTTTAACGAGTATTTACTTTCACGTTACCGTTATGTTATACGCGTCTTCTTCGAGTATTTGCACACTGGAAAAGACGAATCTAAAGTCAAAACTGTCAAAAAAGTCAAACGAGAGAATAACTTTGTGTATGCTGTAAGTGATTTCTGAAATTTGCTACCCAGAAAACATGGAAAATTTGAACTATATAATATAGAATATGTGAATGGGTCTTTGACTTGTAGCCGCGAATTTGTAGTCGCTGGCTCAAATATGACGACTACATGTGTTTTGAACAACCTTTGAACGTATTTTGAACCGATTTGAACATATTTGTACTTTTGGCCAGAAAACTTAAACTTTTGTACTCGGTGTCATCATCAGAACTGGTCAAAATAAATGTACCGTGGCCGTTTTATTCTACACTATACTACACTATATATAAATGATTGTACACATTCTACCTTGTTTGTAATGAATTATTTATTTATATTTATTTATGTTTATATTTTCAGCATCATATTTGAAATGTACGACGCCAAAATAACCGAAAAAGACCCATGGGTCTTTAAAATCAGCACGAGAGTAATCATTTTGGTTTATTAGCGGCCATCTTGGAAAATTGCCGCCATTTCGAGTCCGCTGGGCCAAATTGTCGGAGCGGCAGGTCAAATCAACTATTTTGGTCTAATGAACACACGTGTGCAAAAGGATTTGCTTTTATCACAATTTACAGTATTCTTTCAAAATATGAGACGAACCGCTTCCATTATCAGGATAGCAGATACTTTATGATTCTGAGTAAAGAAATAAAAATGGATAATGCTTAAAACAATTATAACATTGTTATTCTCATCAGTACGAGGATAAAATGTATGTCGAGAAGAATAAAAAAACAGTAATTATTATAGGTATAAATAGCTACACCAAAACTTTAATTATTTCAAAAAGCAGTTACCTTTATAAATAAACTACTTCCGACGGAAAGACGGTAGAGATAGATTTCGCGGCTTAATGTGATTATATATTTTTGAACAACTTCAAATATGTAATTAAAATTAATAAACAAATAAATTAATGAATGCCACTTTTAAACAGTCTCGAAGAGGAGTTTTGTGGATTTCACTCTGTGCTCCCCGGGATTCGCCCGTTGGATGAACAATTGGAAAGTTCACGAGCACCTTTCTTCTTCGGACCGCAGACTGGTGACATTTGGCATCGGCCGTCGCGTTCCCCCCACGCCACAATCCGAGTGGCGATACCGAACCGGCGACATTAACTGGGACCGGTTTGGTGAAGTCCTCTGCGAGAATCTTGAGGCCTTTCCATCGCCTTCTAGTAGTACCACAGAGGACTTGTGTGTCGCACTTAATGCGGCCATCGAGTCTTCCTGTGATGCCGTAGTATATCCTTCTAGCCGTGTTCGGCCATAGCGACTGCATTGTAGATTCTAGTGACTTCTTTAGTCTTCTCAGAGTCCACTATTCGGAAGCAGTCAAGTGCGCAGGCTATATTATAGTGCACAGGTGGGCGCGCGACCACGGGTGCACTCTCTCTTCCTCCCTCTTCTGAACCCGATGGAACGGAGACCGTTACGACCAGAGAAAAGTTTGGATGCAGATACAATAAAATAAATTAATTAATCGCCAACGTAGCAATGGCTGTCATTGTTAAATTGCAGAGCTATTTTTTCGGATTTAGTTCGTTTTTCCACACTGTCATTATGCCGTAGTAGGGCGGAAGAAACCCCGCGGTGGTTTCGCGGCCCCGTGGTGGTCTTCCGAACTCTGCGATAATTTTAAATTTAATATTTAAATAATGTAACGTAGCGATTGAAAATTAATGTGATTGAAAATTGTTATTTTTGTGATGTGACGCAATGATGAGATGAAAATTTTCTGTATGAGATGTATGAGATGAAGTTAAAATAAAGAAAAATAAAAAAACTCAAGTTTCAATTTTTTTTAAACTCTCTCTATACTATTGAATATCTATGATATTGAACATTTTCAAAGCCTATTTGATTTTGAAATGTTTTTCAAAGGATTTTATTTTTCTATGGTTTTAAAATATTTCTAAGTATTCTGTAGTTTTGAATATTTTCAAAGACTATTTAAAATGATTTTCAAATTATTTAATTTTTCTATGGTTTCAAAATATTTCAAAGTATTCTATAGGTTTGAATATTTTCAAAAACTATTAGATTTTAAAATGATTTTCAATTTCTTTTAATTTTCTATGGTTTCAAAATATTTCTAAGTATTCTATAGTTTTGAATATTTTCAAAGACTATTTGATTTTAAAATGATTTTAAAATTATTTTATTTTTCTATAGTTTCAAAATATTTATAAGTATTCTATAGTTTTGAATATTTTCAAAGACTATTTGATTTTAAAATTCCCGAGCTTTTTCTGGTTTAAATGACGTGTCGCAACTTTAAATCAGTGCATATCCTATCAATGCTCTTTGTGAGCTAAATATCTTACAGCCAACCACTTATTTTCAACTTACGAAAATGTTACATCTGCATGCCGAAATGTCCTTCGTTGCTCACTCCTGATGGCGAAACTGCTTTTCAAAATCAATATTCAAAATCAATATTCTACCTGTAATTGGTTTATGCGTCTTTCAGTATTTTTTTATTGAATTTCAGGTTTTTCACGCAAATTAACTAAACTATTCGAGATTACAAGTTTCGAATAGTGGTCCCTTCAGAAAATATTTTCAATTGTTTTACGCTTATTGGTGTCGATCTATTTTTTATATAATAAGCATCGTATCGATCGAATCTTGGGGTTTAAAACTATCTCATTTTCTTATATCTCGGACTAAAAACAACATCGCCTTCTCATGTCTTCAGACTGAAATTTCACGCTGATTCTATGGCGTTTCTCAAAAAACGAAATATGTTTTCTTACGCTTCCCCGTTAACTAAAATACATGTAGAATATTATAATAAGTTATAACAAAGATGGCATAAACATCCATTAATAAAAAACAAATATGAAAAATAAAATACTTACTGCTGTTTGCTTTCTCGTGACGATGCGTGACGACGCGGCACTGCGGTGTAGAAGAATAAAATATTACGTAAGCGGGAACTGATAAGAGCTAACCGAAAAAGACGTGCTCCCGCTTCCAATAGCAGCAGGGAAATGAATCTATTTCATAGCGCGCCTGTGTATTTATTAACGCGGCCAGCCCATACAAAAAATGTATGGAGAATCTGATACCTGATTTTCTGGGATTTATTGTATAAAATCCTATTACAATCATTGAAATTTAAATAGCTTATAGTGAAGACATGTCATTTAACTTTCTTTTATAATAATTTGTAAGTCAAATTAGTTATTATTTTCCCAGTGAGGACTAAAACCCCTCGCCCATTTTTGTATATTTTCTCGGGTGTTTTTATAAAAAACTACGCAAACTATTGCCAAATTTATTAGCTCACCTTATAAATGACTTATTGATAAAAACGAGTGTTTTTTGTCACTGCTTTTATTAGCGTAGTTTTAGCGGAATAACTAAAACGCTAGACCCTAATTTGAGAAATTTCGTGCAGCACCCTCTTAATACAAGCATTGAAAACATACAAATTTTCATCCAGCATTGTCCAGCACTTAGTTTGCTTGTCTAGCACATCGATCTTATTTTTAATCAGTCAAAACTGCTTGTCAAGCACTAAAAATTCAAGTGCATCAGTGTTGACCATCTAGGAAGCCCTTAATGCAAGCGTTCGCTGGCGTGACGTCATCGTCGCGCGCGGGTGCCACGCGGCAAGGGTTGCAGCTCTAACTAAACAGTGGCGATTGTCCGCTTCCGGAGCTTACCGTTCGCGGCCCTCTCATTTCCGTCCAATGCAATGGGGGCTGTTGAGTAAATTATCAACGGACACGGCCGCAGCGAGCCGCAATCATGCACTCCAACCGTGTAAATCACGCAAGCGAGCGCCCGGCCCGCGCCCGCGCACCCTACCGCCCCGCTCCAAAATACCCGAACGCGCGCGGCTCAAAGGATTGCAGCACACTCACGCGTCGCACTATACGACACACTAGATACTCAGACTGTTATATATATAGGTACCTATCATTACGTTTTTACTCCAATCGATTTTCTATAATGATCTCTTTTATATTTTAGGGTAGAAACTAGAAGTTATTCAAAGGTGATTTTTTTAAGCTATTGCATAGCTTTTATCGCGGGCCTAGGCCAGCGCGGCGACTGAATGAAGAAATTTAATAACGAAAATTAATGATTTTAAACTGATAATTACGTCTAAACGATTACTGCTTACGATACGAAAAAAATATATGGTAAACAAGAACATTTTCCTAATATTCTTAGCTTTGAATATTTTAGATTTTGTTTATATTACATAGTGTAATTAATTTGTGAAATTAGGTCTAACCGAACACAAAAACGACTACTACGCAAATACTATCTGGCGTAATATTATGAAACCTGCACCATTTTGAAGATAATTTAATTATCTATCTTTTTATCTACGTTTTTTTTCGAATAATCCGTTTTTTTTGCTTTATCGAATAAAAAATTCGTGCGCGGCGCTCTATCGGAAAACGTTGAAATTATTCCGAATCATTTGCTACCGCAGCCGCAAATAATTCGGAATAATTTCAACGTTTTCCGACAGAGCGCAGTTATCTGATATCAGAAAAAATAAAATAAATAAATAATTATAATTGCATACGTTGTTAAAAATGCTATGCAATAGCTTTACCGCGGCAGTCCCCGAGTGCCACACGTATTTTTAATTTAAATTTTCGTGGACGCTTGGAACTTCCAACGTACGATAGCATACTGGACCACTTCAGTATAAATTCCCTAGAAGATCGACACACATTGGCTGATATTGTACTATTACATTAAGTAATCCACAATACTACACATAGTCCATATATGGTTGAAGACTTGTGATTTTTTGTACCACTGCGATTGGTTCGCAATTCTCGTAGGTTTGAGGTCTCTCGCGCCAACACGAATTATAGAAAAAACTATCGCTTACAGGCTGATGTGCACATACGATTCCCGTTTCTCTACCATATATATTTTTAACCTTAACCAACTGACGTTCGTCAAGGAGCTATTCAAATTAATTGAACCTAATATGATTGCTAATCCCTAAATTTGGAAATACTATTTAGAAACAAACACACCTTCTACAATAGATATATTTTTAAGTCTAACTAATTTACTTATATTATTATTATGCAAAGCAACTCTACGTCATCTATATCTATATATTCACTATACGACGTATCTATGATACATGTATTTATATATCCATATACCGTCGTCCAACTACTTCTTTCTAATCACCTAATTCCCAGCATTTCTCATAGCATTTCTAGTTAAATTGAATATAAAAAAAAAATGTAAGTTTGAATTTAAATATGATAATACATTTCTTTAACTTGTAGCTATCGCAAGAAACGATCATCGACTGAATGTTTTTCTTTTCTCATATTTTTTTCTGTTTAAGTTTGTATGCGCAGTATGTTTCCCAAAATAAATAAATACATATTTTCATTAAGTTTCTCTGTGTTGCTAGTAGCATTGATAACGTTAAAACGCAATAGATTGATCAACGTCGTAATAGAATTTAGCAACCAGGATTTTACTATGAAACGTAAAGTGTGGATATGGCACTCATGGTTCCAAAAATTTTTTAATCTTCTATTATTATGTTCAATATGGTGACTTTTGTAGTATAACATTATGGCGGCGCATTGTGGGTGACGCTCTAAATACGCCTATATGGTATAAAATATTAATATAATAACAAATATTTTTTTAGGTCTTTCTTAATATTTTAATATTATTAACAAAGATATCTATTTTTAATATGGTATATGGTAAAACCGGGATAAATGCCGTACTGGGATAGATGCCTCGTTTCTAAAAACCCAATTACCAAAAGACAAAACAGCAAATGCGTTTTTTAAATACGCGCCACATGCGCCCCCACCTCAGTGTCACTCAAGCTGTTGTGCGGGGTGTACGTTTCTCGCTTAAGTGTCTGAATACATTCGCAGCGGACGAGACGAACGCTTCAAAGTTTCAAACTTAAGTATTCACTGCTCCATATCTTTATAAGTAGTAATGGAATAAATTTCATTTGAATTGCGGTAATATATTGGTTCATTGAGAACACATTGAGTAGTCAATAACTGCTTTTTTTCATTTATTTTACTTAAAATACAAAGGGGCATCTATCCCTAGTGTACAGGATAGTCGCCCCGAGTTTTCAAAGGATAGATGCCTTTAGGGGCTTCTATCCCTCTATACTATAAGAGCCCTATCAAAGTATTTTTAATGTGTTTTTATATTACGTTATGACTATTTTGGAACTTACTAATAGATATTGTAATGTGTGTATGGGTACTTGCATGTCAATTAATTGTTTTATTCATGCCTACTTTGCTTATTATAGTATCGCGTAAGAGACAAGCTATTTATAGTTCAAACAGTAAAAACGAAGTTCACCTCACCCTATGCCGAAAAAAGCAAAAAAAATTAAAGGTCTACCCGTGAAGAAAACAAAGAGAAATAAACAAGAACGACTAATAAATATTACAGAAGATATTTTTTGTGTAGAATGCTTTGAGAGCTTCAATAATACGAAGTCTAAATATGATTGTATTCAGTATATAACGTGCCAGAAGTGGCTGCACTAAACATGTACACTTTATAAGAACTATTGCTCAAGATGTGGAAAACTCAAAGTGATTTCCATCCCGACCTAAATGAAGAAGGATAGTATTTACAAAAACCTATGTGGATTTCAAAATTTTTTAAATAATTACTAAGATTAAACGAAATTGGTAATTTTTATTTTGTTAGAGATGCATATGTATGTGTGTTGTTAAAAAAATGTTGAATAATTATTACTACAATAAAACGGGAATGTTAATGTTTCGTTAGAGATAATTTTATGAAAGTTTTAAATAGGTTATAGCTTAAAAACATTATTTTTGGTATTTTTTGTTAAAGAGATGGTTATATTTAGTTATGGTTATGCGTGTCATATTACCTATATCTGAAGGTTATAAATAAACCTTGCATTGTGATTACTTATTCTTGTTGATTATTTAAAAGGCATCTATCCCCCATCACAGGTGTCTATCCTTTTAAGCGATTTCCTAGTGAGGCATCTATCCATATAGGTAGGCATCTATCCCCAAAGAAAAGGTCTCGCAAGAACTTAATTTCTGCCAAACCAGTAATAGTTAGGTAAACAAATACAGATTCTAAAGCTATATAAATGTTTATAATTATATCGGGGGGATAATCTATGCCAATATATTTGGTTTTAAAATAATGAGGGTCTTTCGAAAAATGGGGCATCTATTCCGGTTTTACCCTACAGGTTACAATACGTAATAACTATACACTTTAAGGTTTAGATAGATTATTAGATGGCTTTATAAAAAAATCTTCATTATGGATATCATTATAGATGACCAAATAATTTGCTTTATGTTTGGCCGTCAATGCTATCAGCGACGCCTGTATTTCGTCGGCACAGAAAGGTTGTTAAATCTTTCTATAAGGTTGTGAAATCTTATAGCATATATGATCAATGTCGCTACTAAGGATATTAAAGACAGAGGCATCCGCCGGAATAATAATTGCCACAATACTCTAGGAAACGTAGCTTAAAGCTACTATAACAGGGATGTTCTGGGCAGTACCCTTGAACTAAATGGGACAGTTATAGAAAACTATTGTGGAAATACGGGAGTCGGGATATGTTCCTTCTCCACCACAATACCAGTCCATAATAATACGAGAGCATCCTGTGTTACTTAAGAATCTGGTTTCTACGAATATAATAGCCCTTCTGGTCTATACCAGGCAATGTTTTAATTCAAATGATTGGTGATTTTTTTAAAAAGAAAAATCGACGAAGAAATAACTTATATGGATGTATGAACTAATGGTTATAGAGTTTACTTAAACGGGTGAACTTAGAGGTTTACAAAAACATTAAAATGAAAGCAGAGAAACTTTAAAGTCAACCAATAAAAACTCGAAAAACACCTATTCATGTTAAAGTTAAATTCCACAAAACTAATTCATTTCATTTAGCATGAAAATTCTTACCCGGTCAGAAATATATATTTCAAAAACGAGTCATTAAGCCGTACTGCCGTTTAACGCCACTCGAGAATCATTAGTTACAATTACAATTTTGTATGTAAACAAGACATAAACTTTATTGATTACTCAAATAACAGGCTCAGTGATAGATTACACTACACGGAGCGAGGATTAACGCCGCTTGGTCATTTTTGTCATTAAAAAGTTGGCTACAATGCGATCAAATGACATTCGGCATTTACCTACGAATTTTTCAAGCCACGCGTTGGACTCTACAAAAATCGAACTACCCGCCTCTACAGAAATGACAGCCGAAATGAACGATTTCACTTGCTGAATATTTAATGCTGCACCGGCGAGCGATATGAGCTCTATAAAATTAACTGACTAACTTTTTATTGAACTTTATCAACATGCGAGGGGATGAGGCAAAATAGGTTGGCTTTGATATGGTTTAGGAATCGACATAAAGTTTTTGACAGAGGGTTGACATACCCTGAGTTAGACTAAAAACCGTGTCAGTTCACCGGATGATTGAGCCTTAAAATATGGAATTAGCTATTGGCGCGTGAATGATATAGCTTGCTCTGAAATGATATATTAATCAAATATATAATTTCAAAAAATAGTTTTTGATGTATCAATAGGGGAGTACGGGGCCAGTAGGAGCAATTTTTATTTACGATTTTTATCACATGGTATGTCAAATTTTGGTTTAAAAATAAGGTGTATACAGTGAACCTTATGTATTCAGTCTACTAATAAATAATCGCATCATAATAAACACTACAGTTGTATATTTAGTTGTAAATCTTATTTTTGTAAACCATTTAGAGTAGGTAAGTCATCTGGATCTTTTGGCGCGGGACATGCGAGACGCAAAAGTATCCAAAATTAAACAAGCTAAAACATGAAAAAATATGAAAATGAAATCATTATGATCATCATTCTGATGGACCTTTTGGTTGTAGTTTAGGTAAAATTGCAATATACTATTGTTTGTGGTTTCTTACTTTGAATTCGATAACATATACTTCCATTTACTATGCAAGTAGTTTTAACGATATACATACTACCATTTTACTATGGATGTAGTTTCATTTTGAAATATAAATAATACGAGTATACTCGTATCTTAAATATAGGTGATATATGAGGAGCGTTAAAATAAAAAAGAGAATGAGGAACATACTCCTTGGAACAAAAAAAATAGAAACTGGCAGGCATAGGTGTCTCACCTATCTGTTATATTTAAAAACGTATATATCTAATTATCCATCGATTTTCCCGCCAAGTAGCCTAGACTAAATATATCTAAATATTAATTTTATAAATAAAATCGTTGATCGCCCTCTCCCGGTCGGAGGACAAATCCGTTTGGGTACCATCACACAACCGCCTCGGGTGGCGCGGTAGGTTTCTCAGATAGCCTCGGGCCGCTCGGCGTTATTATTTGATTAAAATGTACGGCTGAATATAAATATTATAAGTGTAGCTTGTATATGAGATATTCCAAAATTTCAAAATTCAGCCAAAATTTCACGATGTGATATCGGCCCAACATATCTGTGTACCAAATTTCAAATCTCTAATTCTAATACTTCGAGTTTAAAATATAACTTGTGCGCCCCCTGGTGGAGCGATTTCAACTACAACCATTTGAACTTTTGCGTGACCAAATGTTGCCTGCATGCCAAATTTCAGCTCAATCGTATTAAGCGTTTGGGCGCAATCGCGGAGGAATACATACACACAGACAGATAGACATAGACAGTATTTAACCTGGAAATGGTCTTAATGGTCTCAAGGGGGCTGAAAATTGATATTTCCGTCTTCATTTCAAAAGAAATATTTGCGCGTTCACAATAATTTCCCTTTTTTTGGTTGGTAGGCCGGGAACGTATAAGTTCAAGTTCGGTTCAGAACGTTCAGTTTTTATGTTGAGGAGGACAACGAAGAGGAAGAATCGATATTTGCGCAGTAACACAAGCACATATATGTATATGTTGAATTACTTAATAATTCTACTGACATATGGGCGAATCTCGTTTTTCCCAAACAAAAAAGCGATTTTTTTAAGTCATTTTTCACTTTTTTTATGTAATGGTATATTTTGTTATCTACATATCTCCTGGAATGCTACTGTCCTCTTCTTCAGGACGTTGTCGTTGGCGTTGGCGAACATGTAGAAAATTGAAGTTAGATCTGGAAATAAATATTACGTCAGCGTCGACTGCTGCCTATGCGCAGCATTGGCAAGTAAAATAGATTATGCTCAAAAACAAATTTCTCCTTGTTTTAAAAAAAAATAAAATTAGAATAGGGAAATCAATTTTTATCTTGATGTTTGGATATATGTCTGTCTGTGTAATCGATATCTCAAGATCGCGTTGTCCGATTTTGAAAATTATTTCACCAATCAATTAAATTATTCAATGGAAAAGGCTTATTAGATGTCGCAGTTCATCCATAAACTGCGGCTGGGTGCTGCCAAACAAATGGTCGAATGAACAATGAAATTATCTTCTATATGAACACTATTTTTTATTATTAATTCGAATTGAAAAGTAAAACCGTACATCGAAGGAATTTTTGACATCAGGTTATAATTTCATAGC
Source organism: Micropterix aruncella (assembly GCA_944548615.1). Lineage (NCBI taxonomy): Eukaryota > Metazoa > Arthropoda > Insecta > Lepidoptera > Micropterigidae > Micropterix > Micropterix aruncella. Next base: position 44,918,494 of record OX155980.1, on the reverse strand, counting down.
TTAAAAGGCTCTAACTAAAGAATGGGAGGTCCGATCTTGAAAATTTTGTCGCCAATCTGTGTTATTCATTGATGAAAACAGCTGATTAGATTTAGGGTTCCGTAGTTGAAATAGATATGGTCGCAGGCCATACAAACGGACGACTGAGATACCACATTTCAAACCGACTTCAAAAAAGGGGGAGTTTATCAATTCGGTTGTGTATATTTTTTTTTTTATAAACTGATTTGGAAAATTCTTTTTTTATTTGAAAGGATATACTACCAGATTGGTCCCATTTTTATCAAAATCATGTTTTGATGATGGGGTTCATGAGGAATTGAATCAACTCCTCAAATATTATCATATGAAGTTGAAAATTTACATGTTGGTTCAGTTCCGAAGACAATGCATTTTTATATTAAGCATGGCCTGATTTTACACCCAGGGTTGGATCCCGCCGAGGGAACTCCTTAACGGTCGACAGCTCAGACACGAAATATTGTATACGCATTCAGTTATGATAGTCCGTTCTATGTTTCACTATGTCATGGCTGCTGCACCCAGGGTTGGCTCCCGACGAGGGGACTCCTCAACGGTCAACGGCACAGACACGAAATTTTGTATATGCATTTAAACGGTAGCCCGTTCTAAGTTTCATAAATACAGGACTGTAGCACCCAGGGTTGGAAAACAACTAGGGAAATCCTCAACGGTCAACAGCACAGACACGACAGACGATGTTGTGTTGCAGCTCCCAACTTCGGAATCCTGATGTTCCGAAGCATGGAGGTACCGACACAAGAAGCCCATACAAAACCGATTTAATTTTAACTTTATTACTTCTATAAGTACTGTACGATAAATATTAGTTTATCAAATGGTCGATTGTAAGATATCGCTATAGCGATAAGGCCGCATTTTGTGCATAAATGGTTTATTTTAAAACCAGTGTAATATTTATTATGTAATGTTATTTTTAAGCCAATAAAGTGAATATATATGAGACCAGCGCTGTTGTTTTAAGAGTACTTCTATGTTTCATCTTACTACTATTTCCTATTACATTTTTTTAAGTTACAGGACAAGTTGAATACACGGGACAATGCGAGGCAATTTAAGGCATTAAGGGTGAATGCTTCATTATATTCTGTGCGGAGTTTAAGTGTGAAAGAACGACCTACCTAATTTTATCCTGCCTACGATGGCAATGACCAAAAAAAATATTAAAAATATGGTGAAAAAAAATGTTTTTAGGTTGTCGTGTAGCAGTGAGTTTTAACGCTGAAAAGGTGAAGATTTAGGTAGGCCACGCGCATAGTATTTTACACAGTCGTTCGAGAATGGCAAAGCACCTGTGCATTGGGTACTCAGAATTCTTACCACAATAGACTGAGTACTTCGCAAAGCGGTTTGTAATTAATGCAAAAAGAACCTACCCATTTTTTGGCTTAATTTACGAGTATAATCACGGATGAAACAGCTTCCCCATTACGATTCCGAATCAAAACAATACGTTGTTTTTTTGTTTCTACTCTATTTATAAAATGTCACCATGAGCGGGTTTATTATTATACGACAATCTCTTACAATTAACGCTAATATGAAGTGATTGTATGTTTTTGTTCGTATAACATGTGGATTGCATGCGATCGACAGAAAAGAATTTCAATTCCGTTAATTTTCTACCAACGGTCCAAATTATAAAATATTTTTTTAAAGGCGCATTAGGAAAATAAAACCTTTTTACACGACTGCCCGACAAAAAAGAGGGTAATGTGTTCAGGATTCATCTACGTATCGACGCTTAAAAGGCAAACCTTACTAAGCGACACAAATACGTAAAATGTATAGAAAACCTAACCTACCATTCGAATAGTCAGATTTTTCTGAGTCGTTTAGTCTAGGTTTCATAGGTCTACGATGAGTTTACTGTCGCTTAGATATTGTGTGATTTCCGTCAAACTTCCAATCTTGTGCTTACTAACCGACAAAAAATAGTGTTTTTTAGGATATCCGGCGGTTACGACATTTTAATAATTAGGAATATGTACTTAGTCGGTTTTTCATGTATTTACTTTTCCATTTGTTAGCATTTACATATTTTTATTTGTTTAGAAATTTCCCTTTGAAACCACTCAGTAGATTTATAAAATCGAAGACTATCGCGGTTGTTTGACATTATAAATAGGATAGAAAACGAATTTACCGCGTGAAATTTGTAGCACACGACGTTTCGTTGACGTTGCAGCCGCCGTTGTCCAGGGTAGACTGAAGAGCTGTCAGTCCGTTGTTGTTGTACCAGCGAAAACTATATTGGCTAATCTTTGCTTTGGCAAGAATTGTGTCAACGACTCCGGGTCTGTGTCTAAAGAGAGAAGGGAGGGCTTTTATTTGGAATATTGACAAACTATGTTGCCGTTATTGGTTAGTATCTCTGTCTCAAAGGGAAAATATTAAACGGAAAAGCACGAATTCCTATGAGCTTAACTAAACTATAAAATATTTCATCAATGAAAGAGAAAATAGAAGATATATTTGCCAACAATTTTAGCAGCCGCTCTGAACATTTCTAATAAAATAATGTACAGTATTGTGGTATAAACGATTTTTGGGGATGTGCAAAGAGGATATGAGAGGGAAATGTGAACCACATATTAAGACTAAAGAATCCACTATAGACGCCGTTTATAGATTAATCGAAAATTTACCAGCTGTTCCTTCACTCTTGGCGTCAAGACTTGAGTAAATTTTATCTTTTCCAAAAATATAAAATATCTCCAGCTTATGAAAACTTTAAAAAACCACTATTTATATCAGGACATGGATATAATAAGTGAGAGAATTTCTCGTCAAATATTCCGAGATAACTTTAAATTTGGAAACCATTTCCCTAAAAAAACAAGTATCTTGTGCCTTCAATATGAAAAAAATGAAAAATGGAAAGCAAGAACATGACATAAAAAAAGATGAAAGTTATGCCCGTTTTAAAGCCAACAAAAATATTCATAAAATTCTCATTAAGTTTGTTTATTTTGTTCAATAGTCTAACAGTATGATACAATTTAGATTATTATACTAGTGCTATGATACTTTATGTAAATGTAATGCGGAGCACTTGAGCTAATTTCTTATTGTAAAGACAGATACGGATTGGGATAGTTGCATACATAATTATTATTGTGTAAGCAGACAATTATTGTGCACTTGTCTGACATTGCTGATTTAAATCTAAGTACCTACTGTTTTATTATTTAAGGTCAATTGTTAATTATATCTCTTTTTTAATATTCAATTAGTCTGGCGAAGTCGATTTTGCAAAACTTCTAAACAGTTTTTTGTAAAGTTGGCCTAATTTTAAACTAAAAGACCCATACTAAATAATAAGTGTTTTATTTGATACAATTTAGTTTGTTATAATTTTATATGTGCAGAGAACAATAATATTGTTATTGTTTATATAAAAAGTGATAATGAGAGCGTAATTTATAAATGCGACAACAATAACTGTTAAATTTCATAAAAAATCTCTCGATCTCATACTGCATGTTAATTAGTCTCATTTAGTTTCCCTATTATTAATGTTATGGGGATTTTTTAAAATTAAAATTAATTCACTCTTTACCCATAAGCTCGACTTCCCTGATCTGCTCAGTTGTTTCCCGCTGAACGTTCCGTCGACCCACAGAACTCGCCGTTGTGATGTGTTCCGCCCGCCGCATTGTTCAACCGAGGCACTATTCTCGCCGGTGCCCCGTATAATGCACTCATTGTGAAAATTGTAAATTGCTTTTATGGTATGCTTCTAAGTAAATCGCAATTCAAGCAACTCGTCTCTTCAAATATAACGGTCTAAAAAACCAAACTGAAATTAAAATAAAATATTTAAGGTATTAGAAGTGTATAACAATGTAGGTAAATTAATAATAAGTAGAAAACGTTTTTAGATTTGCATCAAATAAATCAATGTAATATTATCTCTAGTACGTAAGACTGATGCAAATCTGTTGATTTTTCAAATAAAGAGAAAAAAAAAAGATTTTTATTTACTAAAGATAATTTTCATTTATTTCCATGTATGGAAATAATTTAGTAATTTTTGGTTAAATATCCGTTACGAAGGAAGGTTTAGGGACATTTTAATAAATAAGATACATTTTCTACTTATATAAAAATCTTTCAATAATGTTTATATAACTTTACTTGATTTATTATAAACTATTAAATCTTTTGACATAAATATTCCTGTATCTAAATTCTAATCTTTGAGAATTCGCCTACTTCTACATGTTACTGCAAACTATTCAGTAATATCTTAGATGATTTTACCTGTTTATCAAATGAGAACATTTTTATCTAAGCGACATAAACTGATTGTTATACGTGTTAGGTTACTTATTTATCTTGGATAGCTATAAAAATAATATATCTATCTCTGTTAAAATCATTTCAATCCAATAATTAGGTGTATTTAAAATATTAAAAAAATATATATGTTTACTTTAAATCACTCGCCTGTAAAGTTTACTCATTGTCGCTAACTAAGGGTTGCCTTTCAAGCATCGGTATGTATGTTTTCCGTTTCCTAATTCCACCATAACTTTTAAATGCTTGAACAGATTTAAAAGTGTATGGTATTATTAGAATCACTATGTCATCCTGATTGTGACAAGGTTCCTTAACTGCCCAAATATCAAGTAAGTAGTTGTCTAAATGTCCAAATGTTCAAATGTCAATAAATTAACAAAAATATATCGTGTTTAGTTTCAAATGAAAGATCTAATTGAGTATATTCCGGAAATATACATGTATCTATATGAATAAATACATAACTACAAGTATTTCATAAAAAAAACGCAATACAAAGTAGGTATATTACAATAACCGTAAAGTCGTGTTTTTTTTCAATATATTTACTTGATTATGACGATTAAAGTAGAAAAATAATGTTAATCCTACTTGCGGCGTCATATTATATGTATTTCATTGGAAAAAATCTGAGTGTGTGTACACCAGCATATGGTAATAATAACCTAGGGGAATACCATTGATATTACTCGCATTATGTAGGGCTAGTAGATATTATGAGCAATGTAATCCATACTACTGTTCCCGCGTCTGTTTATAATAATGCAGGAGAAAGTGTTCATGTTTCCCAACTAGTATTCAATTAGCCGGGCATATGGCGCCGATGTTCGACGTTATGAATACCGGAGCGAACGACCGGAGAGGTGGATATTTCTGAGGGTGGGGCTGGCTAGGGCGGCCAACTCTCGGTTTGTCTAAAGGATGACGATCGAAAGAGTCACTTTATTTTCCAGCTAGGGTACGAGAAGTTAGGGTATTTTTTAAAGTTACATTATATACCGATAAGCATATTACACTATACACTATTACACTATAAAGTTACACTATAGACCGATAAGCATATTGTTAAGTTTCTCCAAAATATTTGAATCCCTCGTACGCTATCATCTCTATATTCATACGAAACTGTCTCTCAGTCAGACCCAGCATGGCTTCATGAACAATAGGTCCCTGATTTCAAACCTCTTGGAATACAGCGACTATATATGCTCATCACTCGACAGTCGTACACAAGTTGATGCTGTGTATACCGATTTTAGTAAAGCGTTCGACAAAGTAAATAACAAAATACTAATAGCAAAACTTGAGACTTTCGGAATAAATGGCAATTTACTAAGATGGCTGGAATCATATATGTCTAATCGATCCCAACTTGTCACTGTAAATGGTTTTAAATCTTCACCGGCTGCAATAACTTCTGGTGTACCACAAGGTTCAAATTTGGCACCATTGCTTTTTTTATATAAATGACCTTTGCGATGAATTGGAGTGCCCACATTTGTTTTATGCGGATGACCTCAAAATTTTTAGTCGAATCTCCTGTCCTTCAGACAGCGACCAAATTCAAAATGACCTGAATACATTGAGCGTGTGGTGCACGCGCAATGATATGCAGCTCAATGTCGAGAAATGCCATTTTATATCATTTAGCCGGAACCGAAATATTTTAAAACACAACTACTCGATCAATAGCATTACACTTAATAGAGTCGAGTACATCAGAGACCTAGGAGTTATCTTCCATGAAAAGTATTCATTTTATCAAAACTTCAATGGGATTGTCGAAAAAGCAAGTAAACTTCTTGGTTTTGTCTTAAGGACAATGAAGCCATTTCGACATCCGAAATCCCTAATATCCGTCTATTCATCATTGATTAGATCGGTGCTGGAGTATGGATCAGTGATCTGGAATCCGCTTTACAGTGTTCACAGCGATAGAATTGAACGAGTCCAAAAGAAATTCACTCGTATGCTGTCGAACAAATGTGGCCTCAGAAATACTCTGAAAGGTTATGTAGAGCGGCTTTCTCACTTTAACCTAATAGACTTAAAAACACGTAGGATTATAACTGATATAACGTGTCTCCATAAGCTTTTGCACAATCGACTAGACAGCCCAGCTAGTCTAGAAAAAAATCAATTTCGTGTGCCACCGCGATAAACGAGGAGCTCTCAAACATTTTCGGTTGTCGCTTGCAATAACAACATCGGATCGAATAGACCTCTTGCCAGAATGTGTCGCGTTTTTGATAAATCGTGTAAAGGATTGGATGTATTTTATGATTCCATAAATATAATAAAAAAGATTCAATCAATCATACCTAGCCAATCTCCTACTTTTAAAGGTTTCAATTACTGCCATCCTAATGCACTGTATTATATGATTATTATATTATAACATACTATTGTATTATATCATATTTTATATAATAAATATTATTATCCTATTACTCATACTTCTATTTGGCTCTATCCAAATAACCTTATTAACAACTTATTTAATTTCTTTTCTTACCCTTATATTATTATTAGCTTTATTATATTTTTTTCCTACTATCAACGTGTTGATGTTATTTCTATGTTAATGTGTAATGCAAGCATTGCAACCTAATTATAGGATAGTAAATTTGTTTCGTTTGAATATGTTTTTAAGATTCTATTATCATATATTTACTATCTGTACGTTTGCTATAAAATAAAATAAATAAATAAATAAAATACGTGTGGCACTCGGGGACTGCCGCGGTAAAGCTATTGCATAGCATTTTTAACAACTTATGCAATTATAATTATTTATTTATTTTATTTTTTCTGATATCAGATAACTGCGCTCTATCGGAAAACGTTGAAATCATTCCGAATCATTTGTGGCTGCGGTAGCAAATGATTCGGAATAATTTAAACGTTTTTCCGATAGAGCGCCGCGCACGAATTTTTTATTCGATAAAGCAAAAAAATGGAATATTCGAAAAAAAACATAGATAAAAAGATAGATAATTAAATTATCTTTAAAATGGTGCAGGTTTCATAATAATACGCCAGATAGTATTTGCGTAGTAGTCGTTTTTGTGTTCGGTTAGACCTAATTTCACAAATTAATTACACTATGTAATATAAACAAAATCTAAAATATTCAAAGCTAGGAATATTAGGAAAATGTTCTTGTTTAACATATATTTTTTTCGAATCGTAAGCAGTACTCCTTTAGACGTAATTATCAGTTTAAAATCATTAATTTTCGTTAAGAAATTTCTTCATTCGGTCGCCGCGCTGGCCTAGGCCCGCGATAAAAGCTATGCAATAGCTTAATAAATAAATTCCAGTGCCTCGCGGTAAGGCGTCGGCTTCTCACGAGCATGTTGGTGGAGTTAGACTGTGGACTGTATTGTCCCTAGTCTCTGTGTAATCACCGTCGCTGAAAGAACGATTCAATATCGTTATAACAGCCTGAGGTGTCGGGCTCGCCGTTGTAGATGACAGCTCCAAAGTGTCCAGGTAGCATCTACTACGCGGGAACAATGCGCGTCCGTTTCGTGCTAGGTGGCAACCCTGGCGGGGAACCCTTTTTGCTGGCGAATGAGGCGTGCCGCTTCACGGTGGAGCCGGGCGAACAAGTGCACGGACGGCAGCGGGGCACTTCGCGGCAAGTGTCGCTCGCCCGCGCTAATGCGTAAGGGGCTGATGGGAATCACCATCGGGTCGGATGAAAAGCTGAAATACAAGGGGTTAATAACAAATTTGGCGACCGAATTCTCCAGAGGAAATGAAAGGTTGCAAATGGTGATTTGCGTTGTCGATTGTAGAAATCATCTGATCTGCTTTGCATCATGATTTAGATCGTAATTTAAGAAGCAATTTCTGGCGCAAAATGGAGTTTCTGCCATTTTTTCTAAATTCTACGTCTATACAAAAATTAATATCAAAATAATATCATCTTAAAATTGCGAAAAAAATATAAATAAACTAATGGAAAGTGGGTGCATGATCAATAATAGTAAGTATTTCAAAACAACTACACTCGAGAGCAATAAATCCGTTTCACCAACATAAAACCTCATTATCTCGGAAACTAAGAATGCTAGCTTATTCTATAATTACCACACTTGTGTGGTATTCAATAATGAATATTGAATACCAGAAACGCTTCTTAATGTTTTTGGGACAGAGCAGAAACAAAAGCATAAACAAATGCAGTGAATTCGTAGTACGATTATAACAAGATCCTTTATTTTATTTTTATCCATTGTCTGTCTGTCTGTCAGTCTGTCTGACTGTATGTTCCACGATAGCGCCGAGGCGCTCACTTCGATTGAGCTAAAATTTGGTATGCAATCGTCATTTGATCACGGCAAGAGTTAAAAATGTTATGGTTGAAATTGTTCCACCAAAGGGAGCACTAGTCATATATCAATCTGGAAATATTGGACTTTAAGACTTGAGGTTTGGTACACAGATGCCGTTTTGGGCCGAGACCTAATTATGAAATTTTGGTTGAAATATATTATATACAAGCTACTATAATAATATTAAAATTCTGCAATACATTTCAATCTAATATTAACTTCGTCTGTTGGCCCTCAGCTGAGAAGCGAACTGCGTTGCCCGAGGCAATTGCAACGGGACCCAACTGAATTCGTCCGCCGGCCGATAGAGTGCGCTCTATTGCTTATTTGTGATATAAATATTCAGGTGAAATCAGCCTTTGGCTACTTGCCGGGAAAATATTGGGGTGACACAAACGTTTTTTTTCTTCGGATAAACAATCCTATAATCACGAAAATGATAGAATATGGGCTGCTAATCGCCCAGAATCTGCTACAGTTGTTCTCATCACTAAAATGTTAAATACGTTATAGTTTGGGGTGGCACTTGCGTTACAGGTGAAACTTTCCGTCTTTTGGTTAACAGGGTGTCAAGATCAAGGAGCGCACCGACGAGACATTCTCAAACCTGTGTTGCTCTCTGGAGCAGGAGGCGATTTGCCATCCAGCTATGGACATTTAAACAAGGCTCTTCTTGGGTGTTCAACATGTGCAAAGACAATTTTCCTGATTTCATCAGCTCTCAAGAACGGCCGCCCTACTCGCCTGACCTGAATCCTATGGACTACAGTGTATGCTCGATTTTAAAGAGAAAAGTCTACAGTTACGGCACAGAAGTTTGAATGAGTTATAGTCAGCAATTACCTTCGAACGGGATAAAATATCCACAGAGTCACCTACGGAATATCACGTGGAATTTCGTTAAACTTTTATCGCTGTGTATCACAGCTAAAAAATAAGTATCTATCCATATATTTTTTTTTAATATTTTTTTTAATAATCCGTCAAAAAACAATAAGTTTTACAATAAAATCATCGCTTAAGTAACAAAATACAGAAAAAAAATAATTTCAAATAAATAATTTCATTTCCGATGACATTGCATTTTTATGGTGAGCATGATCTGATTCTACAACTTGCGGTGTCAACTACAACGGGCGAGCCCGTCACCACAGGACGTTTTAACTATTTTCTCGTTCTGTCGCCCTGCAGTTAACGTAGAAGACTTTGGACGAAACAAATCCAACGTCCAGCTACGTCACAACCCGCAAGAAGCCAACGCCTTACCGCGAGATAGCCAGTGTTGCCTGGCGGGCCGACCCTCGCGCCCTTGCTTCCAATTGTGACCAGATTTCTCCGGTCTCTCGATTGGTTCCGAGTTCGAGGTCGCTTGCGCGGTCCTCTCCCTTACGAAGCTGTGAAACGGTGTGCACCGAATCTATCGCGGACCAAGGCGTCCTTTGCCCGACTCTGAACCGGGATCGGATGGCCAATGGTCATTTCAAGAGCAGTCGCCGTAAGGTAGACAACCACCCCCGCTCTATAGGAAACAATACAGTTCCCAGACTCCCCCGATTGTTAGTCGGAGAGCACAGTCGATTGGCTTGCGCCGCTCGGTGCGCAGACCGTCCAGGAGCGCCAGAGGTTTGATTCCCAGGGGAGACTGGTTGACCCAGTGTCCTACCCAGGCTCGCACCCCATGCGTGGAGGCCATCGGATGGGTGTTGACCCGTGAGTGTGACCGACCCTGAACACATGGGTCATCATGGCCACCTCATCATGGCCACCTCATCATGGGCCCATTAGCTCCCTGATCTGATTCTACAACCAGAATCGGCCCCCGACGAGTCTACTCTTCCGCGGTCAACAGCACAGACACACAATTTTGTATGAGCATTCAATTATGATAGCCCGTTCTAATTTTCACCATGACATGGCTGCTGCACCCAGGGTTGACTGTCGAAGAAGGGACTCCTTAAAGGCCAACAGCACAGAAACGATAGCCCGTTGTAAGTTTCACCGCAACAGGGCTGCTGCACCTAGGGTTGGCTTTTAACGAGGGGACTCCTCAACGGTCGACAGCACAAACACGAAGTTCTGTATAGCATTCAATTATAACAGCCTATTCTAAGTTCCACTATGACATGGTTGAACCTAGGGTTGGCACGGGACAGAGCATTTTAATAAAATATTGTTTTTAAAAAAAATGTTTTTACTATTAACTTATTTCCCGTGACTCTTTAAATACAGGCATATAGGCAGATATACAAGATGTGATTACATTACAGGCATTTCTTGTAGTGGGTGATTCAGTACGACGAAATAAGCAACTTTTTATTAAGTTTTTTGGGAAAAACCAAAAAATATACTTTTATTTTTATTTATATTTTGTGAAAATTTGTTTTTCAAAATTTATATCACATTTTGTGCTACATTTACTTGTATAAATTCCAATTTAATAAAATTACTCACAAAAATGTAAGCCAACGTTATTTTAGGCCGCTCTTTAATAAAAAGCAAAAACCATAATTCTCCATGCACCGAAAGGAAGTAAAAACACGTGCAGCCACGAAGAAACGGAAGTTAGCGCCACGTGTCAACAATAATGTTAAAGCGCGATATGCTTCACTTGTGCAACGGAAGAAAATAACGCCTCGTCATTCCATTTATCAACGGTCGTCATTATTATAATAGCCGTGAGAAATGCCGCTGTTACTCGCAATTATTATTTGGACAAGTTTTATATTGATGGCAACAAGAATTAGGTTGTCTACTATGGCGTTATAATAAATACGAGTATTGTTGGGGCTTTATACTGCTGGGGGAGGGGGGGGGGGATAACAACAAAAAGGTTTTTTTGCCTGAATGCTAGGCGTTGCCGTCCTGGATTCCACTACGCTATTACATATCTAGTGATTTACCGAGAACCCAGAGAAATTTGATCTATATTGGTTGGGATGTCTAAAAAAAGCTCTCGGTCTTTAGATGTGTCATCAGAAGAGAAGAATAAAAAAGGCATCAAAGGAGAAAAACATATTTTTAACGTGTTTTTGCAGCTGCGCCATCCATACCTGTTATTCATTCGGTGCGATTGTGTGAAATGGTCATTAAATTATAATTATTACTTTCCTGTTTAAGGAAAGTATTGTGGAGGCACTTCTGTGTGTCTGAGTGTGTGTCTGTGTGTATTCTCCGACGATAGCGCCGAAACGCTTCATCCGATTGAGCTAAAATTTGGCATGCAGGCATCATTTGGTCATGGCATGAGCTGAAAAGATTGTGATTGAAATCCGTCCAATCAGGGTTGGCTCCCGACGAGGGAACTCCTCAACGGTCAAAATCAGAGACCCAAAATTTTGTATACGCATTCATTTATGATTTACGCATACATCGCTGATGTACCCTGGGTTGTTTCCCGACGAGGGAACTCCTTAACGGTCAACAGCAGATACAAAATTCGAAAAGTTGTAGTCAAAAAGCCGAAAATTCAAAAAGTCGAAAAGTCAAAAAAGTCGAAAAAGTAAAAAGAGTCAAAAAAGTGGAAAAAGTCGAAAAGTCGAAGGCGAAAAAATCGAAAAAATCGGAAAAGTCGAAGTCGATTTTGATTTTCGAGGGTTAAAGGGTGGCGCTAGGACAAGGAGGGGGAGGGGGCGGGGGGGTTGTGGTACGATTTATGATATTATTATTAAAATAAATTAAGTTTCTGGCTACTTGACAGGAAAGTTTTACAATAAGTTAGTGGATTTGAGAATAGATTTTGTTGAAGCGAATTTAAATGAATTTTGCGAACATTCATTTTGATCAGCCATTCTTAGACTTTGCAGGCTTAGACATAACCACAAATTTGGGCTTAGTTTGGGGATTTCAATACTATAAAGACCTCATGGAAATTTCGACCGATTTGAGTGAGTGTGAAAATAATTCTGTGTCGTTTTATAGTGTCCATTACAATGTCGAGAAGAAGAACTAACATAGGTCGACGAAGTCACTTAAATGTGCGGCGAGCTACTTCAAGTGCAAACCGCACTGATGTGAGATGATTCCATCATCTCGGCCGAAATACAAGATGAAGCTGATAATCCGAAATTGCTTGCAGTGGTGCCTAAGAATATGATCTATGGACTACACGAAGTTTTTAATAACGTCTCGCCCTGTATCGATCGATGGTAACTGTTCCAAGCGTTACCCGAGAGACCTGATTGCTAACACCATCACATTAAATGGCAGATCCCCATTGTATCATCGCCGATCAGTTGCGGAGCGGTGATCTGCAGTTGTGAAGGTCAAAAGGCAAGATGTAAATGTGGACAATCGTTGGATTGTGCCATATTGTCCAAGGCTTTTAAAGCGCAAATCAATGTGGAATACTGCGACTTCGTCAAGTCGATAAATTACATAAGCAAATACTTAAAATTAAGCAGCGATATGGCTGTTTTCGCTATGAGGAATTCAACGGAGGAAGTATCTCAGTATCAGACGTGTCGCTATGTCAGCAGCAACGTGGCTATTTGACGCATCTTTGCCTTTTCGATATACGAAAGACAATCTAAAGTTGTACACTTGGTAATTCTGAAAAGCGAAAAACGAGTGTATTTCAATCCAGAGAACGAAGCGGACAGAGCGGCACGGCCACCGTTCACAACATTGACAAGCCTCTTCTCAGTTTTTCAAGCTGATTCTTTCGCTCGCAGTTTGCTGTAAGCAGAAATGCCACGCTACTACACATGGAACACATCATAGAAATCGTTTCAGCGTCGGAAACAAGGAACATACATTGAAGGACATCCAAATGTATTTGCTTCTGTCGCTCTGGGTCTAATCTACGCTGTGCATCCATATAACGACGAACGTTACTGTCTTCGATTGTTGTTGGTGAATGTTTGCGGTGCTACGTCATTTCAATAACTGAGAACTGTTAATGGGCATCTGTGTAAGACATACCGTGAGGCGTGTCAACTCTTACAGTTGCTCGAGAACGATTCTAATTGGAACAATACGATCAAATATTCCGTCATATCTTCATCACCGCATAAAATTCGCACATTGTTTGCGATTATGAATAAATAAATACAAACGGAGCTGCCATGGAATTCACCGACCGGAGTCGGGCCCATCATAATACAATTTTTTACACTTCTGGGGGGTGAGCAGTGGATTCCGGACTTACGAACCGGCTGTGGTAGGTTTAGGACAGCTGTCTTGCCACATGTGAGCGTTCACCTTGCCACCCATTCACTCCCCCTTCGAAGCCATAGAATTTGAGATGCGCAAATCGCAGTTTTAGATAATTTTTCTAAGAAAGAGTTGATTATTTTTCTGGAAAGGCCAAGATCTTTAAAGAGGTGAAATAGAGATTTAGCTGGCAGGCCACGAGCGCCAACTTCCACCGCGTGAAGGTGAACAGTGAAGCCGTTCCGGGTTACGGCATTTGCGAGATCATGGTATTTATTTAATTTGTACTCGTGGTCTTTTGGGATATTTGATTCCCATGGAACAGTTAATTCTACAATAAGAGCCACCTTCCGAGATAGAGAGTAAAGAGTTATATCTGGACGGAGGGCTGTGCATCCGAGACTTTCAGGGAATTTATACTGCTTAGAGACCGAATCAACCTCCAGAATCCAATCTGTAGCTTTCTCGATTATTGAGAAAGGTTTTGTAGTTAAATGTTTTTTGCCTTTAGAGCCATCCCGCACAAACTGTATTGGGGGTTTGGAGGATACTGTCAAACCCTTGTTGGCACGAGCCACTGAGAGACTAATTACCTCGCGAATAACAGCGAGAACTTTGTCATGGCGGTAAGTGTACCGTCCTTGATCTAAGGCCACCTTGCAGCCAGCTAGAATGTGTCTAGCTGTGCAAGGGGTATTGCTACAGAGGGGACAAGAACTATCCTCGGCAAAGCTCCAACGAGCGAGGTTACTGGGGTCTGGAAGTGTATGCTGAAAGGCATTCAAATAAAATTTCAGCATCTCTGGCGTCCAGTCATACAGCATTACCTTCCAGTGCATTGGAGGCGGAATGCAAAAGTCCCCAATTGTTGTCCAATCATTCTGGCATTGAAGGCCAATAGCATGAGCCATACTCTTGCTGTCGTAATCTCCCCGCAAAAGAGACTTCTTCAAGTCCACGTCGCTCGTGGTTGTACTGCCATACCCCAGACCAGTGCCATTCTGGCTGATTCCAGTAAGGAACTTTTTGTGGAAGTCTACGCGGGCTTGTAGATCATTTGAATCACTACGGCCACTTATTACGTGCTTCGATATTGCCGGATCTTTGGAATTGCACAGAATCGAATTTTTGGTTATTCTGGAGTTATATACGTGTATATGATATACACGTGTTTCCCTTCGAATCCAAGCGATTTGTGGGTCAAATATAAGGACGACATATCTGAAGATGTTTTGTATCGTGTGTGTCGCCAAACTTTATATCCGACATTGCAAATGCCTGCAGAAATTCTCAATGAGACATTGGTCATATAAGACATATGTTTAGTGATGGCGAATAAAGTGTTGTCGTATTTGGGCATGATATCACCCAATCGTCCAATGCACGATGCATTTAACCACGAGCTACAAAGAGAACAATACTACGACCCCGAATCGTTAGCCTAAGCTGTTCGTAAAAATTTTAATGATTCGCAATTGAATCAACAACAAAAGTCTGCGTACGAATTTTCGATAGATGCTGTGAACAAAGCAAATGGTGGAATTTATTTCCTGGATGCTCCCGGAGGGAATGGTTACTAATTTTATTAGTTTGAGCGAGGATTCGATCGCAGAATGAAGTTGCCACAGCATTGGCTTTGTCTGGAATAGCAGCGACTTTGTTAGAAGGCAGACGAACTGTAAATTCTACCTTGAAAATCCCACGAACATGCAAATCAACGAGACACCAGCTTGCAACATCGCAAAAAACATCGATATGGCGCAAGTTCTACAGATATGCAAATTGATCGTTTGGGACGAATGTGCGATGCCCACAAGAAAGTTTTTTGAGAATAAATAAATAAAATATTTTATTTAAATATGATTTTTACTCTTTATATTAACCTTACATTTTATTTATTTGTATATTATTAAAATACAAAACAATAATGGATTAGTTTTTACAGATTACATTAATTTATTTTTACTATAACTCTGCATTTATAAGCGAATGACTTCTATGAAATGATAAAAGCGAATTTGCCGCGTCGGTTGCTACAAATTTCACGAGGGTAATTCATTTTTATCTTATTTGGATTGACAACTATATATTGATATCTAATGTAAAGTAATGTGCGCTCTCGCACAAGCTAAGCTTAGTGGAGCGACAAGCTACATGGTATATAATAAAGACTTCTGCAATGCGTTTTTTGTTTACTATGTATGTAAGGTATATTCTGAAAGTATTTTTTTGTATGTGCTTAAAAAAAAATTGCTAAATCTTCATATGTGATCGATATGATCGATATGTGATAGAAACTATGTGATCGATGTGGCATAAATTTCGGATCCTTTATTACTTAATTAGAAAAAAATAGTCCTTCAACATACATTTGATATGGTAATAGTTAATTAAGCAAGTGATTATAAAATATATTTGAATAATATTTTTCCAAAAAACAAAACGACATCAACGGAAGCGTCTACCTAGAACTATTTTTGTTATTAAATTAATAGCTTTAATGCCGTAACTTTAATGTATTAATGTGCTAAACATATTCAAATATTGTAAACGTTATCCTAATTTAAAAACAGGTATACCTACATTAGTCTATAGAAAACAAAGGAAATACTAGCTAACAAAACACTCGCCTACATAAAATGCTCTCTTGTAATAAGATAAGTTTTGAGATAGGCCATTTTGACTTTTCACCGACGAAGTAGCTGTTTTATATCATAATCTTGCAATTTTCGAAGGCGTATTTACGATTGTTGATAAAGAGTTATAAAACTGACTATTGTGAGGGAAAATATATCAAACCGCCTTCTGTTATTAGACGGTTCTTCAGAACAAAGGAATAGAATAGGGAATGTAAATACAAACACGATTAGCCTTTTAGTTAACAAAAAATGGGACGAAAAGTATCACGCAATCAACCCCCTCGCGATGACGTTGCGTCGGAGCGTTATTCGGCGCCCGCCTAGCTCGACCCCTCCCATTGCAAATTATATTCACTGCTTTCGTAATCACCGAATTGCCGACACGGATTTAAGATTTTCTACGGGTGATTGTTGTTTACGACCGTTTTATTGCTTAAGCTGCTAGGGCAAGGTTCGTTGGTTTTACATTTACACTGAATTAGTGCTGAATATAAAACGTGACAAATTTATGCTTGCATTGGGTTAAACTTAGTCAAACGTCTCTATAGACATCTACAAGTTACGAAAACGTGTCCGGTATTTAAAAAGTTTATTCAAAATACGTAATTAAAGGTAAAGGTATCGCATAAAAAGTGTAATTTTGTGATTTCAATATTTACATGAATTTATCACCTAATTTCCGAGTTGAACTTATAAATTAATTTCCCTTTATAGAGATATCCTTAACCGTAATACCACTGAACCACACTATATACCAGGGTCGGCAAGTAGTTTTAAGTGGAGTCCGGATACAGTTGAATAGTTTTATCGAGGTCCAAAAAAAAAGTTTGTTTTGTTTTCAAATTATTTATTTATTTAACCAATTATTGAACACAATACAATAATAATATTGTATTGGTAAATAATAGTATATTTATGGTAATATTAGGTAAAAAAAAAAAAAAAAATTTAAAATTAATGAGAAAAATTGCACCGACGATCTTGAGCCAGTTTTTTATAGTTTGGTTCACGAGGGGAACAGCAAATTTTAATGCGAAGTGAGTCTTCAAGGTGGGCGGCCGTTATTCTTAAACGATATTTGTTCTTTAAAAAATTCATTTTTGAGAATGATGATTCGCATACATAAGTCGAGCCAAACATAGTGGCCAGATTGATAGCCAATTTCTTGCAATTTTCATATGTTTCTGGAACATGTTTACGCCAAAATTCTTCAGTGGATGCAGTTTTATACATTTGTAGGGAAACATTTTCTTGCAAGTCAATTATCTCCATTTGAAGTGAAGGCTTTGAAATACTGAACAACTTAGCAGCCACATCAATCCATTCTCCCGATGCATCAACTTCATAAGGCGATTTAAGGAATTGAGACAGCTTCCCCAGCTCTGCAAAGTCTTGGAATCTCATAGCAAATTCGTTTTTTAGATCGGACATAAATTTTAAAAACACTGCAATGTCTTCTTCAGAGTTCTCCTTTTTATATTCAAGAACTGTTGGGAAATGAATAAATTTTTGTGAAGCAATATCTTTTTCAAAGATATCCAGCTTACGACGAAAAGCAGACACGCTTTGTATCAGGTCACATATTAATTTTCCATTGCCTTGTAACTCCGTGTTGAGCGCATTTAAATATTTCAGAATATCTTTCAAAAAAGCCACAGCTAGCATATTGCGCTCGTTTGTTATGAACTCCAAGTGCTTCCTTGCTCCCTGCGTATCCAACTTTTCCAAGAAGGAGTTTACTTGGTCTTTTATTAGCCAGAAACGTTTAATAACTTGACCTTTACTTAGCCAACGAACATTGTTGTGTTGAAGTAGGTAAGTCAGAATACGCCGATTCACATTCAGAAAGAAACTCCTTGAACTGTCTGTGCTGAAGAGCAGAATGAGATCTAATAAAATTAATCAACTTTACCAAATTGTCCATAACCTCTTTCAGTGTAGCACTAAGTTTTCCACAAAGGGCTGTCTGGTGAATTATACACTGATACGATATTAGACCAGAAGTGTTATCCCTGATTCTCTTTACTACACCTTTTTCTTTGCCAATCATCGCTGGAGCCCCGTCAGTAGAAAGCGATACCATTTTTATCATAACTAATGTTGGATTTAGTAATAAATTCATCAATGGCCTTAAATAAATCTTCTCATCGAGTGTTACCTTTCAACGGCAATATTGTTAACAATTCTTCCCTGAACATTTCACTATCATTATCATAAAATCTCACGAAAATAGACATTTGTTCATCATCGACAATGTCACATGATTCGTCAAGTGCTATGGCGTAGCAAGGTGCCTTTTGCAGAAGTTCAAGCAGAGTGCTCTTGATATCACCAGCTAAAATTTCGGTTCTCCTTGTATTACTTCTTGCCGACAAGGGAATACTTTGAATTGCAGAGACCACGTCCTTTTTTTCCCCAAAGAGTGCCGTAGCTACGTCCAACATACATTCTTTCACTATCTCAGAATCAGAAAATGGTTTCTGATGTTTATTAAGCGTCCAACACACACGTAACGCTGCTTCTGCGGATTTTTCTTGCTCGCTCATGCAGCGAACTAGTAATTTCGTGCTTTTTGTATAAGAAGTAAGAAGAAATTTAAGTTTTTCTTTACGAACCTCACTGCCGAGAGGAAAGTTTTTATGAAAATGCTGATGAGTTGTTTCGTAGTGTCGTTTTAAGTTGCCACTTTTAATAATAGCGACAGTTTTATTGCATATGAGGCAAACTGGAACCGCCTGAGACCTATCAGGCAGAGTAAAACAATATTGTTCAGTCCATTCAATCAGAAATCTTCTATTTTCACTGTCCACTTTTCTCTTTTTAGGGTCCATGTTAATGTGAGTATAATATTATGTAGGTACGATAAGGTTTTCACACAAACAACCAGACAAAAATAAATAAAACAAGCGAACGAACGAACGACAAATGAACGAGCGATCTCGGACTGCGATTGACGAAGTAATGACCGGCCGCTAGTCGACCCTACCGCCTGCACCCCCGCACGCCCCGACAACTTCGGCACTCATTCGCTCGACTCAACAAAAAACAGTCGCAGGCGCGCCGCCGATAGATAGGGATGCAGGCGGCGTTAACGCTCTCGCGCATTTAATTACGTAAAATATGGTATGTTGTTTAGTGCGAGTATGGATGCACTAAAATAATTACTTAGTTAAGATTCCAAGGTTTCAAACGTATGAAAATAGTGCTAGTTCTATGAAAATATTTTTTATGTAGGTATATTAGAGAAAACTTGGCGGTCCTAAGTTCGTCCTCTCGCGGTCCGGACGCGGACCGCGGTCCGCCTGTTGCTGACCCTTGTATATACTATAACTGAACTATGTTATTAAAATTACCTCACCCATATACATGCGATGCCTATCTATCTAAACCTTTGCCTATCTATAAACTCAGATCTCATCGAAAAGAAGTTTGTTTTTATTCAGATTATAATCAATTAATCTTATTTATGTTTTCTGTTTTTTTTTAATGTTTTTAGTATAAACATATGTGCACATAAGGAAATAAATAATTCAATGAATGCAAGGATCTGACATGACTATCTTAAATCAAAAGCGAAAATTAATAAATCTCAATAAACAAAGATATGATTAACATGTGACTTGAAATGCTTTTTATTTTTTTTATGTATTAGTTACATACACATTAAAATGCAAGAGCATTAAAGAAAAGGAATTTACGATATTACGAATTTACGAATTTAGGTATACATTTGTATGAGCCCAATGCAAATGTTTGTTTTTCTAATGTGCTCAGTAAAAATCAGGCCGTCATATTAGCCACTCCTGTGATAAGGGCGATCTCACTTTGATAAGGGCGAGTATTATAAGAGGTGCTGAACTTACCGCCCCTACACATTCACTCACAACAGGGGGCAAAAGCCAGCATGTACAGGCTGTCTGTTTGGGAGAAGGTAAACTGTATCTCACAAGCACTAAGATCAGTTCTTGACTCATTCAGTGAAACTTCAACCTTCGACATGGTATCAGACACCATGCTTCCACTTCTAAACCTTGGAAAACTTTTTACAGTTGAACTGCCGCCCAGAGACGACTAGCTAAAAAGCCAACTGCACTGGGAGGCCGGTAGCCTTAAATGGTATACTGATGGGTCTGTGAGGGACCACCCCTCACAAGACTCCAAATTATTCGATGTGAGGTGGCGGTGTCAACTTACGAGCTATCTCCGTATTTAAAGGCGGTTTTGATGAAGCAGAAGATATTTATTGATTGAATCGATTAAATATTGCCAGTTATAACGCTTGTCGAACAGGCTATGTAATCGCGAATGTAGTGACTCGCGGGCAGAATGACTGAATTAGTGAATTAATGGTTGCTTTTTGGCCGGTTTATATAGGCCGTGCAAGGGTTCAATTTGAAATATTCTGAGTAAAAGTATTGTTTCATCGTGCTGATTCATAGCTGCACGAGTCAAAATAATAGCTGAATTGTGTTAATGGATTTCACTGGAAATCGATGCATTTGTTGATCGTATGTAGTGGACTTAAGGTCCGTTACATGGCTCCCTCGCTATTGAAGAACTTGCGTTTTTCGAAAAAATATGGAAGTTGTTCACGATAAATGTTATCGACAAATGCTGCAAGTTAAAAGATTAACGTTTGAGGAGTTGTGCGTTTTGAAATGTTCGAGGAGTTGTGTGTTTGGCAGATATTCGAAAACCGTTATAATTACATGTGGAGTTTGACGATAAAATTGTTGCGATAAAACGCTGACATTGAAAATAATTCTGAAACGATATAACAATGGCTGTATATAAACGCTCCGTGTAAAAAATGCTAGCCGTACGATGTCGAAATGTAAACATAAATATTGCTTGTAGTAAGCAAAAAATAGAACGTATGACTAATGAAATACTTAATTAAGCTCAACTAAAAAGAATGTAAAAAATGAAATGACAGGAAAAAATATGATAGCTTGTTTGAAGTCTATCATCCGTGTGAAGTCTTATGTCCGAAGTCGGGTTTCCATGACATCGGGGGTTGTTCGTCATCGTTCAGGGTTGACATCAGGTAGGTTGAAGTTCCGATGTTCGTTCTCGAATTTGATTTTCGTCACTTCTGATTGGAATGTGATTTTTCGAATTTCGATTGTAGATTAGTTCAAATATTCGCGAAGGGTGTGACGTCTTCGTCGCTGCTGTCAATGGTTCACTCGGTTCGGTGGATAAGTCGATATTATGCTGGACTATCTCGGTTGGTGTTCCACGGGAGCATTGAATTTTTCGTCGTGTCCTTGTTGTTGCGAAATTGCTGCTGTTGCAATGAATTATTATTCTTATTATTCTGTTGTTTATTTACCGAGAGTGAGTGGATTATGTTTCCGTCTACTCTGGTAATCGTGCAACTTTTGATTCTTAAAATAATCGGTTAAGAGTGCCGTTTGCATGTGTGCAGTGAATGCGTGAATTCCTCATCGCTTTCCTTTAACGGTGTTATGTTTGTTCCGTTGCGTGATTTGTTTCCGATTCGTATATTCGTTAGAGTTTTTAAGCTATTGCATAGCTTTTATCGCGGGCCTAGGACAGCGCGGCGACCGAATGAAGAAATTTCTTAACGAAAATTAATGATTTTAAACTGATAATTACGTCTAAACGAGTACTGCTTACGATTCGAAAAAAATATATGTTAAACAAGAACATTTTCGTAATATTCTTAGCTTTGAATATTTTAGATTTTGTTTATATTACATAGTGTAATTAATTTGTGAAATTAGGTCTAACCGAACACAAAAACGACTACTACGCAAATACTATCTGGCGTATTATTATGAAACCTGCACCATTTTAAAGATAATTTAATTATCTATCTTTTTATCTACGATTTTTTTCGAATAATCCGTTCTTTTTGCTTTATCGAATAAAAAAATCGTGCGCGGTGCATAATCGGAAGACGTTTAAATTATTCTAAATCATTTGCTACCGCAGCCTCAAATGATTCGGAATAATTTCAACGTTTTCCGATAGAGCGCAGTTATCTGATATCAGAAAAAAAAAATAATTGCATAAGTTGTTAAAAATGCTATGCAATAGCTTTACCGCGGCAGTCCCCGAGTGCCACACGTATTTATTATTTGTTGCTCTTATAGCGTGAAACGTTGAGCCGATAGTGCCCCAGCGCTGTTTGCCTACTCTGGACTCAATGCGTTTCTTTCGGATGTGCGTAGGATGTGCAGGTACCCAAGCTGCGTAGTTATCCCAATGAGCTGTGACGTGCAGGTGACAAGGCTGCAATTGCGTCGACAGTTGTGTCCGGTGAAGAGTTTTATGTGATTATGTTGACTTCCAATTTATAGTGGATTTTCCTGAATTAGTATCGATAACATTTTGTGTGTACAGATTTCAGGGTCTCAAATCATTTACGCGATGAGGTTCATTTGCGGTCGTTAGTTTGTATCAGAATGTATGTTTTTCTTATCCATGATGCGTTGTTCGGAGTGTTGAAGATTCGTTTAGCCGCGTTCGTTGTTTGTAAAGGGTTAGGTTGGGATGGTTATTGGGATGGTCGGTTCATGCTGATGTCTTCTGCGAGTTCTTTGATGCGTTGCAGGGATCTGGAAGGCTTTTAGTCGCTTGGTTCCATGCATTTATTATCGGTTTGTTGAATTTCTCGTAGACTTGTATCGGTAGCTCCGTGCATTTTCTATGTTTTGATGTCGCGTGGGATGTCGATTCACTGTGCGCCGGAAAGCTGTGCGCCGTCGTCTTGTAGCGATTATTTATTATTATTATTTATTTATTCCGTAGCCGGCGATTGGGGAGGGGGTCGCCCTCGCAGCCAATACGCTGCTGTCGGTGCCGCTGGATCTCGTACTCCATTCACGATTCGCTTCCATTCTTGACGATTTTTTGCCACGTCTCGAGCATCCCTAGCCGACAATCGTTGATTTTTAAGGTCGCCTTTGATGGTATTTAGCCAGGTTTTCTTCGGTGCCGATCGCTGAATTCTCCATTATGTCGGACGGTCTCGCCAAAGAAGTTTACGTGGCAAGCGATTGTCGTTCATTCGGCAAACATGGCCGAACCATCGTAGTCGACGTTTTTGTACTTCTTCTTCGATCGTTGTTACTAGATCGCATCTTTCTCTAATGGTCTTGTTTCGAATTCGGTCGCGGAGTGAGACACCGAGAATCTGCCTCAAGCATCGCATTTGGAAGACTTCGAACTTTTTGAGGTCCGATTGTAGTAACGTCCACGTTTCCGATCCATAAAGAAGAATGGGAAGAACCAACGTTCGGTATAGTCGTACTTTGGTTTTGATGGTAATATTCATTCGCTTCCATATGCACCACTTGAGCGAGGCGAATGTTGCTGTTGCCTGACCGATCCGGCTATGGACATCGGCCGTCGAAGCCACTTTCTTTTCCGTAACCAACGATCCTAAATACTTGAATTGTGGGACCTGTTCGATTTGGGTTCCATCGAGGTAAACGCTGGCCTTCGAACCGTCCGTAGTGAGCACTTTGGTCTTATCCGCATTGATTTTCAATCCATATGATTGAGCAATTCCGGATATGTCGTATAAAATGTCCGTTGCTTCGGCATCAGTGTCGGCGAAAACGGCGCTATCATCAGCGAACATCAAATCGGTTATGAAGTTTGATTCGTCGTATCTAACTCCGCGTCGACCGTCGAATGCTCTCCGCATAATCGCGTCGATCACCACGTTAAAAAGTAGCGGCGATGCGACGTCTCCTTGTCGAACACCAGTTTGAATCGGGAATTCCTCAGACAAATCGTTACGGATTCGAACGCTGCTGGTTAAGCCATCGTACGATGATTGGAGAAGTTTAATGATTTTTGGTGGCACGTGTTCTGTCTCCAAGGCACTCCATAAGCTGTTCCAATCGATGCAATCGAAGGCGGATTTAAAGTCTATGAAGACGACGATTGTTCGTTTGCCGCACCGTATTCTTTCTTCCATTAGTTGACGAAGAGCGAATATCTGATCAATGCATCCTCGATATGGTCTAAATCCTGCTTGCTCCTCTCGGCTCGTTTGTTCTCGATGTTTGTGTAGCCTCGACTGTATGATTTTTGTAAATACTTTGCCGACTATTGAAAGAAGGCTAATACCGCGATAATTCTTGCATTCTCTGCTATCGCCTTTCTTTAAAATTGGCACAACGATGGCTTTCTTCCATGCCGACGGAATACGATCCGATTGCCAAATATGCGTTAGGAGAACATGTAGTTGTTGTAATAGAATGTCACCTCCGGCTTTGATCATCTCGGCGGTAACTTGATCTGGACCCGGCGCTTTACCATTTTTCAGTGATTTTATTGCCGTTTTCACTTCGTTTATTGTTGGTTCGTTATCGGAAAACGGATTCGCCGGCTGATTGATAATCGGCGGTTGCGGTGCTGGACCTTGAGGCGGATCGTGATTGTGCAGCTGATTAAAGAATTCCCTCCACCGCTGCAGGCGCTCGTGTGGGGAGATAACGAAAGTTCCATCCGAGTTCTTGATGTTGTCGTTCGTTGATGTTGTTTTCCCGCCTAACCGTCGGATTGTTTGGTATAGCGTCCGGTATTCGTGCCTCGATGCTGCTTCTTCCAATTCGGCGGCAACGTTATTCCAATGCGCTTCTCGTTCCGATTTCATTCTTTGTCGGACTTCTTTGTTCAATAATCGGTATTTTTCGAAATTGACGTGTTTCATCCGTTTTCGTTGGTCGACGAGGTCTAAACAGTCGTCCGAAATCCATTGCTGCGTCCGTCGACGGATGGGTGGGCACAGCTCCGTTGCACACTTCACAAGGGACTCCGATAATTGCATTTCTTCAAAGTCGATATCGTCTGAT
This sequence comes from Micropterix aruncella, assembly GCA_944548615.1. Lineage (NCBI taxonomy): Eukaryota > Metazoa > Arthropoda > Insecta > Lepidoptera > Micropterigidae > Micropterix > Micropterix aruncella. Next base: position 44,893,177 of record OX155980.1, on the reverse strand, counting down.
ATTACGAGCGTTGCGAATTTGTTGGATAGCGCGATTTGAAATTTCTGTCCAATGGCTGGGTCCTGTAGACATGCCCAGTTTCTCTTGGTTGGTGGTGGCGCTTTTTTCTTCGCTCGTTGTAGTCGCATTTGTAATTTCGCTCGAACGAGATAGTGATCCGATCCGCAATCGGGTCCACGCATCGCCCGTACGTCTTTGACTGTTGATCGAAATCTCGAATTGATTAAAATGTAGTCCAACATTGCTGAATCTTTACCGGACGGATTTCGCCACGTTAGTTGATGTTTGCGGGGATGACGAAATATGCTGTTTCCGACGATCATGTTGTTCGACAATGCGAATGATAACAGGCGTAGTCCATTGTCGTTAATTTCGCCGTGTCCAAATCTTCCCATCGTTTCTTCCCAACCCGTCCGATCTACACCCGTATGTGCATTAAAGTCGCCCGCTAGTATAATTAATTCGGTTCGGGGTATCGTATCCAGCGTGTGTTGAAGCTGGTAGTAGAATTCATCTTTGTTCGTATCCGGGCTCATCTCGGTTGGCGCGTAAACGGAAACGATATGGGTCTTGATTGTTCCATCGATGGTGATAACTGCTAAGCGCTCGGATATCGGTTGAAACGCAATAACGCTGCCGGCAGCTCGGCGATCGACCATGAAGCCGACCCCGGCCTCTCGTTTGTCGCCTCCGGAATAAAATAGCGTCATCGTCTCGTCGATTGTTGGCGGATCAATTGTCATTGTTCCCGATCCCGTGAGTCGTAATTCCGATAATGCGGCGATCGATATTTTGCATTTCGCTAATTCCATTGCTATGATTTCCTTTTGGCCGACGTGATGCCCCGTTCGCACATTCCATGCGGCGATTCGAATGTCCGATTTCGGTGTAAAATATTTGGGTTTTCGGCCAGTTGCCAACTTCTCACCAGCATCCCTGGTCCCCGGAGCTGGCGCATCGGCTGCCTCAGATGCGGTAGCATTATTTCGTGAATGATTAATTTTACTATCCATTGGTTTCTTGCCTGGTTTCTTCGGTTACCCGATTCTGGTCGACGCGGCAGGCCAACCACCCTCCTCCTTTCGCACCCTGGACTTGGGACCAGACGACGGCGGAGTGGTTTACAAGTTACAGAGTAAAATACGAGTTATAATACAAGGTTTACAATTTAAAACAATAATTATTAAATTTATTTTAAACATGACGTGTAGAAAATGTAGCGATGCTGCGGCCGGGATGCAATTTCGGTAGAAGTTCATCATGCCCAGGAATTTCCTCATTTCGTGTATGGTATCTGGCCTTTTGAGATTTGTTATGACATGTACGCTTTCCTCGAGAGGTTTTATACCGTCTTCGGATACCAGATACAACAAGTACTCTACTGCGGGTTTATTTATTTCGCATTTTGATATGTTTACTTTTAGTCCGTAGCTATCCAGCCTCTGGAGTAAGGTCCGTTAAGGTCCGTTACAGGTCCGAAACGGGACTGAACGTAGGTTGCGGTATATATGGAGAGCGACCAAACTTTGAAAGAAGTGTAAACTTGGGGAAATACGCCCCCATATTCCAAGCGGAGGTATACGCTATTTTTGAATGTGCGGATATCAACCTCCATAAGAACTACGCTAACCACCTTATCTATATCCACTCGAATAGCAAGCCAGCTTCCATGGCACTAGCCTCGTATACCATTTATTCAACGCTATTGCAAAACTGCATATTACTACTGAATTCTCTGGGCGAAAAGAACAGGGTATTTCTAAGATGGGTTCCCGGCCATGCAGGAATCGAGGGAAATGAAAAAGCCGACTAACTTGCTAAGACGGGAGCAAAGGGAACGTAATACGGCCCTGAACCCTGCTGTGGCGTACCAAAAAGCCTTGCAAACCTAATGCTTAAACAAATATGTTTAGAACAATCCGTCAACCACTGGAACAACACACCAAAGTTGAATCAATGCAAAGCGCTAATGAAGGCTTACGACCGTAGGACGGCCCGTGAGGCCTTATCGCTAAATAGGAACAATCTACGCATACTGGTGAGGGCGCTCACGGGGCATTGTGGCCTTAACAAACACATGTACAACCTCAAGCTCCGAGACACAAAAATGTGCAGGTTCTGCCAAGAGGCAGAGGAAACTCCCCTACACCTCATGTGCGAGTGTGTCCCGCTGATGCGTAAAAGATACACTTACTTGGGTGGACATTACCTACAACCTGAGGAGGTAAAACATTCTGGCGCCAAAAGCCTGTTGCTGTTCTAAAATGACACGAGGCTTAGCGCAGAACTATAGTAGGTGGCGAACACAATAGATCAACAATGGTCGCAATATTACAGGCTCATGAAGACCTTAGAAAAGCCCCACACACAAATATATATTATTAGAGGTGCCGGTTGTGTAAAAGAAACAAAAATTATAAACACACAATTTCCCCCATTGTTTATTCCATATTTTGGTCACTATCTACCATGAATAAACCCTTTATTATTTAGTATTACTTACTTTATTGATATTATTATGATACTCATGATTTACACTTAGACCCTACGCATTTGACCCATACTATTTGCAGATCGCAAATATCCCATGCCACAGGGGAATACTCATATAATTGATTCCCCTAAGCATTTCAGAACTCGATTAAGTATTTTACGTTGTGTCTAGTGTATCTGTTTTGATCCGGACGATGGCCGCTCTGTGTTTTTTCGACCGCTCAAAGTATTAGGACGTCGCACCCTTTGACGTTCGCGAGCGTATGTACACAGAGAGGCATCACAAAGCCCTGCTGAGTGCGGCAGCCGCGCCCTAGGGAAGGGGTGTGCACTGTGCGCAATCGATTTATCGAGTGGATTTTTCTCTCTCTAAATATAGACCCTTGAATCATAACAACTGTAGTAATAATAGTCCGATAGGAATAATCTGTACTATAAGAAGTAGACAGGACACTAGAGCTTGAAAATTGCTCCACCGATTATCAAATATATGTTTCGGATATGGATATCAAATATATGTATGGATATACACGATCAAAAAATCGATCGCGACAAATACACTATCGCGAACCGATCCACTGCGTATATTTTTGTTCCACCGTCATTGTAAGCTCTATGCCTGTAGGTAAAAAAGCAGATTATACTTGCAGAAAGCAAGCCATTTTGCATATACGTCATTAGGTTTAAAGAATCGATTAAACCCTTCAGCAAACTGTCCCTCGATAGTATATATATATATATATATGAAAATTTCGGTATCGTTCGCTCTTAAGTCAGCTCTAGCATCGTCCCCCTGTCGACCACTATTATAACTATTTAGTAGTTCGTGCTAATGGCGCCAAATTCTTAGGACCAATAATAGCGAACAAAAATTACAGATGACTCTGAGATGATTGATATTATAAAAAAAAAAAAATACGTGTGGCACTCGGGGACTGCCGCGGTAAAGCTATTGCATAGCATTTTTAACAACTTATGCAATTCTAATTATTTATTTATTTTATTTATTTTATTTTTTCTGATAACAGATAACTGCGCTCTATCGGAAAACTTAGAAATTATTCCGAATCATTTGCGGCTGCGGAAGCAAATGATTCGGAATAATTTAAACGTCTTCCGATAGAGCGCCGCGCACGAATTGTTTATTCGATAAAGCAAAAAAAAACGGATTATTCGAAAAAAATCATAGATAAAAAGATAGATAATTAAATTATCTTTAAAATGGTGCAGGTTTCATAATAGTACGCCAGATAGTATTTGCGTAGTAGTCGTTTTTGTGTTCGATTAGACCTAATTTCACAAATTAATTACACTATGTAATGTAAACAAAATCTAAAATATTCAAAGCTAAGAATATTAGGAAAATGTTCTTGTTTAACATATATTTTTTTCGAATCGTAAGCAGTACTCGTTTAGACGTAATTATCAGTTTAAAATCATTAATTTTCGTTAAGAAATTTCTTCATTCGGTCGCCGCGCTGGCCTAGGCCCGCGATAAAAGCTATGCAATAGCTTAAAAAAAATACGTGTGGCACTCGGGGACTGCCGCGGTAAAGCTATTGCGTAGCATTTTTAACAACTTGTGCAATTATAATTATTTATTTATTTTATTTTTACTGATATCAGATAACTGCGCTTTATCGGAAAACGTTGAAATTATTCCGAATCATTTGCGGCTGCGGTAGCAAATGAATAATTTAAACGTCTTCCGATAGAGCGCCGCGCACGAATTTTTTATTCGATAAAGCAAAAATAAACGGATTATTCGAAAAAAATCGTAGATAAAAAGATAGATAATTAAATTATCTTTAAAATGGTGCAGGTTTCATAATAATACGCCAGATAGTATTTGGGTAGTAGTCGTTTTTGTGTTCGGTTAGACCTAATTTCACAAATTAATTACACTATGTAATATAAACAAAATCTAAAATATTCAAAGCTAAGAATATTAGGAAAATGTTCTTGTTTAACATATATTTTTTTCGAATCGTAAGCAGTACTCGTTTAGACGTAATTATCAGTTTAAAATCATTAATTTTCGTTAAGAAATTTCTTCATTCGGTCGCCGCGCTGGCCTAGGCCCGCGATAAAAGCTATGCAATAGCTTAAAAATACGTGTGGCACTCGGGGACTGCCGCGGTAAAGCTATTGCATAGCATTTTTAACAACTTCGCAATTATAATTATTTATTAAGCTATTGCATAGCTTTTATCGCGGGCCTAGGCCAGCGCGGCAGCCGAATGAAGAAATTTCTTAACGAAAATTAATGATTTTAAACTGATAATTACGTCTAAACGAGTACTGCTTACGATTCGAAAAAAATATATGTTAAACAAGAACATTTTATTAATATTCTTAGCTTTGAATATTTTAGATTTTGTTTATATTAAATAGTGTAATTAATTTGTCAAATTAGGTCTAACCGAACACAAAAACGACTACTACGCAAATACTATCTGGCGTATTATTATGAAAACTGCACCATTTTAAAGATAATTTAATTATCTATCTTTTTATCTACGATTTTTTCGAATAATCCGTTTTTTTTGCTTAATCGAATAAAAAATTCGTGACCCGTGAGTGAAAAAACCGTGAGTGAAAAAATCTCTATCGGAAGACGTTTAAATTATTCCGAATCGTTTGCTACCGCAGCCGCAAATGATTCGGAATAATTTCAACGTTTTCCGATAGAGCGCAGTTATCTGATATCAGAAAAAATAAAATAAATATAATAAATAAATAATTATAATAGCATAAGTTGTTAGAAATGCTATGCAATAGCTTTACCGCGGCAGTCCCCGAGTGCCACACGTATTTTTTATTTATTTTTTTCTCATATCAGATAACAGCGCTCTATCGGAAAACGTTGAAATTATTCTGAATCATTTGCGGCTGCGGAAGCAAATGATTCGGAATAATTTAAACGTCTTCCGATAGAGCGCCGCGCACGAATTTTTTATTCAATAAAGCAAAAAAACGGATTTTTCGAAAAAATTCGTAGATAAAAAGTTAGATAATTAAATTATCTTTAAAATGGTGCAGGTTTCATAATAATACGCCAGATAGTATTTGCGTAGTAGTCGTTTTTGTGTTCGGTTAGACCTAATTTCACAAATTAATTACACTATGTAATATAAACAAAATCTAAAATATTCAAAGCTAAGAATATTAGGAAAATGTTTTTGTTTAACATATATTTTTTTCGAATTGTAATCAGTACTCGTTTAGACGTAATTATCAGTTTAAAATCATTAATTTTCGTTAAGAAATTTCTTCATTCGGTCGCCGCGCTGGCCTAGGCCCACGATAAAAGCTATGCAATAGCTTAAAAGTATACTAATTTAAAAATCGTGACCTTTCAAATATAAACAAATCTATTATGTAAAACGTGCGAAATGGATGTTGTATCAAGGACTTATATTTTTGAAAATGCATTTCTTTAACTCAAAAATATTTATTTGGTTAAATTTTTATCTGTAGAGATATTGGTATCGATTATATAAAATACACTGGCCCTGAGATTGTTGTCTGTCATACAATCGGGCCATTCATAATCCGCAACCACACTGCTACTCAAATCCATGAGTACCGACTTTATTTTCTACAGGTATATCCTACTTTATACCAATCCGAGGTATCCATACAGATTTATATGATCCGCAGCACTGCGTAAAAGGCGTGAAATCCACCGCATCGTAACCGCAAGGCGTTATCTATAGCCGCCGAAACTCTCTATTTTTGGTCTTTTAGACCATTTTTTTAGCCGGATTACCTATACTTTCAGAAACATAGCCCCTTCGAGAGAAGACATTCACCGCTTTCCACCTTCAAAGCATCTTCAATAATCACAAAATCATCGCAATTTTTGTTCTTCGAGACGAATAACCAGAGTAAAACTTTTAGGTGAGAAATCCACCGTGTCGCTAAGCTATTGATAAAGTAGCCGAATTATTCACCCAGTATAATAATTCTGAGACAAAATTATCAAAAAATAGTGCAAATGAAAATGTCGGAAGTTAAATTTAAAATAAGAAAAGAAACAAATAAAGGAAAAAAAGTAGTTTTATTGTATATGATAGAGTAGCTTGTAGCGATTTCATAAAGGTGCCAATAATCAAAGCCGAGCGACACATTCTCTATTATACATATACCGTAAGAGGAACAAATTAGGCGCGAACCTGTACTTTTATATAATACTGGTGAAACGCCATTAGATTAGACATCGAAGTATCGTCGGAAGAGTTTTCAGTATTATTAATTTAAATAAGGATTCGTAAAAATGTATGGGACACAACCCCACCACCAATAACGACCAGAAATATGTTGTTGGTAAGCTCTTTTTATTACTGTTATTTGCTACTATGGCGGTCTGTCTCAAATCGTCGTGGAAAAAACAGCAAAAAAAAAAATACGTGTGGCACTCGGGGACTGCCGCGGTAAAGCTATTGCATAGCATTTTTAACAAATTATGCAATTATAATTATTTATTTATTTTATTTATTTTATTTTTTCTGATATCAGATAACTGCGCTCTATCGGAAAACGTTGAAATTATTCCGAATCATTTGCGGCTGGGAAAGCAAATGATTCGGAATAATTTAAACGTCTTCCGATAGAGCGCCGCGCACGAATTTTTTATTCGATAAAGCAAAACAAAACGGATTATTCGAAAAAAATCGTAGATAAAAAGATAGATAATTAAATTATCTTTAAAATGGTGCAGGTTTCATAATAATACGCCAGATAGCATTTGCGTAGTAGTCGTTTTTGTGTTCGGTTAGACCTAATTTCACAAATTAATTACACTATGTAATATAAAAAAAATCTAAAATATTCAAAGCTAAGAATATTAGGAAAATGTTCTTTTTTAACATGTATTTTTTTCGAATCGTAAGCAGTACTCGTTTAGACGTAATTATCAGTTTAAAATCATTAATTTTCGTTAAGAAATTTCTTCATTCGGTCGCCGCGCTGGCCTAAGGCCCGCGATAAAAGCTATGTAATAGCTTAAAAACCTGTGGTACTACCTGTATTAAAAAAATACGTGTGGCACTCGGGGACTGCCACGGTAAAGCTATTGCATAGCATTTTTAACAACTTATGCAATTATAATTATTTATTCATTTTATTTATTTTATTTTTTCTGATATCAGATAACTTCGCTCTATCGGAAAACGTTGAAATTATTGCTACCGGAGCCGCAAATGATACGGAATAATTTAAGCGTCTTCCAAAAGAGCGCCGCGCAAGATTTTTTTCTTCGATAATGCAAAAAAATGGAATATTCGAAAAAAATCGTAGATAAAAAGATAGATAATTAAATTATCTTTAAAATAGTGCAGGTTTCATAATAATACGCCAGATAGTATTTGCGTAGTAGTCGTTTTTGTGTTCGGTTAGAACTAATTTCACAAATTAATTACACTATGTAATATAAACAAAATCTAAAATATTCAAAGCTAAGAATATTACGAAAATGTTCATGTTTAACATATATTTTTTTCAAATCGTAAGCAGTACTCGTTTAGACGTAATTATCAGTTTAAAATCATTAATTTTCGTTAAGAAATTTCTTCATTCGGTCGCCGCGCTGGCCTAGGCCCGCGATAAAAGCTATGCAATAGCTTAAAAAATACGTGTGGCACTCGGGGACTGCCGCGGTAAAGCTATTGCATAGCATTTTTAACAACTTATGCAATTATAATTATTTATTTATTTAATTTTTTCTGATTTCAGATAACTGCGCTTTATCGGAAAACGTTGAAATTATTCCGAATCATTTGCGGCTGCGGAAGCAAATGATTCGGAATAATTTAAACATATTCCGATAGAGCGCCGCGCACGAATTTTTTATTCGATAAAGCAAAAAAACCGGATTATTCGAAAAAATCGTAGATAAAAAGATAGATAATTAAATTATCTTTAAAATGGTGCAGGTTTCATAATAATACGCCGGATAGTATTTGCGTAGTAGTCGTTTTTGTGTTCGGTTAGACCTAATTTCACAAATTAATTACACTATGTAATATAAACAAAATCTAAAATATTCCAAGCTAAGAATATTAGGAAAATGTTCTTGTTTAACATATATTTTTTTTTCGAATCGTAAGCAGTACTCGTTTAGACGTAATTATCAGTTTAAAATCATTAATTTTCGTTAGAAAATTTCTTCATTCGGTCGCCGCGCTAACCTAGGCCCGCGATAAAAGCTATGCAATAGCTTAAAAACAACGCTTATATGTCTGGCGTCGTCATACATTTTTTTGCGCAAAGGAACCGCCAAAATAACAATTGTGATGCATTGTGGTTTCATTATCAGTTTTGATTATGGCGATTAGTTGTTATTCTGACACTAACATCTAATAACGATGTTTTGGTGTAATATACGATTTTTTAGAGCCAATAACATTGGTTTTTGTTTCAGCTGGAAAAAAAATTCCACAATAATTTGGGACTGATCGCTATAGTAACAAATGTAATACCTAGGTACCTAAAATACGCCCTCTCAGGAAGCACAGCATACCGAACGTCAATGGCGGTGGACTAACTAAAAAATATGGGCCCGGTGCCAAATTGAACAAAAGGGCTTTGCTCCTACTTACTTCATTATGGCATATAGGATGTAATTACTGCATAACTATCTAAAATACATATGTATATTGTAGCTGCATTATAAATCGGCGTATTCATTTGGGGGTATTGAATCAAACATGTTGCGGAACAAGACCACAAAATCTTCAGCGGGACACGCGGTATCACATAGAAACATTTTTGAGGGAGAAAGTTTGAAACATTTGCTTCTATAATAATAAGCCTCTTTACTCTTAATTTGGTTACAAAATTATATCTCTACATTTGGATTTTAGTGAGATATAAAAAAGTTTTGTCAGTTTGTAATACTTTATTTTTAGTTAAACAACCAATTAAACTAAAAAATACCCGCATATTATTATTACAAACATACAATTTTTTGCGTATCTACACATTTAAAATAACTTTTTATAGTTTCATAATATAATCTACTACGCGCTAGCCTACAGCACGATTACATATGGAATATTTGGATGGGGGGGGGGGGGGGGGTTTCTACACATTCGGCATTAGATCCGCTTGTTAAAGCACAGAAAGCTATCCTGAAGGTCATGTCCAGAAAGCCACATTGATATCCAACAAACGAACTATTTAAAGAGCTGAGACTTTTGGACATTAGACAGATTTATGCATAAGTAACCCTACTTTATTATCTCAACAATGCGCACAACTAAAACATCACTGACCACAACATTTTAATAGAGGTTGCGCGTCAGAAAAATATCTAATTAAAAAAAAACAAAACTAAATTTGCTCAAAGGCACTTTAGTTGTGTAGCTTCTAAACTCCACAATTACTTTCACAATTACTTTGTGGCTGTTTGAGACCGGCAGGGAAAAGGTAGCTGAAATTATTAATAACACATATCCTTGTTTAAAACGACAAGTTATCAATTTATTTTAATATTACGATTATATATTACTAATAAATACGTGTATGTAAATATTACAAGTAAGTAAATGTAAACATTTATATATAAATGAGAATAATATATGTATAATATTTTAATATTATATAAACATGTAAATATTACCATAGTTTTTAATTGCAGTATAAAATTACGTGCGTATCTTAATGTAAAAGAAAAAAGAACTACCCTAGTACGGGCATTAACCTATTTGGGTAGTTTTTAAGACATAATTTGTATACTACTTTCTCTTAAATAAAGCATTATTATTTTTTAAAAAACCGGCTGCACTGGCTTAGTTACGCCACTGGTCAATGGGATGATTTATGCAATGTTGCCTGGCTCTTAACAAGGTATGTTTTGTTAACATGTTAGTAAAAGCTCTATTCCTCTATCTCCTCCTCTAGCTCTATCTCCAAAAAAAATCTATAACTTCTTAGTTGAAGCTTATGGCGATATCTTGTACCATATATACTGACCTGAAATACTTCCGCAAATTTTAATGAAATATTTTTAAAGTCTTCATTATCGTATTCACAGCTTTAGAATAATCACTTATGTAGAATCAAGTACTAGTTGGGAACTTGAGTAGTTGGGACCTTGGAAACTTGAGAACCGAGAGCTTCAAGCTACATTTGTGATAAATATTACGCTGTATTATGTATCAAATTATTGTGTTTTATTATCGTGTTTTAAGCTTTAGAATTATCACTAAGTATCAAGTTGTTAAAGTAAGTAGGTATCGAGTTGTGAAATTAAATTGTTGGAACATTGGAAACTTAAGAACCGAGATCTTCGAGCAACATTTGAGATAAATATTATACTTTGTATCAAATGATTAAGTCCTTCATTATAGTGTATACGACTTTACAAAGTACAGTCCAAGGGGAGAACTTGAGTACCAAATTGAGAATTTGTATCGTTTTATTGATCATCAAGTTGGGATCTTAACCCCTCAAATGTGAGGCGTCCCTTAAGGGATGCCTTGGCAAAATGTATACAAAATGTATATAAATTTATATAAATGTAAATATAAATGTAAATGTGCGCCGCTTTATAGTAATCCGCTCTATAGTAATGCTATAGCTATATAGTAAACCCCGCTCTATGTAAATGTAAATGTAAATATAAATTTATATACATTTTGCCGTAGGCAACCCGAGCTAATCGCCATTCATTTGAGGGGTTAAGTAGTTAAAACCTTAAAAACTTGAAAAGGTAGAGCGTCAAGCTTAATTTGAGAGATATATAGCATAATATTAGTACCATACTTAAGCTTTAGAATAATCAATTGGTATCAAATACTAGTTAGGAACCTTGGAAATTTGGGAACAGAGAGCGTTGAGCTATATTTGAGAGAAATATTATGCTGTTTTATATATCAAAGTAAACGCTATGATGGTGTATAGATTCAGTCAATTTCAGCTAAATTGGCGATTATATTGGTTTTTGACTAAATTTTGCTATATGAAACAAGAGTCAGGTTGTCATATTATGCATTTATTTGTTATATAATTTTAATGTATGATTGAAAAAGTATATCTTTAATTTTTTTATGTATAAACAACTCTTTTTTAGGTATTATTTGATTAAAGAGATTAAAATTATGTAATATTCTGTTGATTACTCGACATTTACTCCATCCAATATGATTTATAAATAATTATAATACATATAGATATGCGTGAAATGGCACAAGTATAAGTCTGTAATAAAAATCTGTGGAATTTGCGTGAATTTGCCGTATTTTACGTCCGCACTTTATTTTTATGCGACAGTGGTGTTAACGACTCTCGGTAGGCTTTAGAGGTGGTAAGGCACGGCACACACGTGGCGACGCACGGCGACTGGCGACTGTCGACGTCCCTAGCGTGAGTGTGCGTCGCGACGCGACGCGCCTGTATGCGGATTGTGCGCCCGCAATGTATTTCTCCCCTTCTCTGTCGCCGCTGAATAAATATTTTGACTTTTTCAAGATCTATCGCCGGATTTTACCGCTGAGCGATGTCTGTCAACCGGCTGACGCGGGGCTGTACGTAAATGAAGATGTCTTTAACGCATGAAGGGTCATCGCCGCAATCTTTTTAGTCGAAGTATAAGTTTGTCAGAGTTGCAGATGTAAACAGAGTGCGGGAAGAGAGCGGCGGCGGCAGAGAGGGATAGCTAGAGAGTGCGGCGGTGCGGCGGCGATGGAAGCCATGCCCACCGACGGCCGCCCGCGCGCGAAAGGGGACATGCGCCTCCGCCTCCGCTGCGACTTGAGCCGTTTCGCCGCCGCGCTGGATGCGTTTTTTCAGGAGCGGGGCCGCGTACGCCTAGGGGTCGTTTTCGCTCGGCCGGGCGGGGGCGTGGCCGCGTGACGTCACCGCATCCCTTCCAACCCCTCGGCCGGATTGACTGGTACGAGCGCGCCGCGTGAACACGTCTGCACAGCGCACGATCCGCCGGTGGAAAATGTGCGCGTACTGATCGAGGTCGCCGGGGTCTGAACTGCCGACGCGCCGCGAGACGGCCGACGTTGTTTCACCGTAACCAGACGCGCCCAGCCGTCAACATTTTCGACCGCCAGTACCACTCGCCGTCCAAGGTGTTGAAGCTGGAGGACGACCCTTGGGGGAGTTGTGCCATGTACTCCCCGGACAAGGTCAAGTCCGGCGGGGGGCTCATGGCGCCCCCGGGGTGCTTCCCAGCGAGGTACAGCCCGACGTACCGCAGCCCCGATCCGAGGCGGTGCGTTCCCAACCCGTCGGTGAGTACCTACCCACCTTTTGTACCTAACACACACACTCACTAACCAACCGTCACTAAAAAATCAAATAAACAAAAATAAAAAAAAAAAGACCATTTATCTTATTATTTTTTGCAAGCGAATTTATGTGGTCGACTACATAATTTGGCAGCGTTTTATTTTTTATTTATTTAGTTAATAAAATTGCACTGCGATTGCGTTGTTATTTTTTTCAGATAATAGAGAACAACAAATAAACAAAATTAACGACCCTATAATTAAAGAATCTTTCCTACTGTGCCTATCTAGTTGGTTCCATGGCCGACACTTAAAAAATAACGTAAACAGAAATATAAATATTTTCACTATTAACGTATCAAAAATTAAGACAAAGGCTTGGTCTTATCCCTAATTTGAAAGACACTAATGTATAAATTGATACGATTGATACCATTGAAAAATAATCAATGACAGTCATAAAAGTCTGCTTTGGATCAATTATTATTTCAAATACAAATTCGTCAATTTATGAAAAATCAATTGCATTAGTTGATTTTCTTCATAGCATGAAAGAAATCTGTAAACAAAATATATTTTTTTCATCCGAATAACCTATGTTGCCTGTACTTTGATGTTTGTGGATTTTAGTATTTTATTTATATAAACTGTGGAATTGAATCAATACAATGCAATATTTTTGATTTATCCCGCACTCATTTAAAATGTGTTTAATTTCTACTTAAGTGTTGAAAAATTGATCAGTACCATATTTAATAAAACGTACCTACTCTTTAAATTTTACATACTACTTTATATAAATAACAAGTAAATATTACATTAAATAACACACTGTTTCCATATGTATACTAAAAACCTAAACAAGATTTATTTTTAGCGTATTAAACAAAAGTTTAAATTAAAAACAACGATAAGGATAAAATTATCAGAATTAATGGAAAAATTTTGTTTTTTTGGAGACCATTTATGGACAAATAATAATTACCTAATGATCTTTAATTAAATGTTAATCAACATGATTATTTCCGATTTAAAAATAATAATTTGTGGGATTTTTTGTTTCTGACGTCCAATAAATGGTTTTATTTTCCTGTATTATTCATAATTTTACACCCACGCTCATTCATCATCCGTACATCCGTTCATCCATTATTCATCCGTTCATCTATTATGTATGATGCTAATTAAACTACTTTCACGGTTTCAAAAAAAATCGCATTTCTGTTAAAGTTGTTTTATATTTCGCTTATATTTTTTAAAATTTTTATTAAAATTATAATATTTTAGTATCGGTTATTTAACATTACCAATATTATATTTAATATATATGTTTATATATATATAAATATATATATATATATATATATATATATATATATATATATATATATATATATATATATATATATATATATATATATATATATATATATATATATATATATATATATATATATATATATATATATATATATATATATATATATATATATATATATATATATATATATATATATATATATATATATATATATATATATATATATTATATATATATATATATAGGATGATGTTTTTATTTAAAATAAAATTAGTGAAAGCTACTTAAAAAGTAGCGAAGGAAATCCCAGCTTGTACTGGGAAATGCTTATGTTTGAATGAGATATACTTACGGATGTGCACGACTTTCGACGGTGCATTATTATTCGACAAACTTACATTGCACCGTCGAAAGTCGTGCACATCCGTAAGTATATCTTATTCAAACATAAGCATTTCCCAATACAAGCTGGGATTTCCTTCGCTACTTTTTAAGTAGCTTTTACTAATTTTATTTTAAATAAAAACATCATCCTATAAACGGATTTCTTTACAAACCTTATCAAATATAACAATATTATACTGTTTTCTACAATGTTTCTTTATATTTTTTTAATATTATACAATTTTATATAGATTTACCCTATTTTGATAACATTATACAATCTTTATTATAAACTCCTCTGCCAGAAATTAAGATTGAAGTTTCTTCTTTCATTTCATTGAGCATATGGAGGTTTTTTTATTTTTATTTCGATTTAATGGCTCGTTGATAACAAACTCAGCCAATTGTATCATATTTTAAATGTTGGTATCATTCGAAATTTGAATTATTTCGTAATGTCACTTTCATTTATAAAACGGCTTTGCCGAAGTGATCAATAGTTTAATTTTTTATTTTTTCATTTAATTCGTCTCAATTGAAGGCATTTTGTGTTGCATAAGGATAAGCCCTATTTATGAGATATATGAATGAATAGTGATCGTTAGTCGACTGCAAAAGGACCTTTAAACTTACATTGCACCGTCGAAAGTCGTGCACATCCGTAAGTATATCTCATTCAAACATACGCATTTCCCAATACAAGCTGGGATTTCCTTCGCTACTTTTTAAGTAGCTTTTACTAATTTTATTTTAAATAAAAACATCATCCTATAAACGGATTTCTTTACAAACCTTATCATATATATATATATATATATATATATATATATATATATATATATATATATATATATATATATATATATATATATATATATATATATATATATATATATATATATATATATATATATATATATATATATATATATATATATATATATATATATATATATATATATATATATATATATATATATGTATATATATATATATATATATATATATATATATATATATATATATATATATATATATATATATATATATATATATATATATATATATATATATATATATATATATATATATATATATATATATATATATATATATATATATATATATATATATATATATATATATATATATATATATATATATAAATATATATATATATATATATATAAAATAAAAAAAGTAAAAGCTACTTAAAAAGTAGCGAAGGAAATCCCAGCTTGTATTGGAAAATGCTTATGTTTGAATGAGATATACTTACGGATGTGCACGACTTTCGACGGTGCAATGTAAGTTTAAAGGTCCTTTTGCAGTCGACTAACGATCACTATTCATCCATATACCTATCTCATAAATAGGGCTTATCCTTATGCAGCAGAAAATGCCTTCAATTGAGACGAATTAAGCGTAAAAATAAAAAATTAAACTAAAAATTACGAAATAATTCAAATTTCGAATGCTACCAACATTTAAAATATGATACAATTGGCTGAGTGTAATTATTGTATCATATTTTAAATATCATATTTTAAATACATACAACTCAGCCAATTGTATCATATTTTAAATGTTGGTAGCATTCGAAATTTGAATTATATCGTAATGTCACTTTCAGTTAGAAAACGGCTTCGCCGAAGTGATCGATAGTTTAATTTTTTTTTTTACGCTTAATTCGTCTCAATTGAAGGCATTTTCTGTTGCATAAGGATAAGCCCTATTTATGAGATATACCTATGGATGAATAGTGATCGTTAGTCGACTGCAAAAGGACCTTTAAACTTACATTGCACCGTCGAAAGTCGTGCACATCCGTAAGTATATCTCATTCAAACATAAGCATTTCCCAATACAATCGCTACTTTTTAAGTAGCTTTTACTAATTTTATTTTAAATAAAAACATCATCCTATAAACGGATTTCTTTACAAACCTTATCAAATATAACAATATATATATATATATATATATATATATATATATATATATATATATATATATATATATATATATATATATATATATATATATATATATATATATATATATATATATATATATATATATATATATATATATATATATATATATATATATATATATATATATATATATATATATATATATATATATACATATATACATATATAACTTTTCAAATATCTATTTAAAATTTTATATGAAAAGGATATCATTTATCTGGAAACAATTAAATACCTTATTCGATGATAAAATTTTAATATTTTTATTGATATTGGTACTTAAATATATATCATGATGTAATACTATATAAATTATAACATATTACACCAAATAAATTTAAATCGCATATATTTCGCACTGTCATCGTGTTTACCTCCACAATACGGAACCCGCGTTATGCCGTGCTTATAAGGAGACAGCATAGAGGGAGTGCAAAGGCATTTTGATCGATACCTCAATTATCGAGAGCATCTATGTATTAGATCTACGACGACAGACTAGCCCACCTAGGTCTGCAAACATTGAGGCCCACCGTTGCAGACATGGCCTTGTAATGCACAATCAGTGTGATTGTTCATATCTCGTCTAGTGCATCTACTAATGTGCCAAACAGGCTTACCTGGTGCTCTCGAACGTTTCGCACGCCTCGTCTCAACATAGACTATGAATATAACTCTTGCCGTACGACAGCGACTTTTAATCACTGTGTCCTTTGGGTGTAGAAAGTCGTCATTTCTTGATTTGGTAACTTCGACGTTGCGTCGCAATATCCAAGAACAGTGACAAATTACAATAACAGAAATATTATTATTATATTCAATTTTTTTTGTCCTTCACACGGGTACATCTTCAATTATTTAAATATATAATCAATATTATTTCTGTCATTTAGTATTACTGTTAGGCTTATAAAAACGAAAACAAATGTGTACCCGTAGGAATATCATAAATACATTCTTTTGTAATAATACTGTTGGTTTCTGAATAAAATAATAAAATATTAAAATGAAATTGCATAAAATTCAACAATTTCAAATTCGGTCCATGTGCTTTCATCCACGGTATCCTCAGAGCAGTAGGCTTAATAAACTAGCTATCGGTCTATGCTATCGACGCCGGCATATTCTCAGCGCCCATTCGCGCACATCTATGGACCTGCTGCCTTGTGTAGGAACTGTTAGGTAATATTATATATTATTATAAATATTAATTAATAATATAAATATTATTTTTATTATAAATACTATTTATTAATATAAATATTATTTATTTATATAAATAATATATATATATATATATATATATATATATATATATATATATATATATATATATATATATATATATATATATATATATATATATATATATATATATATATATATATATATATATATATATATATATATATATATATATATATATATATTATTTACGGAAATTCATTTTTTTGTCTGTAACTTCAACCTCTAAAAATATTCTGATATAGTTTGGCCTATAATAGAAGGTAATACTAAAGCTAAAATACTATGAAACCAATCAGAATCGGTGTATTGTCTTCGGAGCGGTCATACAGTTAATCATCAGATAGACAGTTTATTTTAAAGTTGTTTGATTCAACATATCTTAGTAATAGATCACTCAAAAATAAAAATACTTGTGGCACTCGGGGACTGCCGCGGTAAAGCTATTGCATAGCATTTTTAACCACTTATGCAATTATGCTAACCACTAATGAAGAAATTTCTTAACGAAAATGAATGATTTTAAACTGATAATTACGTCTAAACGAGTACTGCTTACGATTCGAAAAAAATATATGGTAAACAAGAACATTTTCCTAATATTCTTAGCTTGAATATTTTAGATTTTGTTTATATTACATAGTGTAATTAATTTGTGAAATTAGGTCTAACCGAAAACAAAAACGACTACTACGCAAATACTATCTGGCGTATTATTATGAAACCTGCACCATTTTAAAGATAATTTAATTATCTATCTTTTTATCTACGATTTTTTTTCGAAAAATCCGATGCTATAATCAGAATCATTGTATCCTGTATAATATATATGGTCAACATATTGCGAAGTTCCGTTTTAGGCTTTGTAAACGTGGCCGACTTATAAATTAAGCGATAAAAAAAGGATGCATTTCCAAGTGCCGTTTTAAAAAATCCTGACTGGAAACTCTCTGACACGGAACGGGTGAAGCGGCCCGTCATAGTTAGTAGCACTGCGATGCAGTCAGGCACACTTAGTCGCCAGTCGGCCGCCACGCGCCGCTTTGCCACGGTTACCTGATCAGTGGCGTCGACGAGCCCTAGACAAACTTGCACAAAGGTGTCGACGCTAAGACGCGTATTTGCGATTGCATCAAGACCAAAGGGCTCCGACAAGTGATACACCTCTGGGTACGGGTGCGGTTAATGTCACCGACGGTGTTTGATCTCCCACCGACATCGACGAAAAGGTGTTTGGTGTTCTGTTTTGGATTTCTTTGTTTCGGATAAACTTAAACCTACATCTAGCTTCATTCAAAACAGTTAGCCCGCTATGAATTGTAATATAAAAATAGAAAAATAGAAATTGACAAATAGAAAAATATTATCTATTTTTTTTTAAATACAGAGCGAGATACTAAATATTGTGCACGTTAATTTTTTATGGAATCGAACGGTACACCGAGATCTTTTTTCGACAATCTTTTTTTATCGCTATCGATACAAATGTTTTATATTTGAATGGTTCGAAAAAATGTTATGTCGAACTTCCGCTCAATCATTTATTTCGTGATCCATGACACATGCAGAAATTTTTTATAGCATTGTTTTTGAGACACATGCTGATGGATATTTAGGTTTACTGCAATTGGAGTTAAAATTAAAAAATACGGTTCCATCTTAGATTTTGGAATTTCATTTTACCGTTGGTTTAATTATTATAATTATAATTAAATATTTTATATATTTATTTCGGTATTTAATGTATGGTAAATAGCAGAATATAATTTCACTAATTTTGTACAAAAAACATGCCTTCAATCTAACACTGTTTATAATTACACCAGTCAAACTTAAATATAGGTTGATAAAACATTAAAGAAATAAAAATTCAATCAATATTGAAATATTACACCTGTTAAAATTATAATTACTAAATAATCAAAGAGGATTTAAAATTATTTTTTTTAGCTATTGCATAGCTTTTATCGCGGGTCTAGTAGGCCAGCGCGGCGACCGAATGAAGACATTTCTTAACGAATATTAATGATTTTAAACTGATAATTACGTCTAAACGAGTACTGTTTACGATTCGAAAAAAATATATGTTAAACAAGAACATTTTCCTAATATTCTTTGCTTTGAATATTTTAGATTTTGTTTATATTACATAGTGTAATTAATTTGTGAAATTAGGTCTAACCGAACACAAAAACGACTACTACGCAAATACTATCTGGCGTATTATTATGAAACCTGCACTATCTTAAAGACCATTTAATTTTCTATCTTTTTATCTACGTTTTTTTTCGAATAGTAGTTTTTTCGAATAATATCCGTTTTTTTGCTTTATCGAATAAAAAATTCGTGCGCGGCGCTCTATCGGAAGACGTTTAAATAATTCCGAATCATTTGCTTCCGCAGCCGAAAATTATTCGGAATAATTTCAACGTTTTCTGATAGAGCGCAGTTATCTGATATCAGAAAAAATAAAATAAATAAAATAAATAAATAATTATAATTGCATAAGTTGTTAAAAAATGCTATGCAATAGCTTTAACGCGGCAGTCCCCGAGTGCCACACGTATTATTTTTAAATAAATCAAGATTTATTGGTTTCCAGTTTCTTATACATTATTTAATTCAGTTTAACTTAGTCATATTTCGCCACCACTCCCGCCCCAACTACTAAAGATCGCACTGCTGTTTCGAAGCTGCTGTTAGTGCAGCTAAAATATATAGATTAGCTAACCTCGCCTTATAGGCATGATTCAATCAGTGCAATACGGAATCACTCGTGTAATTTGTACACATGTGAACATGTAGATGTCACATTGCGAGTACCTTAGAACGGGATATATGGCGCTAGAAACGGTTCGCGCATCGCAAAGAAAATTTTAAGCAAGTATATTTTTTTTCAAATACAACCATTTATTGAGAATACATTTTAATGTGGAAGATAAGATTAATATGGAAAAAATGCTTTTATACGAACATTGAATTAAAAAAATATATTAAAATAATGGATTTTTAATTTTATTCTCCCGCATAGAATAATGATTTTAATTATAAGTATTAAAATGATGTGTTTTCTGGGAATTTAATTTTTCCGGGAAAGTTAAGTTCCGTCACGTAATAAGCCATATTTAAAAAGAAACTTAGCTTTTAAAAAAAGATATTCCGACGTAGTACCTACCGCAAACAGTTTTCTGCTTTGTATTAAATTGCATCGCCTGTGGTAAAGTCTTAGGGTCCTCACGATGAACGACACTCAAATTAACCGGACCTATTATTTCCATATCTTGAGTCCATCTGAGAGATCTCTTTGAGTAACTGATTTGTAACTGTTTTAATTCCGATTGCTTTTCCAGTGCTTTTTTGGGTTACCGTCATATACTTTGAATGACTGGACTTCAACATTGTGCGAAATTTCGGTACGGTGGAAGACTCTTTAATTTTATTTGACCGTATTTTGATTCAACAATAGCTATCCTCTTTCTTAGCGCACTATGCAGATTAATTAATAAAGATTGGTAAATGCAAAAATGCTTTGCATAATTTCCAGTAGCAATAAAATTTATATTTTATATTCGTTTATGTTAATATTACAAAACTATAACATCTTCTGATCGCACTCAGTAGCAGTTGAAAAGAAGACTAATTAAATCGAGATTTGCTATTGCGTCCGTAGCCATTAGTAGCGTCCGTAACCACGTTGTCACCGGTTCTCCTCGTTGTTAAGTTAAGCAGCGTTGGACGCGGTCAATACTGGGATGGGTGATCGCCTGAGTGTTTGACTGCGTAATGCTATAAATGCCCACCTAGAAGATGGTGCCAATAGGCAATAAGGCGAATTACACAAAAAAACATATGTGTTGTGGTTAAAAAAAAAAAGTAGCATTTCTGTGCCGCAAATTATGGGTTTGCAGAGGTTTGTTAAGCAAATGCAGATGCTGAACACCATCAGAAGAAGGAAACTCAAGTACTTTGGTCATTTAACTAGATATTCTAAATACCGTCTCCTGCGGTAATTAAAGTACCGCAGGAGTACCGTCTCCGTTCCATCTTGGTGGAAGTATTTGCGGTGTTGCTGCCAATGATGTCCAAGAAATGAAAATTGTTTCCTATATTCTAGGAGAGCAAGTCACCTAAGAAAAAGGTTTTTGTCCGGACAAGGTATCGTTTTGGTTGCCCGTGGTTGGAGATAAAGTGAGCAATACTATTTTTTAGAGAGAGAGGGGTGGGGGGGGGGGGGAAGGAGGGGAGTGGGCAACTTCTTAAGGATGGCTGTTCTACCTGTATGTCCAATATGTTACATTTATGTAGTTACATACATTTTGAAAATGATACATATTACATAAATACATTTTCAATATTATACATATTGAAAAACTTAAAAATATGTTGTTTTAAGTATTGGCTCTAACACTTTTTAAACACTTTTGTTTCGTTCCCTTCGATTTCATAGATTTTTTTAAATATGTGATATAATAATATATTTTTGTTATAAGTTAGTGGCAAATTACACATTAAAAAATATCTTGCCAATTGCTACAAACTTAAACATCCTATTTAATGCAGAATGTTTACAAATCGATTGCGTGATCGTAGTCCTACTGTTTGCCTAGTAATTCATTTTAGCAGTCTATGCAATCATCGTTTTATTTTAGCAAGATGGTTGTGTAAAAAAGGTATAAGAGTTTTTCAATTTACATATTATATTATTATTCAATTATCAACCAATTTTCATTTGAAGTCCATTAAATGCATTTTCTCAAATTTCGTCTTAATAACGCTAATGAACAAACCAAGCGTCGCTGTTCTATAATTATCGGCTATAATAATTGCAATTTTTAGGTTCGATTATACCCATCATTTAAAATTTTCATTATTCAACTCGGAAACCACTAGAGACATTAATAAATGACATAAAAAGTTAGAGGCATTATTATCAGTACTCCAAGAAATTATTTTCACATTCTACATTAATAGCAACCGAGTTATCGAGTAATAAATTTTCATATTATAACATTTTTAATTCAAATCTCGTTTAAGATATCGAAAGTGGCGTGTGTGAAAGATATAGAATATTAGGCTGAGAGATATAGAATAGTAGGCTGAGAGATATATAATATTATCATAAGAATATTAAGTCCTATGAATTTATTTTTCTAGGATTGTTTAACGGATTTATGTTTTTTTTATAAATTTTGAACGGCTGTCATTTTATAACACACAAATAGATATCTCATTAGCATTACAGCCTGCAAAGTGGATGCACGTGGTTGTATCAAAATGCTAACAAAATGGTATAATGCCGGTAATTGATCTAATTTATCTGGTAAATAAAGCCTGGCATTGCAGTAAAAGTTCTTATAGTGTCAACTGTCATGGGTTTCGTTGATGATTTTATATATACAGCTTTCACTTTTCTATGTTACATTTTATTTTGGGGGAGTATTTCAGCTTGCCTATGAAATTTACCTGTGCCCACTATGGGTTATATTATTCAATTTTTATTTAACTGCCCTACTTTTGGGTTAATATTCAAAAAGTAGGTAAAAAATCGTTGGATTTTTTAATTGTATTTCTTAATAACAATACTTGTTTACGTTATACCAGTTTTTTACACAATTGACCCGTTTATGGCCCTTGTTTGTATTTAGAATGGTGGGAACAATTTGACGTAACACGTACGCTTTGTGGGTTTCGGGGTTTTTATTTTTCTTTTGTACTTGAACGTACGGCATACGGCTTGTTGCGTTCGGGCGATAATATAGCGGAAGTATCACGTACGATCGTATAGGTGGGGCGGTTAAAGCAGAAGTTTCAATAAGTAATATTGAACATATAACAAGCTTGAGAAAAAATATCACCTGGAAGTTGATGAGATAATATATGAATTTGCCACTATTATGACGAGGGTCATCAGATCTGCGGTTGGCTTGGGTAACTGGCCCGATACCCTTGGCGCTCGGCTGATATTGTCGATAAGAAGTTTTCTCGATACAATATTCATACCCTCTCGAATCACGTCTCTCGACTTTCCAGTTACCACCTAACTTCGCATCTTAGATAAAGGGACACAAATGGGTCCTGCGATCTTGCTCACTCAAACTTACTAAGTTGCTGCGGTCGTGCGATGGCATAGTTTAGGATAGATATACCGGATGCGACATGCCTTTAACTTGGTTTATATTCCTCAGTTCGTTATAAAGAGTTGAGAATTGGTTAGAGGTACTTCAATGTGCGACACTTTGAAGTATTGAAATATAATTGACTTTGATTTTAGTTATGTTTTATGTACTGCCATGAGTCAACATTTTCTGATCTAATTACAAGCCCTTTTTTAAAAACATATTGAATTTTTATGTTACCTAAAATAAAAATTGGTAAGAAATTCATAATTTTAAAATATCGCCTTCTAGGCTACCTACCTAAATAATTAAATATATAAATATAATACTATATTTTTGCATTGGTATTTTGTACGAAGTAGTATCAGTTCTCAAAGTATTAATAATTAAATTCACTATTTTAAAAAACTATAATTTCAAGCATTATTTGTAATTTGATAATAATTATAGATCATCAACAATTAAGCCGGTTATATTTCCAAATGTATATTGTTGCTTTATGCTACGTTGCCTATTAAACAAAATCGCAGAGAGAATTCAACCTAACAAAACCAAATAAATCAACACAATGCAATGTTTTAATTCTAATAAAGTATCAGCGACACGAAAACCTCCTCTTTTTTATATCTACAGCATACACAATATATTGCATTTATAGCAACGATGGAATACTTATAATAATTTGTATCACCATAAGTAGATTTATAACTTTCAACTCAATCGTATGGTACCATTCCACCTGGTTGTCGCTGTTGTGAAATAATTAAAACATTTCACTAATAAACTCGCTATGGACCTTTAAATGCACGTCCATAACAATTGAAACTTGGCAAACGTACTTGTGAAATTTTTGGCAGTGCCAATTGACGCGCTGTAGTTACCATATATTTGACATCAAATCCATACGTGATACGATTTAAGCATATTTTGTTGATTTGATACGATGACCAATAAAAATGGCGGCCGTGTGGATAACTGATCTGATGAGAGCGATTTTTAGTGAATAAAGAGTTTTCGGCCATATTTTCAGAAATATAATCGTCGAACGAGTGTGGCGTTTAGTATGATTAGACGCAAAAACTAAATAGTCACCAGCCAGGTCCTCTACCAGATAATGGTGTTCTCCGAAGTCGATTCAGACTCTACTTCCTAAAAAAACAGAATTATTCACTACTATCAATGTATTTATCATTCAGTAGAAACCTTAAAATCTGTCCTCACATATCTCGTGGTCAAAACATGAAAAAAGCATAATCAAAACACTTCCTAATGAAATTGTTAATTCAAATTGGTCACATTGTTTGTCAAATTGTTAAATGGCGCCCAATCCAATTCCAATATTTAGCGCTATCTGAGAAAATCAGCCAAATGAAAATTATGTCGTGAATATTTTCAAGTCCACAAGCATTTGCTAATGTGTCAAATAATTTAACATATTTACAAGTGAATTGAAACCATATGAAATTACGTCAGTACAAAAGAAAGATCGTGGATCGTGTTGGATCAATACAGCGAATTCCCAATAGTGACGCATCTGTTGTGAATAAAGACAAATCTCCGATGAATCTATGACGATAGTGAGTGATTTCGCCTCTCAAACTTTTTGTACCCGACATGACCGAGGATGGCGTCAGCTTTCACACCGGGTGGTCTTTTATACGCTAAAGACAGGTTTATTTAAGAAAGTGTTGAATGATATATTTTTGATATACGACTTATTGTATCACTTTACTGGATTCGCACATGGTTTATTAAATCACTTAATAATATCGACGATGGTAAGGATAACAACTCAATAGCAGGTTATTAAACTATTGAAATCGGTTCATTTTAGCGTCGATTGGTTCAAGTTTTAAATCGTTAAGATGGCTTTTATGTTTTTAAGTCAGTCAAAAGTAGGTACTTAATCTTCGTAGTTTTATATTCATTTAAGCGACATTTTTCAATTGTAGTTGATAAGCAAGAATCATTGAAAAATATTATACCGCCAAATAAATGACCTGACCAATATTTTATTTTTCAAAATAGGACAAATATATAAGCATCTTAAATATTCTTCCTAATAAAATTATCCACTGGCATTTAAGCTATATAGCCCTACGGCAGTTTAGTAGTATTTTTTTCTTTCTCAAAATTATATTTCCCTATTTCATAACTTTAAATATCTTAGGCCGTTAACATGTATACTTACGAAAGTATAACATGTATTAGATTATACTCTCTGCGCCATAATATATTCAGAGTGAATACAGAATACGTGGTATTTATTTCAACTTATCAACTACCCAATTATGTAGGAATTACCAATAATATTAAATAAGTGTTAAATTAGTTACTCAATTTACTAAAGACTGATATACATTACATTACACCAAAAATATACCAATTACCAGAAAAGACTACCATTTTTATATTATATATTGTCAATAAAAACATAAAAAAGTATTATATAAAAATTACATTGGTAAATATGTATGTACAATGTAGTTTTCAAAGTATTTTAAAATGCCGTTATGCGCATACACGTTGATTTTAAGCGGATAAACCCGGATGAATCTTTTGAATATATCAATGCTTTAATCGCCTCTAATTAATCAGGAAATTTATTAAAAAGTTCAATGTAGAGGGTAGTCGCCTGAAAAGTTACTGTATGTGGTATGATTGGTTGGAGGTAATGGGATTTTTCCTGGTTTCTTGCCGATAGGGCAAGAAACCTGGAAACTCGCAATAAAAGTTTGGCAAAAAAATGGGGTTTTGCCAAACTTTTGTTGCAATAGAATTTGCAAAGAGCTTCTGGTGCATTCGGTTATTTTAACTCATGGTCCATTAACTGTATTATATCATGGCTGCACGGGAGCATCGGCTAGATTATATACTTTTTTTATCTACTTATTAATATAATTAGTTATCTTTTAGAATAAAAAAACCCATACATGTGTAGGTTGGTATCTAATTCTATCTAATATAAGAATACTTAAAGAACGAAAATGTTGACCATTTTATACGATACATAAGCCAGTAATTATTGTCAATATTTGCATCCTCTTCGTCTCCACGACACAATAAAAATGCATGTATTGCAGGGTGATTTTAAAAAAGCAAGCAAGCTAAATAAAATACTTTGTATTATATGTTTATTTTTTTGTATTCAAAGTTCTAATCTGAGTCTAGTGGTTACGGTTGTGCCGTTGCAGGTTGATGAAGGTGTCGGTATATTTGACTTCCATTTATTACATAATACTTCGTAATCCTATTAATTAGGAAATATATTATTTCTAAAAAGTTGACTAGCTGGCGTGATATATGCATGACGACTAGGTTTTTTATTTATTTATTATGGTAATGTATAGAGTTTTTAACAAGGGTAACGAGACTTAAGGGTAACGATAGGTAATATATACACTTTAACATGGATATTGTTTTAACTTAAAATGTAATGGCATGCTTGTATGTGATGAATAGTCTCATGCTCCCCGAATAAGTGATAACTTGTTTCAGGACCAACATTTTAAACATAGTAAAAAGAAGGCCAAATATCCTATATCTTTTTCACCCTAGAATATCATATCATATTAATGCAT
Source organism: Micropterix aruncella (assembly GCA_944548615.1). Classification (NCBI taxonomy): domain Eukaryota; kingdom Metazoa; phylum Arthropoda; class Insecta; order Lepidoptera; family Micropterigidae; genus Micropterix; species Micropterix aruncella. The sequence continues at coordinate 44,865,797 of OX155980.1, read as the reverse complement.
ATAAATAGCTCGGTCGTTGAAAATGCACAACTTTTAGAACTACTACCTAGATGTAGTTTTCTCCGACGTCTCATATTCTGCATGGATACACTGGCAAGGAAGGAACATCATGACGAGATGAAATTTTAAAGCAAAAACGCACACAAGACTTTCCATTCGTTAAATTCAAGTGTATTCGTCGTTTAGTCTTCTTATTTATAAGGGCTGTACACGGTCGCTATGGTTAATGATCGATTAAATTATTGCGTTCACTAGGTAAGTTCTGACTTTAACGCTGAATAATTCTTGTATCTTAAAGGGAGGGAGTTAAGCATAGCCGGGATGTATATGTAAATACTTTTGACTTTGGGGTTTCAGTTCCAAGTGCTTTCTAATTTAATGACACAATTGATGTTGTCTTTAAATCCTTGGACTATTTTATGATCATGGCAGCATAGCAGCTGACGAGCTAAGACGAGACCGATTTTCAAAGTACAGAATGATCACCAATATTTGATAAGAGGCATAGCATAAAAGAAGTACCGATTTCGTATTTTGAATGTGTGCATTTAAGATGAAAGGCAGCGGGTAGGTGAGCAAAAATAAATGTGAAAACCTTTGAATGACGCCGCCAATATTTTCGTCCCGACAACGACACTTTTATCGGCGCAAGTCACAGGGGAGAAAAGGGAAAATGTTAGCGTGTAAGGGGATAACGCAAAACAAATGTACAAGCTTACACAGGATTATCAGGAATTGTGGAACGTGTGGATCGCAACGGCGCGAGCGAACTGGCGTCTCTTTCTGCAGAAAGATCCCCTTTTCTGTAACTCTTTAACACCCTTGAACGCTACATTTTGACTTCTTATTTTTATGTACTCAGTCGTGAAGAACTCTCATGTTTTTACGTCGAGGAAGTGACCCAAATATGTAATACAAAATGCGAAAATCGAAATGAGTGAAAAAAACTGGTTTCCAAAATAAA
>OX155980.1:44802558-44864633 GCA_944548615.1 Micropterix aruncella | reverse complement strand
TTTATTGATACACATATATATATATATATTATATATATCTATATATATATACATATAATATAAATATATAAATATATATATAATATATATATATATTATAAATATATATAATATATATATATATATATATATATAATATATATATATATATATATATATATATATATATATATATATATATATATATATATATATATATATATATATATATATATAATATATATATATATATATATATATATATATATATATATATATATATATATATATATTATATTATATATATATATATATATATATATATATATATATATATATATATATATATATATATATATATATATATATATATATATATATATATATATACTATATATATATATATATATATATATATATATATATATATATATATATATATATATATATATATATATATATATATATATATATATATATATATATATATATATATATATATATATATATATATATATATATATATATATATATATATATATATATATATATATATATATATATATATATATATATATATATATATATATATATATATATATATATATATATATATATATATATATATATATATATATATATGTCTGCGTGTGTATATATATATATCTTCTGATTAAGCACTTCTGTGTTATTATTATTTTTTTCATTCTATTTTCATCTTCTCCCCTCCATTACCCTCCTCACCATCTTTTTTTGTAAAAACAAAAATTACTAGAGATAAAAGATTATATTGTTTTCCGTGTATGATTTATTTACGACGATTAATGTTATTATTACATATCTTCACTGTAATTTCCTAAATAAAATAAATAATATTATCGCTTTTTTTAAAACTAAATTATGTACACATATGAATTTAAATTTAGTGTAGGTAGGTATATACAATTTACTCTTTACACTGTGGATATTTTCCGAAGACGACGAAATCTCGCCAAAAGCCGAAATTTGGTTTTCTTTGACAAATGACATATCAAACACCAACATTCGTTCCCACTAAATAAATACCCTATCTTAATAAATACACTATTACGTTTACAATAAAATATTGTATGCATTATAGAAATATTATGAAAACATAATAATTAATTATGTGCATGAAAAATGTTTACATTTGAAAAGATTAACCCGTGTCTAATTCATATTTGATTCAGAACATGTTCGGGGGGAGGGGAGAGCGGATGAATGAACCATGGTCGCTCGTACGAGATACACAGGTAAGAATTTCAACATTATTACTAAATAATATTGCGTGAAGGCTGTTCACTATTTAATAACATGTTGGTTATGATTTTAATATACAATTACTACATTATTAATATATTTTAGTGAGCAGCTTTCGTAGGTTTATATATGTGTACCTATATATGTAATTATAATTACCGTGGTATACTATATTTATACATTTATTTTTTTTGTAATTAAACATGTTGAAAACTGTGGGATGGTTAATATTGTGTTAATCTTTAACAATTCTAGGAAAATACTAAAACATCTGGTACTCCATATCATGACTATGACGCAGATACAAAGATATGAAAAAAAATTACAAAGAATAATAATATTTAATATTTGATAAACAGCGGATAATATGACTAATAAAACTTTAATGGCAGCATACATTTTTTAACCTTTATTCTCGTTGATATTTTTGTGATTCTTTCTCTAAACCCTGTTTATACAGGTTATATTTAATTTTAATGTCGAAGGTTTCGAATTTTTAAATCCCTTAATTGTAAGGTTTAGTTTATTATCCCATAAATATTAGGAAAACCACGTAATAGGGACACCTTAGGTTCAGAATGATCTTTACATATAGATATACCTTCCGCAAATTTCTTTTTTCGTTCTTATATAAGTTAATAATAAAAACTCATTTTCAATAACAAGCTTTTATTAAAATGCTCTGTCCCGAGTAAATCCTGGATGTGGCAGCCATGTCATAGTGGGACTTAGAATAGGCTGTTATAATTGAATGCTATATAGAATTTCGTGTTTGTGCTGTTGACCGTTGAAGAGGCCTCTCGGTGGAAGCCAACCCTAGGTGCAGCAGCCCTGTCGCGGTGAAATTTAGAACGGGCTATCTAAATTGAATACGTAAACAAAATTTCGTTTCTGTGCTGTTGACCGTTGGGGAGTCTCCACACCGGGACCAAACCCTGGGTGTAGTAGCCATGTCATGGTGAAATTTAGAACGTACTATCATAATTGAATGCGTATACAAAATTGCGTGTTTTTGCTGTTGACCGTGGAAGAGTAGCCTCGTCGGGAGCCGATTCTGGGTGTAGAGGAGCCGATTCTGGGCGTCTGGAGCCGATTCTAATCGTTATTTCGATGCTTGCCGGTAGCCTTTAAAATAAATAAAAACATTAATTTTACATTCCCTGTCCATCGACCAACCAGCAGTTGAGAAAGCATTGTGAACGCGCATTTTTTTTGGGATGAAGGATATATCTAATTTAATAATTCGACCCCCCCCCCACTCCCCCTAGACGATAAGGATTATTTTCAGGCTGAAGTATCTCTGTATGTCTGTGTGTGTATATATTACTCCACGAGTTGACATTGCAAGAGTTGAAAAGAATGTGGTTTGGTAGTAGTCATTATTCATAAAAAAAAAAAAGATACAAATTACATGTCACAGTTCCCCACTAAGGCTAGTGCCTTTTCAGTGGGTAACTAACAATAATGTGTTTATATCTGACTTATATTATCTATTACCTATTATACTTTTATTAACTATTATAACTTTCTACGTTAAGTAGATGCATTGACTTCCTAACCTAACCTAATCTAACCTATATCTCCTATCATAACTAGCTGAATATACACTTATAAATATGCTTTTCCACTAAATTGATATGCCTACTTACTAATCTAACCTAACCTTTACTAATTATCCAGGTATACTTACTTTGTTTACAATTACAATAACAAATGATTACACTAATAAAATGATTCATACTAGATATCTATACTTATGCCCTAACCTAACCTAACTTATCTTAATTAGCTTGGTTTACCATAATTATTCTACTTGATGTTAATGCTAATTTAGTCTAATAGAATTTTTACTTGTCACAGTTATGCTACTGCTTTTACATATTTATGCTAATTTACACTAATATAGTTTTTAATTTCTCTGTTATAGTATTTATATTACATAATATTTAAATTATTTCAATTAGCTCGCCTGGGTAAGTCATTATTTAGGTTGCTTAGTAGTATAAGTTTCAATATTTTCTTTAGTAAGTATTTGCTGATTGAGTTGTCTAATTTTATTGAAAAGTGATTGAATAATTTTGGAACAATGAATTCAAGAGTTCTATCGCCGTAATAATTGTATTGCTTGTTATATTTCAAATACCCCTTTTCACATAGCCGAGTTCTGTGTACATGATCGGCAGGTATTCGTAACGAACCGTTTTCGATGTTGTCAAGCAGAATTTTATACCATACTAAGAAACTTATAGGCAAGACATCAAATGAGGAGTAGAGTTCTGTGTAATTATTTTGCTTAATTTGTATTGAGCCTTTTGGTGCCATTTGTTTCAGTATTCGAATTTGAATATTTTCCACTTTCCTAACGTACGTGGGAAATGTAAGTCCCCATACATGAATGCCATATCCTAGTATAGAATTTACAAGTGAAAAGTATATGATTTTCATAATATTATGAGGTACTATGGATTTCAGGTGAAAGAATAGTTTTAAAAAATACCTGAGTTTTCCACACAGTAGAAGTATGTGACTTTCCCAATTAAAGTTTTTGTCAAGTATTAAGCCCAGGTATTTATGTGTACTCACAACCTCTAGACTATTGCAGGAGCAGTTTAGATGTGATACGTTATCGTGAATGCACGTATACGAGTGTGCTTTAATAGCTATCTCGCCCCTTTTTTTATAGGGAGAGGTGACGTACAATACCTTTGTCTTCGTATGGTTGATAACGAGGCCGTTGTCATGGGACCAGCGCAACAGTTGTAGGAATTGTTGGTTCATGATTGTGTTTGCAGTATTTACGTCATCGTGCTCAACCACTATCGCTGTGTCATCAGCGAATTGGTACACTTTTGATTTAAAAAATATATTCGATATAGTTTGCAATATATCAAATAAAACATAGGTCCCAATAAATCGGTGCACCGGTAAGCGGACGCACTAGTCATAAATCAATCACGAAATATTGGACTTAAGGACTTGAAAGTCTTGAATAGTCGACAGCTCTAGTTGTGAAAGTCTTGGGGTAAGATTACCGATTTTTTAAAGAGTGCGGCGACGCCCGTTCCAAATTTAAATCTTCTTTGCGTTGTATCGCTCATTCGAAATACGAATTTTAACGGCGAATTTTAGGGCGACTCGCATATGCAATTAAATGATTGAGATGACGCCCGATCGAAATTCAAATTTTCTTTGCATCGGGTAGCAGGTTCGAAATTCGATTTTTCCTATCTCGTCCTACCAACCAACGAGGAGAAAAAGTATTTTCATCCCATCTATTCGAAAAGGACGACTTGGTTCGCCTTTAAGTGGGCCCAAAAGTGGTGTTTTCTATAAGAAACTTTATAAGTGCGCCGCAATTATCTTTGCGGCTCACTTTTTAATTTGGAACATCTTAGTCTTCAGCGCCGAAGAAATCGAACGCAAATATTATTTCAATAAAGACTGGCTGTTACGACGGCCCCTAGTCGCGCCGCCGTCTAAATAAAAAAAAACAAATGAAATTAAAAACGCGCGAACGTCAATTGTTTTTGTCGCCCGCGTTTTCGACAATTTTCACGGATTGTAAGAAATTCATTGTTTTGTTTTGAAAAATGAGTTCTTCAAGTGACGGTGAAAGTCGAGATTTAACTTGCATTAGAATTGAGGCAAGAAATGTGATTGATTATCTATTACCTGCAAAATCCTGGGAGAAATATATGAAAGCCTTTGGAATTATTATTGAATGGAGAAATGCAAGAGGCGCCAAGAATTTTTCAGAAACTGTGTTTTTGGCCTACTTCCAATACTTAGCCACAACTAAACAACCTTCCACTCTTTGGAGTACCTACTCAATGTTAAAATCAACAGTCAGTTGTAATAAGGACGTAAAACTGGACATATATTCGAAATTAATAGCGTATCTGAATAGGATGTCTGATGGATTTAAACTTACAAAATCCAAAGTGTTCTCAATCAAAAACGTGGAGACTTTCCTTAATGAGGTACCCGACAAAGTCTTTCTTGATATGATGGATTAATAAAGGATTAATATTAGGCGCCTTTTATTTTCTCATAGAGGGTGATGAAAAGTAGAGTGTATCACTCGGGCGCAAAATATTTTTGGCTCAGGCGCTTTTTTGAATCCCTCGCTACGTTCAGGATTCTACTAAATAATCCCTCGCTACGCTAGGGATTCTACTCTAGAATCCCTCACTTCGCTCTGGATTCAAAAAAGCGCCCTCGCCGTAAACATATTATTTTGCTCCCTTGTGATACAATCTACTATTGTGAACGCGCTAAAATTTACGACGATTAGAACCAATTCCAGACTGAAGTCTGTGTGATGTGTATTTCTTCACGCTCTCCGCGCCAAATACTTAATCCCGATGTACTGCAATTTGTCATGAAGGCATCATTTGGTACACAGATACCTCGTTGGGCCGAAATCACATTGTGAAATTTTGGTTGGAATATTTCATATACAAGCTGCACTAATAATATTTCAATTCCGCCATACACACAATTTGATTCTGCCATACACAAAAATGTATGGCGGAATCAAATATTTATTTAAATTTGCGGTTGGAATTTTTAAATTAGCGGCTACGCACGTTCGAAATTCAAATTTTCATTACTTCTCGTCGCACGTTCGAAATTCGATTTTTAATTTCCCGGCCACAAACCGACTAGGGGGAAAGCATTGTTAACGCGCTAAAGTTTCCGACGATTAAGAGTATTTCCAGATTGAGGTATGTCTGTGTCTGTCTTTCCATGTCTGTGTATGTATCCATGATAGGGCCCAAACGATTATTCCGATTGAGCTGAAATTCGGCAAACAGGCATTATTTTGTGATGGTACGAGTTGAAAAAAATGTGTTTGAAATCAGTCCACTAGAGGAGGGGGCTCTTAGTCACATGTCAATCTCGAAATATTAGACTTAGATACGTGAAATTTCGTACACAGGTGCCTTGTTGGATTGAAATCACTTTGTGAAATGGTTGGTTGGTTGGTTGGAATATCTCTTATAAAATTTGATCTCTTATAAAATACAAACTACATTAATAATATTTAAATTAAAATATTAATGCCATCTATTGGCGCTTGGCCCAAACCTGCCCTTAGCCGAGAAACAAACCGCGCTGCCAGATGCGGTCGCAAATGAACCCAACAGGGTTTGACCGTCTGCTGGTAAAAAGGGCGCCGATCAAATTTTTTTAATGAAATTATTATTCAGATGAAATCAGTCCTTGGGTTGATTTCATCTGAATAATTATTCACGCTCAAGATACATGGCTCTTGGATCTAACATCTATTTTTAAATGAGCGACCCTGTGCGAAAGAAAGAAAGCATAAAATAAAAGAAAGCATAAAATTATATTTTTGGAAAACAAAAATTTACTATTTAGGTTTTTTTTCTTTACTAATGATTTTTTACGGCCCGGTGGCATAGTGGTTAGGTTGCCTGATCTTACATTGTAACGTCCCGGGTTCGATTCCCGGCTGGGTCACCATTTTCCGTTGGGATCAAATGAACGGAATTGCATTTTCAATTCTGTCGATCGATTGCAATAACAAGACACACTTGCAGACATGTTACACGCACACTTGCATAAAACACGTCATAATAGGGTTGATTGTAAGAGATTGTCATATGACAATAAACCCGCCCATTGTGACATTTTCACAATAAAGAGTGTAAACAAACAAACATTTTACATGATAAACTGATTCGATAATCTATTATAAGTACCTTTGATTTAGGCCTTCGTTACCGAGAAAAAAATATTATACACTAAAGTAGAGATAAAAATGCTTTTACGTCGCTGACCGAAGCCAGCATTAAAGTAGTTAGGTATTATTATAATTTAGGTTTTTCATAATAAAAAAATCCCCTAACTTAAAAAATAAAAATAAAAAGGGTTAAAAAAACCTATGTTTTGATTTTTCTTTGTTTAGTTTGATGCACAGAATAAACATTTAAAAAGAAGGATTTTAGGTCTTCACATGCTGTATTTAAGTATCATTTTGGGGTTTAAAATCGTCTAACGACTCGCATTTAAGATTTTTTTGCATTTTACAATCAAACACACTCTTGTATATTAATTTATATAATATTCGTTTCGTATTCTCTTAATGAGTGGTCGATAAACAAGAAGAAAATACTAGATTGACTAAACCTACAGGAAGGTCTGATATGCGAGGGTAATTTGTGGTACCACCGATGATGGTAAACGCCACCAATTATTATTAATCCGTGGAAAGTTGGCGGTGGCGCATGGCGTGACGAGCGACGAACAAATTGGTAGTAATGAGTACGATTTATGTGTCGTTCCTTTGAAGAAGGAAATCGATGGAGGGGACTTCGGCCGGCCCGCCTTCGCCGCGGACACGGAAGCGCTTCTTTCGTGAGAGCGGCCACTTCACTGGAGTCGGAGTCATCACGAATACCCTAAACCACCCTCAACCCCACCCTCACCCTCACACTCACCCTCACCCTCGCCCTACACTCACCCACCCTATGCAAAACAATAAAATTATACTCAAGTAACACTTGCAAATATACGATTATTAAATTGAAACTAGGGGGGGGGGGGATAACACGAAATAATATAAATAATTCAAATAATACAAAATTTAAAATTTAAAATTCAGGAAAAAAACAGCCTTGTATCAAACTGAAAATTTTGTTTCGAATACCATCTTTTTTAATTTTATGGGTAGATAAGGCACTTCTTACCTGTAATAAATATTATTTATAATATACGCTTTAAATTATATATGGTTAAGCAAATAGAGATAGCCTAAAATAAATTCTGATTAAAGCCTCATTTGGTTGAAATCCTAAATACTATAATAATTATATTGTTAAGGAATAACTAAAAATTAAGGACAAAGACAAGCGAAATGAATCATAAACCATAATCGAAGTATACATTGAGGACTACGTTCTCACAGTAAAGATGAACTAAGATTAAATTAGGACTCTCCACCGGTCACTGATAAATGAACTGCTATTTTAAAAAATCGTTTGTATCACAACAAAGCTTTTCCGGAAAGTAGCTAAGGACTTATAGGAGGTTTTTAAACGTGATGTCCCTTCGGAAAGGAGGTTGACTTGATTGAAAGGGATAGTAGGCGAAGAGCACGAAGAGTGAGAATATAACGCATTAAACACTTTTGATTCAATCGTGAGATTAAAATATGACTAGTGCGCCCCCTGGTGTACCGCTTTCAACTACAACCTTTTCAACTCCTCCCATGACCAAATGACGCCTGCATGCTGAATTTCAGCTTAATCGGTATAAGCGTTTGGGCGCTATCTTGAAGGAATACACACAGACACATAGACACACACTTAGACAGATTTCCATCTGAAAATGGTCTTAACCCCTCACGTTGCGAGGTAAAAACTCACCGCGCCCAAAAACATCACTTTTGCGCGCGACATATTCGCGCAAAAAATCGACGCGAGTCAACGGCCTTGAGAAAAACGATCATAACTTATAAACCACTAATCGGATTAAAAAAATATAAATAGAAAAATGATCGCATTGAAATTTGACATATAAAACATTATAACCTTATCTCGTAAAACAATTAAGATAATAATGAATAAATATTACAAAATTGGCAAACTGAAAAAACTCGCCTATAAAATCATTTCGATTTTTTTGTAAATACAGTTTTTGTAAATATCAAAAATTGTAAATACAGTTATGTTCTTTATTAAATGCTTTACCAAAACGATATTTTTTTTTTACTTATTTGCATACAAAAATACGGAAAAAATATTTATTTATTCAGCCAAGAAAAATTGTATGTATTCTCGTAAAAAAAAATTTTTTTAATTTTTAATTTGTGACTACTTATGGTATTTTTTTATATGAAATTCTTTCAAAATAACTTTATTACTACATCACTTCTTCTTAGAAATCACACCAGAACTTTGAGCTTTGTCTGATATTATAGAAAAATCTAAAGTTTTGAGAGTTTCCGACTTCCGAACCTAATAATAAACTTTGAATGCCCATAATATAAAATTCGTTAGATTTTTTCAATTATATTGTCTTATCATAGACTTATTATATGTCTAATAACTAATTACTATACTCCAAAGAGTCACATTTCATCGAAAAACTATGGAAAATCGCACTTTTTTCTCTCATAGTAATTATCAAAACAAGTTTCATTTTCGCGAGCCATATTAGAAAACAACATATAATGTTCAAAATACGCATAATTATGTGATAACTTAGGATGTAAATGAAGCAATACCTATTTTATTAGTAAATTAAAGCGACATTACGTCATGTTTCGCGATATAACGGGATATTTCACAAACATTACAAAATAAAGACGGCCATTTTTCGAGAGCCGTTTGGTTTCGCCAAAGTGTTTTCTTCGAAAATTCGTGAAAAACAGCAAATGGGCTGTGTAAATTGTTTAATCCTAAGGCCTAAACTACTTAAAAATGGAAATTACTTACTTTTATCCGGTATACACTTCACTTATATACACAAAACAATTCACAACACAAACACGTCGCGGAATTATACGCCGCCAGCGGTGGGCAGTTCGCGACTGTCGTCAGAAATGAGGTCACCGATTTTGTAAGGGATGTAGTAATTCATATTTCTAACATCGCATGCGGCAATCGAGCAATTTCATAGTGTTGCATATTTGGCTATATTATGGCATCATTCGATAGAATATACAATCGCATTTCGAAATTTAAACGACATTTTCTTGAGCGGCGAGCGCGATATCCCGTATGGGATAGTTTGGATTTCAGCCGGCCGCCATACATATCCCGCAAGGGATGTTAAGTGCCGAGCGGGTTAATCGTCTCAGGTGAGCTCAAAATAGATATTTCCGTCTCCATCTAGAAAAAAACATGCGCGTTCACAATACTTTCCCCCCTCGTTGGTTGGTGTCCGGGAATTTCTATATTAATATGTAATTTTGGGAATTGCTGAAAACACAATATGCGAAAAGGGATTTTGCGAAAACAATTCTGAAACGGCGAATCAGCTACTACGTATTTGCGAAAAAACCGTAAAACAAAGAGTCACCAAGAAAGGTAACAAAAACGCGCGAGGAGGTCAGAAATATGGCACCTAGAAGAATTTGAAGATTTATTAGAAGACTCGGGCTGGACTGGATAAATTAAGAAGCAGGCATATCACAAAGGATCATGAATAGTCTCAGTAATGAGAGGCAGCACAGCCTGTACAAACCCTACAATATACACGGCATAGTGGTTAGGTTGCCTGATCTTACATTTAAGGTTCCGGGTTAAATTTCCGCTGGGTCACCATTTTCCATTGGGATAAAATTAACGGAATTGCATTTCAATTCTGTCAATCGATTGCAATAACAACACACGTTGCAATAACAACACACGTTGCAATAACAACACACGTTGCAATAACAACACGTTGCAATAACAACACACGTATGCATGGACAACAAACAAACATTATCTACAGACGGTATGCTAAAATTAAGATTATATATTGGGTCCTTGCCTATTACGTTGCCGTTCTATAAAGGAAATTTAAGGCCAAAAATTTTGTATGAAAAATATACATTACATTAATAGATTGTCATTTTAATAGGAGTTGTTAAATTTCTCTGCAGTGTAACTCTCATGAACAGGGACCAATGATTGCTTTGAAGTCGTTTTTCATCGATTCTTCAAAGTTGATTTTTCCCTTGTAAAAAATATCTAAATTCTGAAAAAAGTGAATATTGCAGCAAGATATAACAAGTATTATGGGTGATTCAAGAGCCTTCAGCTGCAACACCTGCAACTTTGCGACTGTTTGCAGTGAAATCTGGGGTTATACGTTGTCATGCATAAGCAGTGGCGATGAGCAATTGACCAGGCTCGGTTATTTAATCACTAGCTCCTCCATCATTATTTGAAGTTTTTAACAATATACATTTACGATTACTGTATAGCCAGGCTGCAGAAAACTGTAATAGAAAACACCGGCACAAGATCTCATATTTGAAAATAATGCAAATTTGCAACTTGGTAGCTTGCACAAACGAAAACATTAAAAATTTGAGAAAAACTAAGTGACGAAAAGATAAATAAACAGCTGATCCTTATAAAAGAATAACATGGCCTTGAATGTTGTTTTTTAAAATTTAAAATTCCAACTTAAACCCAAGTTATCTAAGTTCAAAGTGGCCAGTGTAAAAAAACAGCAATCACATAGGTAACAATAAGACCCAATATTTGAAAAAATCTGATACTCTCTTTTTATAGAAGTACTAGCATTCGATGAAAGAAAGTTGTTTCGCATATTTTAGAAGCAAACCAGATTGTTATGTAAGGTATGTAGCAAAGAGTGGGCGTATTGGGAGGTATAAATTCCAGACGAGCGATAGGCAGCGAGGCTGAGAAAAATATATGTTAAGTGCTTTTTGAATTATGTCTCATTCACGGAAAGTTGCGCAAGACTTTTCGCCGTGCGGCTCCGAGCGGGCACACGGCAATTTTTACTCTACTCCCGCCCATATGTTCGGGCTCGGTGGTTTTTTTTATGATTATTATTTTCTTTTATGAACGGACTGCGCGAGGAATAACAATGAGAGTAGTCGTAGTGGGGCTGCTATGCCGCGGCGCGCTTCGCTCTCCCTGCCCGGTCGGGGCGGGTGGAGAATAATATGGGTAGACATCGCATACCAGATGAAACAATGACACAAGTCTAAAAATATGCATTCTGATTGTACGTACATACTGGTTACGTGCATCATCGCCTATCTGTGGCGACATAATTACAGATAGAAAACATTATCGACAACAAAAAATACACACGAATAATTCGAATATTTTAATGCTCAATCTGAAAGAAAATAGCCTCGGACACTTGAAATTAGGAATATTTTCAGACATTAAAGTTACATACCTATTACCATGTATGTTAAAATATTCGGTATTCACTCGAATATATTTACCACGCTAATTCCGAATCTGAAATAATCTTTATTCGGTCTCAATAAATAAGCGAGATATAGGCTTTCACAGTTTTCATACCGTATGTCAACAAACAGCGGCCATTTTGTTTGTGCACTCCATGTGTTAAAAAATTCGATAAGTGACGTGGATTTAGTCGGGTATATCGTATATCGATAACAATTAGCGATATTACAAAAATGATGACAAGTTTTTAGAATAACGCAATATTTTAATTAAAATGGTCGGAAAAATACATATCTTTGCGATAAATAAAAAAATAGGACTGTTTTGAGTTTTCCAATGACTTTGCGTATTGATGACACAAGGAATCCTGAAATTTTGTTTCTTTCAGGTTACCTTTAGTCATCGACACAAAGTCATTTCGTAAAAACCTCGAAAATAAAACTCAATTGTTTTAGATTATCGCTAACGCAAATTAATAGCGCCACAGGCCAATTTTCTTTCGAATTTCGCACCAAATTTGAAAAAAACTTTTTGCCTGCGGTGTTATTTTCTTATTTAAGAATTTTCTATTGTTTCAGGATACCTTTAGTTATAAAACGCAAAGTCATTGAAAAAAAACCCGAAAATGGTCCCATTTTTTTTTAAATATCGCAGACATGTTTTTTCACGGCCATGTCATTATTTTTGTAATATCGCTAATTGTCATCGATATTAGAGAACTTCCGATATATCGACTATTTTCACGATACCTCCCAAATAAAAACTCTCCCGATTTCTTGACGTATAGTACCTATGCAAACTTTGAATGCCTTTATCTCGCTTTTTTATTGAGACCGAATAAAGATTATTGCAGATTCGTAATTGGATGAATATAGTCTGGTGACGTTAAAAAATCAACAACGTAGAACAGGTTCCTATACTGCAGTTATACCTCTGTGGCTTCTGGCTCAGCTCAACTCACGGCTCAGCTCCCATCCGGTAGCCTCCTCTAAGAGGGACTTAACATGGAAGGGCCGGTGTGAACTCTATCAGCGGCTGCAGCCTAAGTAGAAGACGGTTGGGATCAGACGTGCGGATCCGGGGACAACTCTGGCGCAACTGGGTAGTTTGCGCACCGTGCTGTGTCAACCTAACTTTAGCAACCCGGCGACTAACCGGGAGAGTCTGGAAATAAGTGTTTCCTAAGAAGCGGTACCCACGCTTGCCTACCTGACGTCATCTAAGAAACGATCCATTGTATATCCGACCCCGACTGATTTTGACGGGGGTAGAGTGCGTCACGGATCCGCAAAAATTTCAATCTGAATGAACGCTAAGGACCAATACAGGCCGCGTAGGTGACCTCGAATCCGTGACCAGATTGGTGGACGGAGATATTCGTCCAAATCTGGTAGTAAGAAAGCGAGGTCGGCACAGCTGTGTGCACTTTCCAGTGTCTCTCGGTAAGGCGTTGGACTGCTGACGTAACATTTGTCCAGTCATTACATCTCACTCCATGTGAGAAAAAATACCTTGATGTCATTATAACTCCCTGGAGTGGTAGGTTATTGCGTAGTAATCAAACACCCCTAAATGTAGGTGCATACTATGAAATGAACACCGGAAACTGTTGATTTAGAAAGGCCAGGCGCAACTATAGGAAAAAAATGTGCACTTTTTTTAGCTCAATCTGTCTACCAGTTTGATTATAGCAGTCAGTCGACTTCAAGCGTCCTCTGCGATTATCTTCGAAAAGGTCACCTTATATAGGTTGATATAAGTTTATTGGTTGATCATGGAAAGAACGCTTCTGGAAGTTCGAAAAATCGTTTATTCGGTAGAATCGCTGAAAACGATAAATGATCATCACGCGTTGCTCATGGACTTCAGGTGAAAAGTATTTACTAAGGGTCCAATATACCAGAGCAATATTTTCGAGCGGTCTGGTCGGAGCAGCGAAACTGCTGCTCGCACAGACGGCTGTTAGCTGACTGAGTGAGAGATTGCACAGACGACTGTTGGCTGACTGAGTGCTCAAAAGCATAATAGTCATCGTTGTCCACGATTGTAAAATTGTACAGTTTTGATTGAAAAATGGCAATCAACGTTTAAAAATGAAAATACGACTAAATATTTAATTTGTTATATAAGTCGGTGGTGTGTGGCCACTTGTCATGAAACTTTTTGAGGTTAGTGAGTTAAGTATACCAATGCCAGTTTTGCCATATCTAACTCTAACCTTACTTATTAAAATCAATACCTGGGTTATTTATTGTACTTGACTTTTATATATCAATATAGATCAAGAGCATTCTTACCATACGTCAAGGGCGTGACAGATCCAATAAGTAGGATGCTTAACAAATTCGATATAAAAACGATCTTCAAGCTGACCCAAAATATAGCACGATTTTTGAGGCCTGTATAGATGCAATACCACTGCAAACCCCGGATGTGTATAAAGTCGAATGCAGCTGTGGTTGTTGGACGTTGGACAAACAAAACGGCCCATAGCAACTCGATTGATAGAACACATCAAAGCTGTAGCAGCCACAACTGCCACCGACGACAAACGCAAATTAAACTCTAGAGCCCCGATTGGCCGATATCGGCCAAAACACGATTCAGCGTGACGGCCCCGTTTTAATTTGATTTTAATTTAATTTGTTGTATTTCATTATGTTTTATTAAGTTATTATGTTTTATTTTAATTATGGATACAGTGGTTTGGCAGTAATTAATGTGTTGGTGAGCCAGGTGTCATAATTCATTTTTTTTACTAATTTTTACAAAAATTTTTTGGGACATCAACTTGTCAATCAGCTGAGAGGCCGAGGCCTGAAGGGTTAATGCAATTTCCCACAGTCAACCTACAATTTAGTAATGGTGCAATTTATTAATAGTAGTGGTGACAGTAAAAAAAAGTGCATGCATCAAGTAGGGATAAAAAGAGGGAAACAAAAATTGCATTAACTCTAGGAAAGGTGAGGGAAGGGAACAGGTGTATAAGGAGGGTAGCTTTGTGGAATAGATAGTATTCTTAATGATTAATAAATATAGAAAATACATACATATGTAGTTTCTATATATGAATGTAAAAAAATGATATATAACTACATACAAACATTCATAATAGATTAATAATTATAGAAGAGCATAGCAGATTAAACAATTACAATTAAAAAAAACAAATACCTACAGCGTAATAAAAACCGATAATTTCATTTAAAGAATTCTAGAACCAAAACACATATAGTTAGATTACAAGAATAAGCAATCAAGCCTATTTTTGTAGCTTGGTACACATTTCATTTGATTCACTGTTTATCAACATCTTTTGTTTATCAACTTGTGTACCGAAAATATTATTTATTTTATGATCTTTATTAATGTATAATAATATAATATGTTAGGCGAACTGCTCATGAAACTTCAAAATTTGACTTCTAAAGCTTTTATTTCTTAAAAATCTGTATGATAATTTTTCACTACTATTGTTGAATGCTTTTTTGACCCATTGATATAGTAATTTCGTACTCTTACTTTGGTCAAAATAACTTTGTACTTTTGTACAAAGTAATTTTGTACCATTAAAGGAGTTTTTAAATTATTGTTATCTTAAATTAAAATATGTTTTTGGTTTAAAACGGCTCTAAAGATTTTGATGATAAGTTAACTAAAGATATTGTTCGCGCCAAGTTGGCCTTAGCAGCCGGGTCGAAAAATCAGAAAATAATGGCGTAAAAAGTATGTAACTGCTGTTATAGCTGCTTTATCTAGTTAACAGGCCAAAATTACATATATTCTAGTGTGTTACCACTGCTTATATGACAGTTAATTTGATCTCATTTTTTTATAATGTTCGAACTACAAATTTGTGTTTTCATCTCGATACACTTGTCATAAAATATTATTTTTAATAATTTATATGGCATTCAAACTCCCGCATCGCTTTATCGCTTTAAAAATTGAGAATTTATTTTCTTGTTTAGGTAGGTAGGTATACACATATTACGTAATCACGTTTTTTGGATTTTTATCCCTCCATGGGATAGGCCATCATGGGATAGGCCGTCTGTTGATATGGGGGGGCCCATGTCAACGGACGGCCTGATCCCCTCTCCCCCCTCCCCCAAGATTATGTAATCAACCGAATTTGCGGATAATGTGAAGAATCGTGACCCAGCGTTTGTAAAGTCTTTCACAACGAGTCATAACTCCGGATCATTCGTGCACTTTTTGGTTTTTATTTTTAAACTGCCCCCACTCGTCGGTCCGCCGTTGTTCCTCCCGTGCCGAGAGGAGTGAAAACGCTTTGGCGTATGTACTGAGAAACTCCATTTGTAAATCTGCCATAGTTGTGCGCCGCACGACCACGTTAGTCTTTCCGCTTTGGAGTTGGAGCGTGCAGCGGCGCGCTAGTCCAGAGTTGCAGCCGTGCCGCCGTCGTACAGAGCGGCCACCGGCTTACTAGCGCGTCCAGGAACAGGCCCGGGCGACTCAGTCGCAGGCGAGGGCGAGGACTATCTACGCACATCGTGCGAAGGGGAATCTTCGACGCGGCACTGCGCTATTTCCGTGCTAGTTGAGACCAAAAAATTGCGATGAAGTGACCAAAGTTGATTACATAATCAGGATGGGTAACCCCTCCCCCCCCAAGTAATCAAGCGTAAGCCTCAGCTCCAACCCCCCCCCTCTCCCTCGGTGATTACGTAATATGTGGACGGCCCCGTATCTACTTTTAAAAATACAGTATGAATATTCCATATTCTGCCAAATCGCCCAGCCCGCGGCACCTAAGAAACAAAAAACACAGGCGCCATTTTACAAAGAATAGGTAAAACATTAATTTACCTGCACACCTCCAGTTGCATGCAACCAATAAATTATACGTGAAGATATTACGTCAACCTTTAATAATTCCGGTTACTAAAATATATTTTAGGAGCCATGAATAAGATGACACTTTTAGAACGAAACGTTTAAATTTTGAACTATCTGAGCAATTCCCTTGATAAAGATTCCGTGCGCAAAATATTTCTAGCAGAAACCATCATGATGTTTTACGATGAATAACTTTCAAATACATTAGATCAATTATATTGATTAAAGTTGAAAGTTCTTTCAAAATATCATATAAATCTAGAGCCTTTAAATGTATTTGCTGGTATATTTATTGGGTCGTTTAAGTGTAAATCAATGTAGTTTTAGTCGATATCTCGTTTTTATTTTTAGGTATTCTGTCTTCTTGATATCATTGTGTTGTTATCTGTTTGTCTATTTGCTTGTCATGGTGTACCTCCCTCTCAAGGTTCTTCCGGTAGCAAATTAGGGACGTGCGTATATACATAAAGTTGTCTTGCGACTAATACATTGAAGTCTTTGATCGAGTCGTCTGACGGGAGTATTTAGCTTTTATTAATTACCATTAGTAAGGCTTTTCGAGCTTTGATTAACCAGAAGTGTTTTAACAAAAGAGGATAGTTTTTAGAAACAACGCGAATGTCATAAATCTGGAGAATAACGTCGCGGATTGGCACTGCATAGATTATAAGATAGGGTTCTAGCTAACCAAATAAAAAAAAACTCAGAACGGCTCCATTGATCTTCGCTCCTCGAACTTTTCATTTGTAGAGTACTAATAAAAGTAGTAATAGGCACTGAAAAATAGCTTTACTGTTCGCTCCGGTAAAACTCACTTTATCTATTTGTTTAATATTGATCGTTTGTCAGAGAAGAACCATTTTATTTTTGGAGAGAGGATGCATTTGTCTACTTGGTGGGCTTGATATCATATTGAACGCTGGCATTGTCATTGCGGAGTAAAGTGTTGTCGTGTGTGTCGCCGGCCGTGGATGGGTCCCGTTAGGCGGCGCGTTGGTGGTGCTCCCTGGCGGCTCGTAAGAATGCCGGGCCAGGAGCGTAAAATTTCCTTAGGAATGGCGTGATCCCAATTTACCGCGCCGCGGCGGCATCGATTCGCCCGTTTACCGCCGAGCTGGGCGCCGAATCCGCCCACAGCCGCTTTACGGCCGCCACACAATCGCCATTCGCCCGAGCGATGGCGACCCCGCGGCCCCGCGACCCGCCCGCCCGACGCGAAGGCACCGGCCTTGCATCCAACCGCCGCAAAACTACTATGCACCCACCTTACCTTACCTATACCGAAAAGTCAATAAGCGAGGCGTAGATATCTGCTTTGGCTGATATGACAAAATAATAAATACTTTTGCACTGAAGACGATAATGAAATTTAGGCCAGACAGATAAACAGACGACTACCCGCACTTGGTCCTAATTTTAGGCATATGTCAACCAGATCACATGGGAGACCAGTCGCAGAATCCATGATGAACGGAAGCCCACACCTTAGCAAAATCCCTAGCAAAGGCCTTGGCAAACTCAATTGTGCCCGTTATTTGCTTTCTCCTTATATTCCGCATCACCTTCAAACGGGTCGCCGACTATTCCCAACGTGTGCATGTATTGTGAAGTTAGCAAAGACCAGTTAAAAAGCCCATTGTATTACTCAAGTTATCCTTGGAAAGTCTCAGGCAGCAACTTATTAATCTGAGTGTGGGTTTCCTAATGGCTCTTTTTGCGTGCCTTAGGCTTGACCTTCTCCATTTGTGCATTATCAACTCCTTGGTGATCTTCCTCAAGGCGTTCCTCGTGTTTCCCTTTGCCAGTGGCAAAGCGAGCTTCGGTCTGATTGGTGAACGTGATGACCCCTGCCTTACAAGTCTGTCTACTTCTAAATCACCCCTCACTTCATTGTTTCTTGCTTACCCTTGGTTACTTATTTATTATATTTTACAATTAATTTTTAACTTTTACAGCTTTTGTTAGCAATTTTAATTGTTTATTTATTTTAATATTGACGAGGTTAATATTGACACATAAATGCCCATTACACTCTCGTAGAGTGAATGCATTGCGCACCATTTGGGGCGACGGCGTCATTAAACCATATTTTTTTGAGGATGCTAGAGGAAACTTTATTAATGATCGGCTATAGTGAAAGTATAGAAAGCTATGTTTTACACGAATTGGATTCGTTGCATCTTCAGCACACGTGGTTCTAAAAAAAACGGCGTGGATGACACAAAGCTCGTACTACGATGCGAAATTTGTGGGAAACTTTTTCCGGCATAAAAAAAATGCGCGTGCCAGCTCCGACGCGCGACTGGAGTTTACTCTTTATGTAACTGCGATTGTCATTAAATATACACTTCAGCGTATATAAATATAAATATCAATATCAATAGATATAAACAAAAAATCCAATAAACTCCAAAATTAAAAAAAAAAATTATATGTCATTTCTACATGGCTACAACATACCTATTATAACATTATAATTTCATACTTTATTATTCGAGTCGAAACGAACTTACTGTCGCTATCTATCGAGAGGCACTTGAAATACGCCGGTTAAACAGCCACCTGAGCCACATCACAACTAACATTTTTATTTGTACATCATTTCTACAATCGTCGTTCTAGACTCCGGTATCAGCGGGTTAAAAGACACAGCTATCTATCTCTTTCTCCCGTGCATGCGAAAGAGACGCGTGCCGTCCTCGCTGCCCAATTTTTGATCCAAGACTCCAATTTTTTAACTTTACTGACATTAAACGTAACGCTTTTCGTTAACGCTAGATTTTACGACCCATGAAATTATCGTACCGGGGTCTTTAAATGAAATCGATTCTTAAGGATTAAACTCCAAAAAGTGACGTTATGAACAAAACCCCACGACCACCCCTCCCCACTAATATTATATTTTCTAGGGTGTCAACAAGCCAACCACAATCGAAAAATATGCTCGAAAAAACTCGCATTTGAGCTGTGACCAGAAGCGGCGCGGCCTCCTGGCCGAAATCATTCTGCATACATAATGTGAAAAAAATATAATCAACAAATATAATATACATCATAAAATCGTGTTTCATTTAAAAGCAATAAAAAAATATCGGCATGGAACGCTAAACGTATCCTGTATATATTAGACTAGCTAGCTGTTGCCCGCGGTTTAGCTTCGCGTGGAGTTTCGAATTGATTGGTTAATTTAAAAAAATGACGTAAATTTGTCTTTTCAGACACTACCTAGGTAAATAGTTCAATTATTTAAATAATGTATATTTGTTTCACACGCTTTTCTCTAAGATTGACGACAGTTGAAGCAAAGTATTGCCCGTGTTACCTTTGACTTAGTTGCGTTAAATTTTAGAATGCATTCTTTAACATTCTGGGATTTACTACCTGACTTACCGAGCGATCGACCGACTGTCTTTAATAATATATAAAGCTCAGTTAATTGTGGAAAAAAATGAGAATGTCATCATTTTTCAGTCGTAATGAGTAGCTTTAATATAAATTTTCAACTCGATGGATTCAGGGGTTTCGATTTTCCATACAACAGAATTTCACCCTTTTGACACTTTTAGGGGTAAAATTTCCAAAAATCCCTTCTTAGTATTCGATTTAATTATAAAAGGAAGCCTTGTGCAATGTTTCAACGTTCTAACCCCAGTGGTTTAAGCTGTGCGCTGATATGTCAGTCAGTCAGTTTCTTCTTTTATATATATATATAGATTGTTGTTTTATTTACCATATCCTAAAATTAAATTATCCGAATGGATTAGGAGTAAAAAACATTTTCCTGTTTTGAAAATCATATTTACAATTAAGTTAAAAAAAATACTTTTTAACTTCTTGCAGGTAGAGCTCTGTAAAAAAAAAAGCTTTTTTATTTTAGTTACGGAATGATTCATCAGTATACATGTTTTTTTGACATGGCCGCTGATTGAACTAGCAGGATTTTTTTATAATTACTGTAAAGACGTAAAGGTTTTATGAAATGATTAACTTCCTGCGGTAAAGTGTTTTAGGAGCGATTGAAAAGGTCTGGAATACTGATTCCGAAACGACCTTTTCTTGCAGTAATCTCATGTAAAATGAAAAGAAGAGCAATTCAAAAATAAAAGAAGTTTCGACAAGAATTTTATTGAAACACTTTCAAAATATAAAGGTTTAATACATCTTTATTTTTGATTAGCTCAGAAACGTTTTTTGGCATTCTTTGTGGTTTACAATTTGTTAAAGATTTAGAAAAAAATCACGCTTAGAAGTTTTACTATAATAAACTGAAACTGAAATTTTAATTATAGGTAAAAAGAAAGCTTTCGTCCAAAATTTAGAGCTCTCCCTAATTTTAATCGGATTTACAGCGGTCATCTTAATATGTAGGTAATGTATAAGGACATACGACCTCTGTAACATAGCATGGACGAAACCCAAGGCGTCACTAATAATTGATAAATTACACTTAAAACCCCTATTCATGTGCATGCATCGCTTCATAATCGCCTGTTTGCAGTGGCGGATGCACGCTTGTGGTTTTGATATACGAGTATTAAAATGACACGAGTTTGTGAATTTGCTCTGATTTGCATGCGGCCTGCACGAAACGCCGCACTGTTTGTACGCTCTGCCTGTCGTGAAATTAATGCAAATGGGTTAGTTTCATTACCGCAGAGATACGGGCGGGTTATTATCAAACGGAAATGTGCGAAGTATTTACATGATGCCTGCGATATGAGAATTCGGTGATGGAATTTACACTTTGAAATTAAACGTGTGCCCATGCGGATAACTTCAAGCTTAAAAGTTCGATACACGCGCGGGCTTTCGGTGTCTCGAATGGGGCGAGAAACACATATTTTTCATTTGGTAAACGTGCGTCTCTAATTGGTAACCCTAAACTAAAGCAAAAATAAAGCCTTAGAAAGAAAGGAAAGCAACCGCTTTGCATACCAAGCTCCATCTATATAAAAATAAAAATTAAATGCTGTTCGTTGGTGACCGCATTAAAGTTGAACAGCTGAGCCGATTTGGCAATAAAAAAGATGTTCGTAATAGTCCAAATAAGGTCATAAAGGAAAAAAAAGTTGGAAGAGTTTTCTGGAAAATAGGAAAATTCGAGAATTACTGCAAGTGTTTTTTTTCTACTCACGGTTAAAACGATGGATATCCGTAATTCTTTTTTGAGTAGGAACGACATATTAGATTGATTCTTGTTTTGTTTTGATCGCTACACTCTCGTGATAAAAATATTTTAACGAATGTATTCAATTGAATAAAAATCTGGAAGATTTTGAAACAAATCCGGAACAACGCATTTCAGCCTAAATTCAGATAAAATGTCGTATTTCTGTTTTTGTGTTGTTTCGCGATCTGTCCAACAAATTTAGTAATTTTACTTACGAGTATTTTCCAATCAATTTATTTCGGTATTGATCTGTATTTTGAAATGTGCCAGATTCTTGACTTCGCCCAAACGCGGCTATACGCCGAAATGCCAAGATCTCTTACTTTGAAACAACTGTAAAAAAATACGTGTGGCACTCGGGGACTGCCGCGATAAAGCTATTGCATAGCATTTTTAACAACTTATGCAATTATAATTATTTATTTATTTTATTTATTTTATTTTTTCTGATATCAGATAACTGCGCTCTATCGGAAAACAGATAACTGCGCTCTATGCGGCTGCGGAAGCAAATGATTCGGAATAATTTAAACGTCTTCCGATAGAGCGCTGAGCACGAATTTTATTCGATAAAGCAAAAAAAAACGGATTATTCGAAAAAAGTCGTAGATAAAAAGATAGACAATTAAATTATCTTTAAAATTTTGCAGGTTTCATAATAATACGCCACATAGTATTTGCGTAGTAGTCGTTTTTGTGTTCGGTTAGACCAAATTTCACAAATTAATTACACTATGTAATATAAACAAAATCTAAAATATTCAAAGCTAAGAATATTAGGAAAATGTTCTTGTTTAACATATATTTTTTTCGAATCGTAAGCAGTACTCGTTTACACGTAATTATCAGTTTAAAATCATTAATTTTCGTTAAGAAATTTCTTCATTCGGTCGCCGCGCTGGCCGCGCGGGCCTAGGCCCGCGATAAAAGCTATGCAATAGCTTAAAAAAATAAGGGGGGAGTTAGGGGAGGGTTTGGAGTTTTGGGTGGGGGGCGGGGGGCTGGGTGGGAGAGGGGTTTTAGGGGATTGAGGGTTTATCGCTGGGGGGGGGGGGGGGAGGGGGGTGTCTGATTACCGGGAACGCCTTGGGGTGTTATCAGACAAAGTTATCTATATTTGAAAAACAATAGATCAAAGCTGTAACCATTATGCTCTCTTAGACTTTCGCTTTTAGTGCTTTTAGAACAGCCTCTCCTACTGCTTCATTACCGCCAGCACATGGCTCGACAACTTCTGTCCACAACAAAAAATCTGTCTAAAATTATTTGTGTCTATATTTATTGTAACTTTTAATAAGTATGTAATATATTTTTTTATTATTTTATTAAATATTTATATATATATATATATATTTATTTATTTAAGAACTAATTACTATGAAACATTGATTAGCTTACAAAAATAACAGGAACCGAATGGCAAAACCTTAACCTTTCGCTTATTTGTTTCTGTCACCCAACTGGGACTAGGCCCGTTCTAGGGTGGACAGGACTCCAATATTACAATCAAGTTTGCTTGATTGCTTGGTTGCTTACAAATATACAAGTTTTAGTAAAAAGCTAATGACACTAAATTGCCCTAAAATGTGGTCTTCAGAATAAAATAAAAAAATAAAAAAAAAAATATTAAAGATAATATAATAAATAAAATGCAATTTCATTATTTATTCGGCAATAAATATAATATAAAATTCGATTAAATAAAATAAATAAAGTTATATGTGAGAAAAGAAAGAAACAGTCTTTAATATTTAATATATGTTAAGTAATATAGGATTTAATATAAAAATACCTAGTCTAAAAAGAATACTTCATTGTCAAAGTAAAATAATGTTTGGTAGTTAGTTCAATGTTAAAATATACTTAACATATATGTTTAAAAATATGTTAATAATTTGTGCACCTAAGTTTATTATACTATTATTTCTAACATTTGATGTATGGTTAGTCTGTCATGATTCGATAACCATTTCTTTAAATTATTTTTGCATTCCCTAAATGTCAAATTCATATTTATTTCCATATTGATCAGATTGTAAAAACTCGGCGCAATGAAAGAGTAATGTCTTTGTCCAAATGATGTTTTCCTTCTGGGTATTATTAAGCTATTTTCTAAAACTTGTCTCGTTGGTCGCCGGTTCTGAATTATTCCTAAATTTGAGTTACTGTCTAAAAATAACCTTAAGAGGGAAGTGTTAAGAAAAAGTTGCATACAATCAAGAACTTTAGCTTCCTTATAAAGTTCATTAGTGGGATGGCGATATGGTCTACGTAGAATAATTTTTAATATAAATTTCTGCGCAACTTGCAATGGCTCTAGCAGGGTTTTACCACATCCACCCCATCCAATTATGCCGTTAGTAATAAGCGATTCACATAAAGCATAATAAACAGTTTTTAGTGTTTTGGAATCCAGAATATTCCTCAGTTCTTTGAAAACATATCCAAGGATTCGCACGCATATATGAGAATCCCAACGGAGAAATCAACCTAGAGTGATGCCTAGATATTTCCAAGATATTTCTTTTTGTAGAGGCTGACAGTTACAAGACTCGCTATCGCACTCGTGTATTACAATAGTTTTATTAGTAGTGGGTTGACCTCTGGTTGTTATACTAAATGGCATGTATTTGGTTTTGCCAACATTAAGCGTCAACATAAAGTTTCCTAGCCAATTTTTAACAATTTACTTGCCCTCGTTTGCTTTCTCAAATGTGTAATCCCAGTTTGAATTATTGTCCCATATGTATGTATCCCATATGTATGTATTATTTCAATTATTTTTTATTTTATATATTAATGAATCTAATGTTTTTTAATATATTTTATCTACAGTTATTGCATCTATTATTTCTACGTATCTGCGTAAAAAAATCCATATTTATCATAGAAGGTAAAAAAAATACGGCTAGGCACATGGATAACACACCTCGGAATGCCACCGATTTAAACAGTAATTTGTAGCCTAGTTCAATAATATTGTGTAGAAGTATATATTTTTACGGTTATAGTATTTACGAATGAAAAGTTATCCACATAGATTGTTTAGACTTTCCTCAACCATTCCGATACTTTGTTGCGACCGGCATGATAAATAAGGGAACACGTTAACCTGCCGAGCGACACGAGGCGTCTGATTTGTCGAGCATAGCTTAAGATGGCATTAAGGAAACTTATTTCGAGAAGCGATACCTCGTCTATGATCGGTCAAGTGCGGCCTATGATCGCAACAAATCTAGCAGAAAATTACGGTACGAAAATATTTTTTTTAAATACCACGAATTTTGTAAAACTTTATCTGTGTTTTGAGCAACTGAAAAACGCAGTCGGATCCATTTTTGGTGCTTCGTAAATAGTACATAAATATATGCGATGGCTTGCGTTTATGTAAGTAGATATTAATTAAGGTGCAGCGTTGTCGGCAGCTGCGGCGGGGAGTGGAGGCAGTAGTTGCTCGTGACATTGGTGAATGTTTGTCAACAAGTTAGTGGTGGGATTAGGAATGGTCGGCCCCGGAGTGTTGCATCTTTGATGACCCGGGCTACGCTTCGGCGCCTTTGCCCCCCGGCTGGATACGGCACGTACCTATCGCACGATCTTTGTGTTTACGGATCGGAGTCAGTCCGCTAGGCGACCGACACCCGCCAAGCACCACTTGTACCTAGTAAAATAGGTAGGGCGGACCGGGACAATACAAACAAGGAACACAATATTAGAAATAGAAATTTCTAATCCAAGAGATTTTTCGATGTGGCATCAAATACGAATTGTAGGAAAAACCTAGGCAAAAATATCTTTTTTGCCTCGCTGACACTAACCTCTTTTAGTATGGCTACTACACAACGACCAACGTACTGGCTATACACAACGTCCTAATGAGGCAACTTGATTTTCGATATTTTGGCGCTGATAACAGTTGTGAGCATCCGCGGAACTAAAGGCTGTATCAGTGTGACAAAATAAGTGAATGAAAACTTCAATACATTATTTAGTATGAAAGCTTGTTAGCCCATATATTTTTAATCAATTTATTTATATACAAGACGGCACAATTGGCCCACTTTCACATGTCGATTACTCAAAGTTATCTACCGGCAAACATAGGGTATATAATATGTATTTAAACAATAAGTATCATTGAATATACCTGTTAGTACATGTTATATATGCCTGTTCCCGGTTCAAATATAGAGAATTAGCACTGACTCTTACAAAATCATCATCTTACAGAAACGATGTGTACATCCTACGAATAGTTTGTTGGTTTCCCCTTTTTATTGTGAAATTTCACAATGGCCGGGTTTATTATAATACGACATTATCTTACAACCAACCCAACCTCTCTTATAACCGGAAAAAACCTCACTAACAAGTATTTTCACTTTAGTAATGGAATAACATTGATATTATACCAGATATTTTAAGGTATAATAAAATATATATACCACTATTTTAAAATTTTCTTAAATTAGTGTGATTTAAATTTGTCATGCTGATTTATAATATCTACACAGCCATCAGTTATTATTTGTTTCTTTAAATTAATAATCATTTATCCTAAATATAGTAAAGTTATAAATTGTTGCGATAAGATTTTCGCACGAGCTCGTATTCCCATAGGAAAAGTTTATGGGTTTAAAAATAGTATTATTATGTCGATATGTTAGTTATGTAGAGTCAATCGAGGCGTAGGCTCCCTCGCCGAACAATAGAGGCTTTTGTTGATGCGCGGCGACGGCGGAGCGGAGCGCGACTACGTACAAAGCCGCGGGCAACAATGCACCCGTACGGCAACAATGTGGGCTCGTGGCGCACCGTAATTGTGTCGTGAAAAGTTCCGCCGACACACAATACACCCGAAGGGCATCAATTTTTCAGGCGCCCGCCTCCGGCTTCTCGCGTTGCACTGGAACTTTTCGCCGCTCAAGAATATCGCCCGCCAAAGATTTCCGGCGCTCTGTTACGACAGAACGGATTTTCTATCGGGTATGCTTCAATATGTTTTGTTAATATTCCACTAAGGTTTAAAACTTTTATATCTCTTATGCAGTTTGCGTTTAAAAACCCGCGGTAAAAAACAAAAAAAAAGCTATTCCCGCAGAAAACCGTTTTAGTTTGCGAAGAAAAGAGCATTCTTTTTAAAAATGTTGCTCTGAAAGGATCATAATCCTATCACGAAATATGGTTAAAATGATTATCTTTTGAAACTATAACGGAATATATTAAAACGAAAGTTGATTTTGCGTAACTGGAAATATATCTTGTAGAATATTGTAGAATATTTATTTACATTTTTTTAATATTATACAATTTTATATAGGTTTACCCTATTTTGATAACATTATACAATCTTTATTATAAACTCCTCTGCCAGAAATTAAGATTGAAGTTTCTTCTTTCATTTCATTGAGTATATGGAGGTTTTTTATTTTTACTTCGATTTAATGGCTCGTTGATACAAACTCAGCCAATTGTATCATATTTTAAATGTTGGTAGCATTCGAAATTTTAATTATTTCGTAATGTCACTTTCATTTAGAAAACGGCTTTGCCGAAGTGATCAATAGTTTAATTTTTTATTTTTTCGCTTAATTCGTCTCAATTGAAGGCATTTTGTGTTGCATAAGGATAAGCCCTATTTATGAGATATAATGGATGAATAGTGATCGTTAGTCGACTGCAAAATGACCTTTAAACTTACATTGCACCGTCGAAAGTCGTGCACATCCGTAAGTATATCTCATTCAAACATAAGCATTCCCAATACAAGTGGGATTTTCCTTCGCTACTTTTTAAGTAGCTTTTACTAATTTTATTTTAGATAAAAAACATCATTATATATATATATATATATATATATACGAGTGGTATTACCCGGCGTTGCCCGTGTTATATCTGTTCTCAAATACCAATGTATAGCAATTTCATGGCGATCGGTTGAGCAGTATAGAAAGGTTGGTGTGCTGCAGCGCCGTCTAGTTGAAAGTTGCAACAAAGCGGATATATATAAAAACCTTAACCATGAAAAAATACATATATATGCCAACTTTCATAGTGATCGGTCAAACGGTTTCGGAGTCTATTAAACTCGGACAGACGGGCATACAGATATACCAACATCCATTTTTATATCATATTATTTTGGCCTGTTTTTAAAATTTAAACTTTGAATGCCTATATCTCGCTTATTTATAGCGACCGACACAATTTTCTTCCAGATTTAGCATTAAAATGAAAAAATTGGAGAGAGGTTCCTATACTGCAGTTTTTCCACTTTTATAACTATGTGATAATACTTACATGTATATATTTTAATTAAAGAGTGTTGAACAATGAAGCACAAATAATTAAAAATCAGGAATTAATTTCACTGTATTACCTTCACAATATTTTGAATTTAGAATAACGCTTGGCCGACTATGACGTTTGAAGGTTTAACATAGCAGCGCCATCTATGGATTACTCAATAGATAACGCCATCTGTTAAAATCGTTTGGAACTAACAGATAATTGCGAATGTCAAATAATAGACATTGCAATAAAATAATATCGCGACTATAAATTAAGACGTAAGCTATCCTATCTTTCAAGTTGGATCAAACTGCACATTGTGTGCAAATTTGATTCAAAATCGGTTAAGTAGTTTAGGAGTCCATCGCGGACAAACAACGTGACACGTAATTTATATATATTAAGATATATATATATATATATATATATATATATATATATATATATATATATATTATATATATATATATAATATATAAATATATATATATATATATATATATATATATATATATGTATATATATATATATATATATATATATATATATATATTATATATATATATATATATATATATATATATATATATATATATAGATTTATGCTGTATGTTCTGAACAATTTGAAAATTTGCGATCCTAAATACATGAAATCGAAGACAACTCTTCAGCACACAAGTCCAAAGTTAAGATGGTTGCCATTGAAGCAACTAGCGTTAAAGTACTGGAATATCCTGCATCTACGTTCACCGGACCCTCCATCTAAGAGTTTCTATCTATATTCGATATTGAAGGAACACCTCAGAGGTCGAATATTGAAAGATGACGACGCGGTACCTAGTTATCACAGTTCAGGAATTTGTAGGTGGTCGTGATGAAGAGTTTTTTAGGCAGGGTATGTTATGATTAGATAAAAGATATATCAAGTGTATAATCTGTTAGGTGGATATGTCCAGAAATAAAAGAACATCCCTGTCAATAGCGGGTGACAGAATGTAATAAGCATAATGTTAAGGTTTTGCTATTCAGTTCCTGTTATTTCTGTACACAAAATCAATGCTTTATGGTAATTAATTATTACATAGATAAATTTAAAAAAGCAATAAAAATTAATTACGTCATACTCATTATCCCTTTTTATTTAACGCCGTGGTATATTCTCATTACGTTTTGTTTTTGTTTGTTTGGCGTCCCTGCTGGCAACGCTGCTGTAGCGGTCACTATAATATAGCGCCCTAAGTAGCTTTACTATTGGCACCCCAAGATTAATACTGATTTATGTAATAAAACTTTAATATTTGATTGAATGATATGTTTTATGTAAATATGTACTGAAAATACATAAAAATGAGTTCGGTGCGGACTCGGCGCGGCGCGGTGCCTGCGGGGCGGCGAATAGCGCGGGCGGCCCGCGACGACACCCGCCCAGATTGGATATTGGATAAGCGGCTGACATTCGCGCCGCTTTAATAACGTCGTAAATATGCTCCTGAATAATGTACGAGCATCGTTCTGTCTGTCGATCCGCGGCCCGTATAATGTTACACGATTAACGCTCTGCTCCGCGCCGCCCCGAAAGGAGCTAATAAAGTCACGCGTGGAATTCCGCCCGTCTAACCGTGCCGCGTCACGCGCAATATCCAAAACACCCGAGTAAATTTTGAACTGACATTGACGTAGGTATCAACGCAAGATGAACCCTCTCCGAAATTAACCCCATTCGAACAACCCAGGCGACTTACCCACTCAGGAGTAATCACAATAGCTGTGTACGCATACTAAGATCTTAAAGATATAAATTATGACAAGGAAAGGAGTTTGTATATTTAGTTATATCTTTTATTTCACAAGGAAAAAGGCGTAGTATTACAAAGTATACAATATTACAACATTTTGTACATATTTGACTATACAAAGCGGCTATAGATTTGCTGTGTATTTATTATATATTTATATTTAATATATATTTATTATACCTAATTCAAGCAAATTTTAGAAACTTTATGCCCTAAATTTTAGAAATTTTAGAATATTGGCCCTTACATGTAAAATTGCCGTTTTATGTGAAAAAAATTCAAGGAAAAAAATAACAATATTTAATCAAACAAAGTTTTTACCATTATTACCTATGCACTTTTTGGCCATTTTATAGGAAGTTCGTTGAATCTTTTGCTGAAAAAAAAATGGGAGCTAGAATCAATAAAATCTTTCAAGACGGTTAAGACTGCCTCATCAGAATTGTTTTTTTTTTCCATGCAACAAATTGTCCGAATTCCGGAAAAAGTGGTAATCTGTTGGAGCAAGGTTTGGGGAGTATGGCGGATGTCGAAGAAATTCAAATCGCAGCTCCTCTAATTTAGCGACCGTCTTTTATGCAGTGGGTGGTCTAGCGTTGTCCTGAAGCAGCAGCTGGCTAGAGCAATTGACCAGTCTTGTTGTTTAAAGGATAGGTTTTCGATAATGGTTTACAATTATTGGCAGTACAGATCTGTCGTAATCGTCTGGCCCGATGTTAAGAATCTGTAGTGGATGACACCAGCACAGGCCCACCAGACAGACACTCGCCAGTACCTTTTTCTGAGTCAACTTTCGCTTGGGACAGGATTTGGCCGGTTCTCCTGGGTTTAACCATTGTGATGGGCGTTTCTGATTATTGCACAGGATCCATTTTTCAGCACAAGTAATGATATGATTTAAAATTCCCTCGTTATTGCGAGGGTTGAGTAATGTAACGTAGCACTTGACGCGTGTTTGTTGGTGTGCTTTACTCAATTCATGCGGTACCCATTTTCGAGCTTTCTCAGTTTTCCAATTTGTTTTACGAGAAATAAAATTATTTTATTACGCACTGAATCCTGCCACTAACTCTAAGTTAATTTGCAATGGACCCTGTCCCACGATCACTTTTGATTCTTTGATTGTTTAAACTCGCCATTTCGTATGGAAAATAATGAACTATGTAAAAACGTGCGTTGCAAAAAAAGGTAACAATGATTTAGATGGTATAGTAGCTCGTGGCGGTTCCGAAAAGTGCAACATACATAGTTGATTAAAGCTATACCTGTGCTAGAAAAACTTAACAATTATATGAGATATTCCTTTAGAAGACTTTTGCATACTTATTTTGTTTATTAGTTATTTAAAATTCTAAAAGTCATAAAAATCATAAGTAAGGGCCTAATGCGAAATGTCACAAAATAATTATATATACGATAAAAAACGATTTTACCGCGTGAATTTTGTAGCATCCGACGTTTCGGCGAAGTTGCAGCTGCCGTTGTTCAGGGTAGACTGAAAGAGCTGTCAATCCGTGGGTTACGCGGGTAGGCCTCATACCGCTGCCGCCACTGCGTAAATTATAACGGTGGTGGGGGGCGGGCTCGATCACGCGGTAAATTCGTTTTTTATCTTATTTATGATGTCAAATAACCGCGATAGTCTTCGATTTCATATCACATAATAAATTCCGAAATGTGTCCGATGTATCCTACATAAGAGCGTTGCTTTTTAATTGACCACACCGACTCCATAAAATAACAAATTATCGGACCATTTCCCTTGCTGAGTAACTTTTAGAAAAAAGGCTACGTTGTGGAACAAAGATATCGACGTTAATGTCAAAATAATACATCAATCGCCACTTAGTACAATGCAGTTATGAGAGCTGCAAATTATACGAAAAAGTGAATTTCCCTATATGCATGCAATATAGGAAAGTGACGAGCTCTTTGAATGTTATGAAAATTTGCTGTAGACTTATAATTAATCGGTAATTTGTAATTAATATGGTGACCTCTCCTTCAATCATCAAAAAAATATTATGCAGTCCAAACCTATTTCTTATTTAAACGTATCTCCAATTTACTCTATTTGTTTCTTTTTTTAGAAGATGTATTTTATAAAAGGGTTAATTTTAGCAATCCTATAAGTAGTAGAATCATGACGAAAGTGTGATTTTTCCGCGTTAGAAAAACATAATTTTATCGTGAAAGCTTAATAATCGCCTTATTTCAGATGCTCTTGATTAATGTTAATATTGTAACGTTATTATATATTATATATTGATATATAGAGTTCCCGCCAAAAAATGCTGAATAGGAATGATGAAACGTTTTGTTGACCGTAAATATTTTAATATGTCTCGTGATCCAAGAGTTCCAGTGCAATGTAGTGTATATTTAAAAAATATATTACCTGCTGTTGCTACGCGTAATCAACTGGCGTGTTTGTGTGCTTTTTTCTTCGAAGATAGCTGGGGATAAGATGACGGATGGGGCGGGTAGGGGTCAGGTACGCGCGATGAAATGCTTAAATCACCCATAACATCGCAGCGGAAAGGCTTACACTATGATTCTTGCGACGTCTTGTAGATCATATTTTATTATAATCTAAGCAGTAGTAGAGGAAAAGTTGTGATTCAAGCAGTTGTAGGGCTTCAAGACGCAACGAAATTACACTAGTGTAGCGATAATACCACCGTTATTTTTTCTCTTAGTTTCGTATCATACGCAAACCTTTGCAATCCAATTACTTCAATATTTGTCTGAGAAAATATAATAATATAATTGATGTCCGTTTGCGGTGGAGCTATCGGCGCACCGTAATCAAATATGACGTGACAGATCGACAGTAAATACACATAATTTGCCGCATTTTCCGATACTCCTGCGCTTTCTTGTGATGGCTAGCCGGCCACGGCGCATTCGTAAAATATTCAGTAGAATTGGACGTCGGCCGACGGGCGCGCGTGGCCGCAGCCGCACTGAAACCGCAACGGTAAATACGCCGTATATCGGTCCGCGTGTTCACCGGCCGCCCACGCGCCGATTAGTGGCTGCCGCGGCTAATAGCCCATGTAACATCACAACGGCTATCGGCGGCTGCGTCAATATCTAGAGTGCGCGATGGTCGCGCGGCCATTCGATTCTTTACAGCAGTTGACCCTCCCTAAGTGTATAAAATATTTGACATGCAGTAGGTCTAAAACGTTTTGAGAAAAAGGTCATACGTATTTTTTTTCAATATTTATCCATAACATACATAATTATTAATTAAGCACTACCTATTTATTGAAACTAGTAGTGGATTAGGAAATAAATAGAGTGATTAACTAATCAATAACATAAAGGTAGAGGCCCGTGTTGATTTTACTGCTTTACTAGGCTTAGGCTTGTGTTGAGGCGGTAGTCTAGTAATGTTTGATTTCTAAATACATACGTAATATAACAGAAATATAGGAGTATTATTATTATTATTAGATATTTATAATATAATGATATATAACATAAATATATAGGTATTATAAATGCCATATTAATAATTAAATAGCATTGTCGCGGAGCAACAATACACACAGAACCCTCCTACTCAAAATGTTATAACAGGAAAGGACCGGAAGAACACTCCACCCGAAAGCGGCAGGAAGGTGGTGTCACCGAGGTGCAATGGCGACACCGGAATTAAGGAGATGGCGATGTGCAATGCCATCACTAGGATTATCTACCCCGAACGCCCAATAATCAACACACGTCTTAAGTGCCTCCAACGAGGCGTTTATTTTAATAATCACAATCAAGCCGTCAACGAGAAGCTAAAGGCAAACATCGAGATAAATGAGAGAGAAAGTACAAACCGTCGCGAATCTAACCGCCGTGTTTCGCACGCAAAACGTCACCACAAACAACGAAAACCACATCGCAGCGACTTCTCAGCAGAGAGCTTTTCATCTTGTGCCACGGCAGTCCGGAGACTGGTGGTGAAGGGGAAGGTTTCAACTGAGGGCGCCGCGACGCAGTACGAACTCAAAACACGAAAAACTAGCGCGCTCACACGACCGCTTCCAGCGACTTTCCGGACGGGAGCCTTACTTCCGGTGGCTACTTAATGCAAAGTAGGTCGGGGGAGGGATCGCCGGTGGCGTCCAAAAGCGGTAAACGTGCGAAAATCTAATGTGCGAAACACGACACAATTGCAGCTCAAGCGCCGCCCGCGGACGTCAGCTCGCGGGGGCCAACGCCGGGCGACTGGAGAGCGATGCCCCCCGCCGGTGTGTATATCGGGCGGTCGGCCCGAATGAAGGAGACAGCGGAGACAAGAGGGAGAGGGGCGATCGCCGCCCGGCGACTAGTATATATAGGCGATAGGATTTAAGCGTAACCAATTCACTTTGTACACGACTTTGGAATTAAACAACATACTGCAATTTGAATATCGATCGCGAGTTTCATTCTACGACAGAAACCCTCGCGACACTGGTGACCCCACAGAAGAACTCACAACCACGGCAAGAAAACGGACAAATCGCTAAACGGACAACGGCACGGACCACCAACAACCAGCGAACTTGGACGTCTTCTCCAACGAGTCAGACACGAAAAATTCAAAATGGAACCATTCCACGACACAACGGAGTCAACGCTGCCAAACCCTGACATCGCGCCACTGAGCATCGCTTCGCGAATACCTGCATTCTGGCACCACGCACCGCGCCTATGGTTCGCGCTCGCCGAGCAGATCCTGGCACCACAGAAATGCAGCGATCAAGACCGATTCTCATACGTAATCGCACAACTGGATCGAACAGCATTACAGGAAGTAAGCGACCTGGTGCTGCAACCGCCCAAGCAAGAAAAATTCGAGGCATTGAAGGAACGGCTAATCACAACCTACGAGGAATCAGAGACGCAACGACTGCAGAAACTCCTCTACCAAACAGAAATGGGAAGCGACAAACCTTCGCAACTAATACGAAGGATGAGAACGCTAAACATGGGAAAATTACCCGACGGTACACTAAAAACATTGTGGCTCGGGCACCTACCCGCAACGATACGGGCGGTACTAGCAACATCAGAGGAAAAAGAACTGGACAAAATGGCGAACCTTGCAGATCGAATGATGGAAGTCACAGCAAACGAGAGAGGCGACATCAACAAAATCGAAGCAACAACAACCAACATGACAGCGATTGAAAGGAAGCTAGAGGAACTGGCAAAACAGATCGAACGGCTACAAGCGAGAAGAGCAGAAGAAGATACCTCCAACACGCGCAGCACCAGAAGACTTGAGGAACAAAGTACCTGCTACTTCCATAAGCGTTTCGGAAACACAGCACGAAAATGCCAGAAACCGTGCGACTTCGAACAGACACCGCAGAACCAGGAAAACTACAAGAGGCGCCAAGAATAGCCCAGCTTGGCGCCGAAACAAATAACCGCCTATACGTCCACGACAGAAGAACGCAACAACGGTTCCTGATCGACACAGGAGCCAACGTCAGCGTCATACCCAAGCGAAGATGCGACGAACAACAAAAAGAAGAGCTTCTCTTACTGGCAGCCAATGGCTCAAATATAGCAACATACGGAAAGAGAACCATCATGCTGGACCTCGGATTCGACCAACAATTGCAAGCAACCTTCATCATCGCCGATGTGAAACAACACATCCTAGGAGCAGACTTTCTACACCAACACCACCTGCTGGTGGACCTCAACCGAAAGAGGCTCCTAATGAAAACGAAGGACAACAAATACGTCGAAAAAAACCACATGCCGCAACCAGCGGTATTCCCAATCGAGACCAACCAAGAATTCAAGAAGATCTTCGAGAGCTTCCCCAATATACTCTCGAACACGTCACAACCAAGGCAACCTAAACACGACATAGTACACCACATCGAAACTGAAGGAAGACCGGTATTTGCGCGCCCGAGACCACTAAATCCGGAAAGATACGCGGCAGCGAAGAAAGTTTTCGATGAGATGATAGAGGCAGGTGTATGTCGACCTTCGAAAAGCCAATGGGCAAGTCCACTGCATCTGGTGCAGAAAAGCAACGGTGAATTCCGCCCATGCGGAGACTACAGACGGCTGAACAGCATCACAGTACCGGATCGGTATACTGTTCCCAGAATACACGATTTCACTCACGCTCTACAAGGAAAAACGATGTTCACGTCACTGGACCTGGTAAAGGCATACACGCAAATACCAGTAAGGCCCGAAGATATTGAGAAGACCGCCATTATCACCCCGTTCGGATTGTTCGAAATGACCAGGATGTCCTTCGGACTCCGCAACGGAGCACAAACCATGCAACGATTCATGGATCAGGTACTCCGGGGCCTACCGTTCGCATACGCCTACATTGACGATATCCTTATAGCGTCAGAGGACGAAACGACCCATAAAGAACACATCACAGAGTTACTGGCGAGGCTGGACAAACAAGGCATCACCATAAACCTACAGAAATGTCAGATCACACAGCCAGAGCTGGACTTCCTAGGATATACAGTCAACTCAACAGGAATACGACCAAAAGCCGACAAGGTGGAGGCAATAAAAAATTTTCCTAAACCAAAGGATGTCCAGGAACTACGACGCTTCCTGGGCATGGTCAATTTCTACAGGCACAGCATTCCAGAAGCAGCACATCGACAAGCCAAACTAAACGTATTCCTGAAAGGGACAAAAAAGAACGATCACACAGAAATACAATGGACAGAGGAGAGCAACGAAGCCTTTAACCAATGCAGACAGAGCATAGAGGAAGCGGTTCTACTGGCGCATCCAATCGCACATGCACCGTTGGCACTAATGACGGATGCGTCAAATACATGCGCGGGCGCAGCACTGCAACAGAAGCAAGGAGAAAAATGGGTGCCATTAGGATTTTTTTCAAAAGCCTTGTCACACGCGCAACAACAATATGCGGCGTACGACAAAGAGCTACTGGCGATATACCTGGCAGTACGACACTTCCGGAAGATGGTAGAGGGGAGAGAGCTGGTAGTATATACAGACCACAAACCGCTCATTCACGCTTTAAAAAAATTAAATGATACGCCAACAGAAACGCCGATACGCATTCGTCACTCATCATACATCGCACAATTCGCAACGGCAATCGAATATCTCCCGGGAAGGAAGAACGTTGTAGCAGACGCCTTATCCAGGATCGAAGAAGTAGGATGCCCTGAGACTTTCGACTACGACGAACTGGCGAGACAGCAAGAAACGGACGAGGAACTGAAAGCATTACAACAGAATGAAAAATTCAAATTCGAATTACTCAAACAAAACAACAAAGAAACTGAAATCTGGTGTGAAACTACGGCAACCAGGCCACGACCATACATAACAGCGGCGCTACGGCAAACAGCGATAAAAATAATCCACAACCCTAGTCACCCGGGAGTTCGAACAACAAGAAAGATGACGGCTGAAAAATTTTTCTGGCCGCGCATGAATAAAGACAGCGCAGATTATGCCAAAACATGCATCCCGTGTCAACGAGCGAAGGTGCACGTACACACGCGTACGCCCATAGGGAAAATCATGGAAGCCGACCGATTAGAGCATGTACATATCGATATCGTGGGTCCGCTCGAAATATCCAACGGATATAGGTACCTACTAACGATGTTGGATAGAGGTACAAAATGGCCGGAAGCGATACCTATACGAGACATACAAGCCGAGACTATCGCAAAAAATTTTTTCGAGGGATGGATAGCAAGATTCGGCGTTCCTGCAAGAATCACGACCGATCAAGGGAGACAATTCGAATCGGAACTCTTTACGAAACTAGCACAACTACTGGGTGCAAAAAAGATTCACACCACACCATTTCACCCACAGGCAAACGGCCTAGTGGAAAGGTGGCATCGATCTTTAAAAGCGGCATTAATGGCAAGAATGAATACCAAAGAGTGGGCAAACGAGATTTCAACCGTCATGATGGGCTTAAGAGCAGCCTTAAAGGAGGATATCAACGCCAGTCCGGCAGAAATGCTATACGGAACAAACATAAGATTGCCAGGCGAATTTTTTGAAAATGGAAAGAAAACATCAGTACCAGAAGTCCTCCAACAATTAAGGGAAACATTCGAGCAACAAAGACCGAAGAGGGAGCGAGAAAACACAACGAGGATATTCGTTCACCCGGACCTGAAGGAAGCAACCCACGTCTTCATAAGAGATGACACCGTACGACGGCCACTACAAGCTCCATACAAAGGACCCTTTAGAGTGGTGAAGAAACGCGAAAAAACGTTCGACATTGAGAAAAACAGGAGAATAGTCACTGTCTCTCTAGATAGGCTGAAGCCGTGCTACATGTCTAGGGAAGACGAAACCTCTCAACCAACAACACAACAAAACGAGAATAGCACAACTGTATCGAGATACGGAAGAATTATACGGCACACACGGCAAGTAAATACGTTGACGTTTCGTCTTCAAAACGGGGAAAGTCATGTCGCGGAGCAACAATACACACAGAACCCTCCTACTCAAAATGTTATAACAGGAAAGGACCGGAAGAACACTCCACCCGAAAGCGGCAGGAAGGTGGTGTCACCGAGGTGCAATGGCGACACCGGAATTAAGGAGATGGCGATGTGCAATGCCATCACTAGGATTATCTACCCCGAACGCCCAATAATCAACACACGTCTTAAGTGCCTCCAACGAGGCGTTTATTTTAATAATCACAATCAAGCCGTCAACGAGAAGCTAAAGGCAAACATCGAGATAAATGAGAGAGAAAGTACAAACCGTCGCGAATCTAACCGCCGTGTTTCGCACGCAAAACGTCACCACAAACAACGAAAACCACATCGCAGCGACTTCTCAGCAGAGAGCTTTTCATCTTGTGCCACGGCAGTCCGGAGACTGGTGGTGAAGGGGAAGGTTTCAACTGAGGGCGCCGCGACGCAGTACGAACTCAAAACACGAAAAACTAGCGCGCTCACACGACCGCTTCCAGCGACTTTCCGGACGGGAGCCTTACTTCCGGTGGCTACTTAATGCAAAGTAGGTCGGGGGAGGGATCGCCGGTGGCGTCCAAAAGCGGTAAACGTGCGAAAATCTAATGTGCGAAACACGACACAATTGCAGCTCAAGCGCCGCCCGCGGACGTCAGCTCGCGGGGGCCAACGCCGGGCGACTGGAGAGCGATGCCCCCCGCCGGTGTGTATATCGGGCGGTCGGCCCGAATGAAGGAGACAGCGGAGACAAGAGGGAGAGGGGCGATCGCCGCCCGGCGACTAGTATATATAGGCGATAGGATTTAAGCGTAACCAATTCACTTTGTACACGACTTTGGAATTAAACAACATACTGCAATTTGAATATCGATCGCGAGTTTCATTCTACGACAGAAACCCTCGCGACAGCATTATACTACTATATATGAAGTAATATGTTTACATAATTTAATATGTAATAAATTAATAAATTAAATAAAAGCAAATACCAAAAATAACAACAACAATAATACTAATAATAATAACAAGAGGTGACAGGTCATTAAGTTATACACGATAAAATAAAACATTGATAGCAATAGTTATTGTTTACCCATGTATAAGCATTTTTTTAAAATAAATTTACGTATAGTTTACATGGTGTATATACATATATTATGACACTAACATGGAAAGTACAGCGTTGAGTGGGCGACAAACTTCAAATGTTTCTTTTACTCGTCTATCAACAACGACTATATTCGGAGCCGACTGTACCTATGAAACTGTAAAGTACATTTGAAAGAAACCAGTCACCCAATTAGTATACCATAATATATAATGCTATGGAAATAGATTAAATACACCAGTCCACGTCGGTAGCTGCCTGAATTCCTAACAGCAAAACCACCTATTTTGTATGCTTCTTATATGCGGAAAAGGCTGTATTCATACGAGAGCACGACGCACAGTCTTCAAATGAATAGGGAGATAGGACAATAATCATAACTCCCACATTTTCGGACGGATTAAAAAAAATATACCACCAAAAAGACTGAAAATAATGGTATTGAAATCATGAAACAGAATTTACTGGAATAATATTATTAATTTTATGTCCTAAAAAATCGTAAACAGAATATTAATAACCAAGCCTTAAATAAAACTTGATTTTAATCTATGTTTACTCTCAATAAAAATAATAGGCTAAAATGCAAAACTTTTTTATAATGTAGAAAAAAAATATAATTCATAATGGCACCTATTCTGATTCGGTAACAAACATTGGTTTAGTTAGTTGATCTTAAACTTCAAAGTCATCGCCCATTTTTATTAGTTTGCTAGGTAAATATGACGTGCAAAATAGATAAAACCAAATTAGTTAACATTCCAGACAATTTTAGATTAGGCTTTTTTTCTTGTTAGGGTGCCTCTGCAACTAGAGCTGGCAGTCAGCTCTCCATATTTCTTGTAGTCCTTCGCCAGGCAAAACAATTCGGCGACACTCGTAATCTCGGTCAATTCTCGAATGTTCTTCAACCAAGTTTTCCATCTACGGCCTGGTCTCCTCATCCTTGAAACTTTTCCCATCATAATGAGTTGCAGGAGTTCGTACCTGTCGCGCCTAAGCGCTCAACCTAGCCATAGCTTGCGGTTTTGGCTGACACGCCGTATAACTTCCTCATTTGTGACTTTCTGAGTCCAAGATATCGACAACATGCGTCTGTATGCCCACATCTCGAATGCTTCTATACGTTTCCTGAGATCTTCCTTAATAGTTCAGGACTCACATCCGTATAGAAGTGTAGGCCAGATATAGCACTGGAGGAGACGTATTCGAAGTGGGATTTTCAAGCTTTAATTGCAAAGGACCTTTTTCATTTTTCCAAAGGCGATAATTGCAATTTCGATGCAAGTCTTGATCTCCACTTCACTGTCCCAGTTTGTGTAAGCCAGGTTCCAAGGTATTTATATTTATCAACATGTTCTAGTTTTTGGCCCGCCACATATATGCTAGGTTGGATATTGGGATTATTAGAAATGACCATAGATCTAGTCCTGGTGACATTCATTCTGAGACCAGCTTTGACACTACACTCATTTACTCGGTCAAGAATCTCCTGTAGATCGGCTTCCATAGATGCTATGAGAAAAGTTTCATCAGCATTGTTGATGAGGCGGCCATTTATTTTAACACCAAAGTTCAAGTCCTCCAGAGTTTCCATCATAATCGCTGTTTGGTTCGTTTTAGCAAAAACCTAAAGAAAAATTAAAATACCCGTATAAATCGGTAATAATGGTATCTATCATATAGAAGAAACTAGTGATATTTTTTACATACCGCCATTTTTGTAAATAATAGTGAAAAACGTTCGCGTTCCGTAATATAAAATATATTGGAACTACATTTTAAATAATTACCTACATTATATCACAGACTAATTTCTTAAAATTGTACTATTACTTTACTCCATATAAAAACGTTAATAGGTGAATAAAATTCATAAATTTATAATAATTAAAAAAAGACATACTTATTCCTAGTAACTATTTAAAGTCATCGAAAATAGCATATTTTTCTAATAATCATTTATTAGTTCACATATTAACTATTAATAATTTATTAGATTAAATAAGTGGACTATTATAATGGGGAAGCCATTATCATGGCAAAAAATCTAACCAGCTAATATAGCGATATTAGCTGGTGTATATTATTTATAAATGTATAAATTACCATTCATTTAGTGTATAGAATAAGAAATAGGTTTCAAGAAATCAATAGCGCATTTGGAATATTAATAATTTAGCTATGCGCTTTATAGGTTGATTTTGAAGTGGCATGAAGTTTTCATGAAAAGGCAATTACTTAAATGACTTAAGTTAACGACGACACTTATATTTATAGAGCACTGCGCCTACGGCTATAGAAGTTATAATTGCAAAGTCTTCATATTTCAGTGCTAACTGCTACCTAACTTAGGATACACTAGCTACTTTAGTTGTTTTTGCATTAGTTAAATGTATGGCAACCGCTCCCGGCAATCGTTTTATATGGCATTACAAACAAACTCGCCAACGCTAACGCATTGTAACAGCCGTTCTTTTATGTTCCTAACAATCAAATCATATTAGATAACAAAAACCGATAGGATCAAAAGAGGTTTATTTGGCTGATATCGTTTCTTTATTCGGTCAAAAATTGATCAACCCAGTCGCCGAGAAATAAAATAATAATTTTAAAAAGTGAGGTATTTTTTTAAACTATACTTTTTTCCATTTAAATTTAATATTTATAAGTTTTAAAGTGACAACGTCTTATAAATCGATGGAGCCTGCTGCACGCACGAAAAAACATGACTAATGCGGCGTTACCTCGCTCTGAGGCGTTCCATTTATTATATTTATTATTCAATATAAATGCTGCCATCTACCGGTTGCGACAAGAATTATTTACTAACCTCAGTCTAAAATAGTACGAATGAAAATCACTAGATTGATTTAAATTCTTGACATAATTTT
Organism: Micropterix aruncella; assembly: GCA_944548615.1. Lineage (NCBI taxonomy): Eukaryota > Metazoa > Arthropoda > Insecta > Lepidoptera > Micropterigidae > Micropterix > Micropterix aruncella. The sequence goes on along the minus strand of OX155980.1, from coordinate 44,821,861 downwards.
ATATGTATTCTTGATATACGGAATGTTATTACTGAACGGACAATTTTCTTGTGGGTACAACAAAGTGCAACAAAGTAAGCAACTTTCATTAAAAAAAAAAGTATGAAAAGCTATCAACGATGCGCTATCTAGCGGTTGGTAAAATGTCGCTGATATTGTTTATTTACGACGTATTACCTACCGCTAGATGGCGCAGCGTGCTCAAACGCTTCTAAAACCGTTATTTAACAGTTTGAGATTTCAAACTTTCAAATTAAATAAAACAATAAACTTTAAACCATAAACAATTATACAAATATACTGCTATACAATAATACATTTACATGTTGTAGTCAAATCGGTGAGTATAAAAGCATATATTTTTAGGTGTTTGTAATAAACAATATCAGAATCTTAAATGAAACTGCTTCAAATGCAATCATTCCATCAGTATTTTCTTATGACGTTGTCACGTTCAACTATCGTCAGTAAACCGACTTTACAGACAACCGATTTTTTAATGAAAAATATTTGGAAAAAGATTTAAAATATATAAAGCATTTATAACGTTTCGTAGCGATCGATCGGCTAAAGTAATTTTTCTTATATTATCCTAATCCAAACCCGATAATGAAATAAGGATATGATTTTTTGTCATTATTAAGCTATAGACAAAAGTTTATTGATATTCATTGGTCCATGAATTATTATTCCCAATATATATTTTTTAAAGAATTTAGCTATCTATAACTAAATCAGTTGTATGATTCTTAATATTTTAAAAGTGTAAAAAAATATATCTAATCTTTCTTTTAGTTAAATTAAATTGCATCAATTTGTACGAACTGTTTACAAAGTATTTAAAAAAGGATGACACTCCGTGCTCCTATGGAAATACGTAATAATATTTCACACTTATAACTGTCTTACACCCAATACGTCAAATACTGTAAAAATGTCGTCGGACAGATATAAATATGGTTTTTTATTAATAACGCGAACTATCGTCTTTTGGGCTTTGTTTAGTGGGTCCAGGTGCACTCTGGCCGCAACACCCCAGGCAATTTATCCGTAGGAGGTAAGTGACTGGGCTAAGGCACAATAAGGCACAATATGCTCATCGTTGGGTTTTTATATCTATTTTTCTAAGAGTTTTGAATATGATATACATTTTTTAATCATCCCTGAAATATCATTCATATGTACATTCCATCGGAAATTAAGATCGATTTGAATGCCTAGATGATGGCATTGACACATTCTATTGTCTTATGGATATTGTATTCTTCCAGATTTAATTTAAGGTTGGGCTTTGGGGCTTTGGTTGCTATTAGGAGTCTATGCCCTAGGTCTTGTATTTTGTTTTACCTGCGTTTAGGGTTAGCAAGTTGTTATCTAATCAGTTTTCTACTTTTTTCGACGCATTTGTAGCCATGTTGTAAATACTTTCCTAACTGATTGAAGCAAGTATGATGGCCGTATCTTTAGCGTATGTCACGATTCCCTTCCCAGTATCCAGTTCACATAAATCGTTTATATAAATTACAAATAGAGTTGATTCTAGATTGCTCTACTTTGCGGAACGCCATAATTATTACAGCAGTTTTCCTTGCGTGTGTCACCAACCCGAACTCGTTGCGTTCTCTCGGAAAGATAGGAAAGATCTCGGAAAGATATCTTTATTAATTTATTAAGTAAAATATCATGACACATAGTATCAAAGGCCTTTGCAAGATCTAAAAATGAAGCAAGACACTTTCTGCTCTTGCCTGATTGGTCTGTAATGTCTTCAGTAATGCTAAATATGGCATCGTGGGTTCCTTTATTTCTCCGAAACCCGTTTTTTCTCTAAATGTGAACAGAGCTGATTATTTATGAATTTTCTAACATTTTTGATACAACACTAAGTATTGAAATGGTCCTGTAGTTGTTAGGATCGCACTTATCGCCTGATTTAAATATCGAGGTAATATTTGCATATTTAATTAAACACATTTGGGTAGATTCCTCTTTCTATGCTACAGTTGAATATATGTGTAATCCTATTACACATATATTCAACTAAATTCAACATATATTTAACATATATATTTAACCTATAGTCAATAAATATTTACCTGAAACCCAGATATTTGGTCTGATCCGCTTGCACAGCCTACCTTCAGATTTTTTATTGCATTTATAACCTGGCCTTCAGTCATATATTTTATTGCAAAACTTCTGTTCAGAAGCTTGCAAATTTTAAATACTTATAATGCTAGAGTTTTCCCTATGCCCGAAAAATTTTCATTGAGTGGGCTTGCTATTTTGTCTTCACCTTTTATTTTAGTGTTGTCAACCCTTACCTCGGATACATTGTATTTGTTTGATCTTTTTGATTACTCAACTCTTTTACTACATTCCCAGTCGTTTTAGGGTTAGAATGGTCGTCTTCGATCTTATGCCTATAATAGTTTTCATTGGTTTGTGATACAATTTTTGCTCATAAGTTACGGTATCTTTTACAACAATTTTGTAAGGTAAAGTTATTTGGATATCGTTTACTTTTTACTTCTCTTCTCTATTAACTTTCTCATGCTTTCTTAACTTTCTTTATGGCACTTGACAAATCCCGGCGTTATACAAGGTTTTATTTTTATATTTCTATGTGATATAACTTTTATGGTACTATAGTTTGTTGAATGACTTTGAAACATTGCTTCAAAATTGTCAGTAGCGCTGTTTACATTGTAATCTGTAAACACAACAGTCGAAGTTTTCATTGAAAATGAGCGTTATATATTTGCTTCATTAATTGTTTAAATTTTTTTCATGTTAGGTCGCCAACATGAAAAAAACGTACGTTTAACGATGATCTCGTATATACAACTACAACATCTGATCGACCGAGATTGTTTTCTGTGTTACTGCAGTCATAGCTTTCCAGCTGTGAAATTTGATCGAGGGTATTAATAGAGCATTCGGTCAAGATGATCACATCAATGTTCATATTATTATTAAGTATATGTAGAAATATCACAAGTTGGTCCCAATTTCTGTTAATGCTTCGTATATTAAGGTTTAATATCCACTGCTCACCCCCCAAAAGTGTAATAACACTATATGATGGGCCCGACTTCGGTCGGTGAATTCCATGGCAGCTCCGTTTGTATTTTATTTTAGTATTTTATTTACTGATGTATTATCCATTGAATATTGTCTGACAGTCAGGTGGATAGGTAATATCGGCTATTTGTACGGAATATAGGGCTTTTAGTTCATCGTTTAACACTTCAACCATAGTGCTGTAGATAAAATGTTTAAAACAATTGCGGTATATTCAATGTGTTGAAATCGCTTAGGAAAAACTAGAATTCATATTTACTGTAAACACATTTAAATCTACATTTTATTTAGGCATATTTAATCTTACTGTTGTCTATCATATTTAGGACTATAGGGTAATTGCAGTAATAAATCCGTGGCATTTTATCTTCAGCGCACAGCTTATAGAACTCATTACTATACTGTAGCTTAGTAATTATAAGATCAAATACATGGTTATCATTGCAACATGTAATGACAAAAGTTTCCAGTTTTAAATAATGTTTTCTATGATTTTGTCCTCCTATGCTATATATTATAATTATAATCATTACATTGTTTTTCTGTGCGTAAGAACTTTTTTCTCAATATATTGCTGTTTATAATAGATATTGTTAGTGGTACAGATGTCACTTTTGTATTTTTAATTATAACAAATATTTCATCCATGTTTATAGTGCATTACAATAAATATTAATCTATTCTAATAATCCGGTCATGATAAAAAATATAAAATAAATATTTATAAATCATTAATATGTTCAAATAGTCATAATGCATACTTGTAATTGAAGAATTTAAGGAATCATAATTAAATAACGAAAATTGTATTCATAATACATATATTTTTGTTTTCATTTTGCAAATGAAATGCAAATTGTGAAAATTGCGAATGTCCGTACAACAAGATATATTAAAACTGAGTTGCAATAATTTTTGGATAATCAAAATATAGCTTATTTTTGTGGTGCTTTTCAAAAAAAATATAATCAATCTAAGAACCTGGTCTTAATAATAATAAATAAAAAAATATTTATAAATCATTAATATGTTCAGATAATTATAATAAATATTTGTAATTGCAGAATACAGGGAAAAATAATAATAAATGAAATTATGTAATCAAGCATTCATAATACATATATTTTTGTTTTTATATAATTTGTATAAATGCCCAATGCGCAAATTGCAAATGTCCGTACAACAAGAAATATTAAAATTAAATTGCAATAATTTTTGGATTATCAAAGTATAGCATATGTTTGAAGTGTTTTTAAAAAATATATAAACTAATCTAAGAACCTGGTCATAATAGTAATAATAATAAAAATAATATTTATGCATCATTAATATGTTCAGCTAATTAAAATAAATATTTGTCATAGCAGCATTTCTTCTATCAGAAGAATCTAGCGGAAATATGTCTAAAACGATATATTTTGTTTAGAGTAGGTATGCTATATTATTATATAATTTATATATTTTTTTATAACATTTTTATTCCATGGAAAGGATATTCCTTAAAAAAAGCTATCATGCGCTGTTTATAAAACCAAGCTACTGGAAAGTTAATCCTATCCTAACTTATGGTATTGAACACTGTTGTCCATAGTAGCAGGTTAAAAAAACATACCTATAACTTGTGTATGAATGTACAATTATTTATTGACAATATTTCTAAAATGAAATTAGTAGTCTTCTTAGGAAAAAAATAAAATTTATGCGCCTGAACCTATCACCCTTATGACTAAAATGAGTCTTTAGAGGTAATTAAATTAAATGTTTCATCAATCCTATTTTTTTTGTATTTCGTTTCGGTGAATTCAATAATGCTTTTTTTACTAAATGAACTCCAATTAACCTCCTTTGTTATCTTTCTTTCCTTTTCTAATGGTTTCTTGTTGATGTTCACTATTGCTTCATAATATATCTACCTATGTTATATTGTCCATAATGCCCAATATACAATAAAAATAAAATATTTTTCAATAACGTTGTGGTTTTCTAATTTACAAGCATTCACATAAATAAGGAGTTGCTAAGACATACAATATAACGGGAAACTTGAATGTTGTTTGTTATCAACATTTCAAATCACAGGATGCAAAAGTCAGAGTATTGCGAAAGTATACTCAAGTGGTTTTTATTTTAAAAATCTTTTTATGTTGATATAATAATAACTAAATCTAATTTAATCATGCATATCCAGTTACTAGCACATACTAGGTAATTCAAAAGAATTAGGTAATAGAAAATGTTCTCTTGGAATTACATGAACAAGTTACAAAAGCTAATTTCACTCTAAAACAAGTTTACTCTGCATCTGCTAGAAATTAGACAGTATATTCAACATGAGACACTTTAGCGATTATGAAAGAAAAACTCGCACTTTTTGATTAGACTTTGTTCAGAATTATCGTAGTTCTCTTAATAGAATGAAAAAAGAATAAACCGAGGCAATTGTAAAGTGGTTTAGATATAATGGAAAGGTCTATACATGGTCAGAGTAAACATATGGAAAAGATTTTTGCGTATAAACACCATACTTTTGAAGTTCTAGTTCCTTTGGAAATAATCATCGTATATATGTATCTTAGTTTATTTAATGCTATAAGATTAGTAAATTATAATGATAATCAAAATGCTAAATGTCGAATGATATTAAATGTATTTAAATGAAAAAGGAAAGTCATTAAATATTCTAGTAAAGGCCAGGTAAACTTTGTAATATTTTAGTGTTGTGATGATGATTATTATGATATGATATTCTACAAGTTCTCATATTCACGAATACTTCACCACGATTTCACAAATACTGGTTTTACCGTATTCGTGAAATCGAGAATAAGTTAGATAGGTTTACTACATATAAGTATACAGTAAAATTTTTGGTTCTAAAAATATATATTGTTACTGTCCGTAATTCGGAATCAGTTCGGGCAGTCTGTGGTTCGGGCACTGTTTGTCGGTTGCACTGCCTTATGTATGTCTCGGTGATTTTTGCTGGATCCACTAAGTCTATTAAGCTGTTGCGATATGGTGGTATATTTGTATTATCCGCGTATAATTGTAAAAAGTCTTGAAAGTCCGAAAAGAGACGTTCAAATGGGAAGCGGTATGGTTTCTTCTTAATCACTCTGGTGAAGGTTTCTGAGCCTTTGTCGGTGGATCAAAATTATTTTTTAATACTTTCTGCTAAAACGGTATGACAAGTGACGTCACCCAAACATCATCCATTAGTCTCACTATACTAGAAAGTATAGGTCAACAACGGAAACCAGAGTAAAAATTAATACATTTATTCATTTATTTAAGAACATTATATAAGAATTACTTAAATAAATGATTTTGCTTCACTCCAAACTAGGCAGCCCCTGTTTCAAGGAATAATCACAATAATATAATTAAAATTGTATCTTGCTTAGTCGTTTATGGTAACTTAATTCTACATATATTGTTTAGCTCCATCTAATTTACATCGGTTACAATGTAACCAATCGAATCTGCCTTATCCCTGCATTTGATAAACCGGCAATTTTATTCAAAGCCGTAATTACTGTTGAGGGCCGTAAATTTTTCAATCAATCATGAAGTCGTTGCGGTGCGCTGCGGGCGTGCTCGCTAACAGCGCAATGAGTGTGATGTTAAGCGCTCCCTTATTCCGATGAATCAATCAAATACTAACAAGCGTTTATTTTCGTCAAGTTACAAAAATATACTGAAGAGCGTACCGCTGCGCTTTATTTTGAAGAGTAGCATAACAATTAAATTTCTTTTTCAACTTTTTCTATTAGTAGATATTACTTTTTCTAATATAAAAGCCAAAAGTTGCGACCATGGTTGAATGGCTTATACCATGGTTGAATATATATATATATATATATATATATATATATATATATATATATATATATATATATATATATATATATATATATATATATATATATATATATATATATATATATATATATATATATATATATATATATATATATATATATATATATATATATATATATATATATATATATATATATATATATATATATATATATATATATATGTATATATATATATATATATATATATATATATATATATATATATATATATATATATATATATATATATATATATATATATATATATATATATATATATATATATATATATATATATATATATATATATATATATATATATATATATATATATATATATATTTTTTCAAATTGAAATTATGTTTATCACTAAATAAATGATAAAATAATGAATGGGCACTTATCTGGTCTGTGGTGACCAGGAGCGACTCCACGCCTTTTTCGTTTTCTCTTCTTTCAGTATTTGCGGTTTCCTACTGTGCCTTATTCGAACCTTTCTACTTTATCCTACAGCGGCAACACAACAATGCGAAAGACGAGAATGAATGCTGGAAAATAATAGGCGATTAGTGTTTCTTAAATATTAATGATTAATATTTAAGAAACACTAATCGCCTATTATTTTCCAGCATTCATTCTCGTCTTTCGCATTGTTGTGTTGCCGCTGTAGGATAAAGTAGAAAGGTTCGAATAAGGCACAGTAGGAAACCGCAAATACTGAAAGAAGAGAAAACGAAAAAGGCGTGGAGTCGCTCCTGGTCACCACAGACCAGATAAGTGCCCATTCATTATTTTATCATTTATTTAGTGATAAACATAATTTCAATTTGAAAAAATAATAATTTACACATTTACAATCAAATATTAATATATATATATATATATATATATATATATATATATATATATATATATATATATATATATATATATATATATATATATATATATATATATATATATATATATATATATATATATATATATATATATATATATATATATATATATAAATATATATATATTTATATATATATATATATATATATATATATATACAGGGTTATTGGTTATTAGATGTATTCCTTTAAACAGTTCATAGAAGAGGTCAATTGCAGTAGATTTAACCATATAATGCCTTATGCAAAAATGAAACATTCCTGAGATATTTACAATTTTAGGTTTTTTTTTAAACAACTGACATCTTTCGTTAAAAATAATATTTAAAAAAAACTACGCATTATTTTAATATTCTTTTATTGCTTTTGGGTTGGTGACATCCCAAAAAATAAATATTATCTATGGAATGTACATTATTGAAGTTCATTTTGTCACTATGCTCGAAAACATTTGAAAACTAATAAAAAAATGCGACATATTTTCACAAAAATGCATGTTTAAAACTAAAAACCGCAAGACTATTTTCTGTGCATATTAGCTTAAAAACATCTGCATCTTATTAGCTTTCGAATGAAGTATTACAACCCCAAATCCACAAAGGAATGACAAAAATATGATCAAAATAATAGGAGGAAGAGGTGCAAGACGACGAAGGGAAGGACGCTTGTGCGGGGGGAAGGGGCATTAATGACACCGGTTTAGTTAATTAGGAGGTAGTCCGCTCCTGCGATTTATTGCGTTCGGATGTGTCTTATGTGCTCTTGCGATTTGTTTTTTTCTCTGACGACTTGGCTTGTGAACTGATTTCTGTGATTGATTGCCCTCCTGGCGATTCGAATTGTGATCTGTTATAAGGACTGGTTATGGTTCAAAGAGAAAGAAGACGTTCCTTCACAAATGAAGAATATGCAGATATCCTGTATCACTACGGATTAGCCAGAGGCAACTCTGCAGTTGCCCGTCATGAATACGCGGCTCAATTTCGAAATCGCCGAATACCCGATGTCCGTGTTTTCGATAGTGTTTATCGTCGGCTTCGGGAGACTGGCACCGTCCGTAGACGACAAGGTAATTAGGTGTTTTTTTACATTAGAGTTACAAAAAAATACTCGGTTATTAGTTTCTTGTTAGTTACCATTATCTTTTTTCTGCTAGTTTCTTATTTAGCAACTGATTGTACTCGGTCGGACGACTAAATAGATACTGATTTTCTTATTATTAAAACTATTTTTGTTGTTATCAGGTGACGCAGGCAGACCTAGAATTTACTATGTGGAAGATGAAGACGAAATTCTTTTTCATTTTCAACAAGATCCTACTGTATCAACTGTGATTGTAGCACGCCTCCTTGGCATATCTCAATGGAAGGTGTGGTATACAGTACATGAATCCGGTCTTCACCCATACCATTACACACCCGTACAAGCGATCGACGAAGGAGATCCCCCGAGAAGGATACAATTTTGTAGATTCTTGCTACAAGCTGACCTGGAAAACCCAAATTTTCTCAAACAAATTTTATGGACCGATGAGTCCAATTTTGACAAGGACGGCATAACAAATTATCACAATGCACATTATTGATTGGGAAGAAAGAGCAGTGGGAAATCCTCACCTCAAGAGACCTAAAGGTTCACAAAGAAGATTTTCTGTCAATGTTTGGATGGGAATTATTAATAATCATTTAATTGGACCTCACTTTCTGCCCCAGAATTTAAACGGTGTTCATTACGAGGAATTTTTAAGAAATATTTTATTTGATCTTTTAGAAGATGTGCCAATAGCAACAAGGCATAATATGATATACCAGCACGATGGGTGTCCAGCCCACTTTAGGCAGCCCATACGAGCTTGGCTCGACGAGCAGTTCCCCAATCGATGGATTGGCAGGGGCGGCCCGATACCCTGGCCAGCACGGAGTCCTGACTTAACACCCATGGACTTTTATGTCTGGGGTCACATGAAGTCGTTGGTCTACCGTGATGGGTTTCCTGTCCCCACCGTGAATGAGCTAAGAAGACGCATAATGAATGCAGCTCAACAAATAAGAAACATTTTGACTACTAATGTAGTCAAAAGTGAGCTGCGTAAAAGAATGCGTGTATGTTTGCGAAATAGAGGTGGTCATTTTGAAAATGAACTGTAGTACTAAATAAATGAAAAAAAAACATTATTTTTCTCCCACCACAAGTTAAAATCGTAAGATTTCTCTAACTTTATGCTAAAACTGTAACTTTATGCTAAAAATTGTAAGATTTGTCTAACTTTAAGCCAAAATTATTTTATTGTGTAACATATTCTATTCATAGTAATGGTTAAACTTAAGGGTTTAAATAGAAATAAGGTTTCGAAATTGTTTAAATAATGATTTTACCATTAAAACTTAAAATTTGTTTGTAGAAGATGTGCTTCCAATATTTAACCCTTAAACATTTGGTTGTACCTACACCTATTGTTTTGGTCATATGTTTGTCATTCCATTGTCGATTTGGGGTTGTAATACTTCATTCGAAAGCTAATAAGATGCAGATGTTTTTAAGCTAATATGCACAGAAAATAGTTATGTGACTTTTAGTTTTAAATATGCATTTTTGTGTAAATATGTCGCATTTTTTTATTAGTTTTCAAATGTTTTCGAGCATAAAGACAAAATTACCTTCAATAATGTACATTCCATAGCTAATATTTATTTTTTGGGATGTCACCAACCCAAAAGCAATAAAAGAATATTAAAATAATGCGTAGTTTTTTTAAAATATTTTTTTTAACGAAAGATGTCAGTTGTTTAAAAAAAAAACCTAAAATTGTAAATATCTCAGGAATGTTTCATTTTTGCATAAGGCATTATATGGTTAAATCGACTGCAATTGACCTCTTCTATGAACTGTTTAAAGGAATACATCTAATAACCAATAACGCTGTATATATATATATATATATATATATATATATATATATATATATATATATATATATATATATATATATATATATATATATATATATATATATATATATATATATATATATATATATATATATATATATATATATATATATATATATATATATATATATATATATATATATATATATATATATATATATATATATATATATATATATATATATATATATATATATATATATATATATATATATATATATATATATATATATATATATATATATATATATATATATATATATATATATATATATATATATATATATATATATATATATATATATATATATATATATATATATATATATATATATATATATATATATATATATATATATATATATATATATATATATATATATATATATATATATATATATTGTTATATTTGATAAGGTTTGTAAAGAAATCCGTTTATAGGATGATGTTTTTATTTAAAATAAAATTAGTAAAAGCTACTTAAAAAGTAGCGAAGGAAATCCCAGCTTGTATTGGGAAATGCTTATGTTTGAATGAGATATACTTACGGATGTGCACGACTTTCGACGGTGCAACGTAAGTTTAAAGGTCCTTTTGCAGTCGACTAACGATCACTATTCATCCATATATCTCATAAATAGGGCTTATCCTTATGCAACACAAAATGCCTTCAATTGAGACGTATTAAGCGAAAAAATAAAAAATTAAACTATTGATCATTTCGGCAAAGCCGTTTTCCAAATGAAAGAGACATTACGAAATAATTCAAATTTCGAATGCTACCAACATTTAAAATATGACACAATTGGCTGAGTTTGTTATCAACGAGCCATTAAATCGAAATAAAAATAAAAAAACCTCCATATGCTCAATAAAATGAAAGATGAAACTTCAATCTTAATTTCTGGCAGAGGAGTTTATAATAAAGATTGTATAATGTTATCAAAATAGGGTAAACCTATATAAAATTGTATAATATTAAAAAATTGTAAAGAAATATTATAGAAAACAGTATAATATTGTTATATTTGATAAGGTTTGTAAAAAATTCCGTTTATAGGATGATGTTTTTATTTAAAATAAAATTAGTAAAAGCTACTTAAAAAGTAGCGAAGGAAATCCCAGCTTGTATTGGGAAATGCTTATGTTTGAATGAGATATACTTACGGATGTGCACGACTTTCGACGGTGCAATGTAAGTTTAAAGGTCCTTTTGCAGTCGACTAACGATCACTATTCATCCATATATCTCAAAAATCAAGCTAATCCTTTTGCAACACAAAATGCCTCCAATTGATACGAATTAAAGCGAAAATATATATATATATATATATATATATATATATATATATATATATATATATATATATATATATATATATATATATATATATATATATATATATATATATATATATATATATATATATATATATATATATATATATATATATATATATATATATATATATATATATATATATATATATATAAACGATATTTTTAAAAAGATTTTACAAAAAACCAATCAATTATTAACAATATTATATAATTTTATCTTATGTTTTGAACTCTTGTAAATATCATATAGCCATTAACTTGTCGACCATTAACCAGAAATAACGAGGTATATGTTATTTTATGGATACGAGGAAATGAAGTATTTTATTTTTATATTGATTTAATGGCTGGATGATAACGAGCCCAGCAACCTTGATCGTGCTTTGGATACCGAATTTTAAAACAAATTTTCCATCTGTCATCCTGTATTTGAGAGACGATTCAATCATTGTGATTTTTTCATTGTTTTTGCTTTAATTTGTCATTAATGAAGACATAATATTTTATTTTCCTAAAGGATAGGTACGCTTTTTCTTTGAGATGTGGATGAAGGGCGATCATTCGCTTGCGATAAAGGGATCTCATTAAACCTACTGTCGAAAGTGGTGCTCATCCAAACATACATGTCGTTTTAACAATAAGCATTTCCAAATTCAGTCCGGGAAAACCTTCCAGCTATATGAGTGGCTTTTAATATTTTTATTCATCAAAGCATCATCCTATAAACGATATCTTTAAAAAGATTTTACAAAAAACCAATCAATTATTAACAATATTATATAATTTTATCTTATGTTTTGAACTCTTGTAAATATCATATAGCCATTAACTTGTCGACCATTAACCAGAAATAACGAGGTATATGTTATTTTATGGATACGAGGAAATGAAGTATTTTATTTTTATATTGATTTAATGGCTGGATGATAACGAGCCCAGCAACCTTGATCGTGCTTTGGATACCGAATTTTAAAACAAATTTTCCATCTGTCATCCTGTATTTGAGAGACGATTCAATCATTGTGATTTTTTCATTGTTTTTGCTTTAATTTGTCATTAATGAAGACATAATATTTTATTTTCCTAAAGGATAGGTACGCTTTTTCTTTGAGATGTGGATGAAGGGCGATCATTCGCTTGCGATAAAGGGATCTCATTAAACCTACTGTCGAAAGTGGTGCTCATCCAAACATACATGTCGTTTTAACAATAAGCATTTCCAAATTCAGTCCGGGAAAACCTTCCAGCTATATGAGTGGCTTTTAATATTTTTATTCATCAAAGCATCATCCTATAAACGATATCTTTAAAAAGATGTTACAAAAAAACTAATCGAATATTAACAATATTATACAATTTTATCTTATGTTTTGCCACGATGTTACCGCTATATATGTATATATATATATATATATATATATATATATATATATATATATATATATATATATATATATATATATATATATATATATATATATATATATATATATATATATATATATATATATATATATATATATATATATATTGATATTTTAAGGGTGTAAATTTTTTTTAATTATTTTCAATAATATATAAAATTAGATTCATGAAAAGTTACTTATCTGGGGTCCTGGGGTCCTGGTGGACCAGAAACATTTAAACGATAGTTAATGTCCTCTTTAAATACTTAGGGCAGCGGCTTATATATTTTTTAAATAACAGGTGCCGCTGCCCTAAGTATTTAAAGAGGACATTAACTATCGTTTAAATGTTTCTGGTCCACCAGGACCCCAGATAAGTAACTTTTCATGAATCTAATTTTATATATTATTGAAAATAATTTATATATATATATATATATATATATATATATATATATATATATATATATATATATATATATATATATATATATATATATATATATATATATATATATATATATATATATATATATATATATATATATATATATATATATATATATATATATATATATATATATATATATATATATATATATATATATATATATATATATGTATATGTATATATATATATATATATATATATATATATATATATATATATATGTATATATATATATATATATATATATATATATATATATATATATATATATATATATATATATATATATATATATATATATATATATATATATATATATATATATAGCGGTAACAGCGTGGCGGCGTATAGTTTGAATTGTCAGTTAGTAGCGGCTGATTTCGAGAGGCCCGTACGCCGCCGCCTGAAATCGATAAAAACGGCGCGGTGAGCCACCTCGAATAAACTGTCATTGTACATAATGCCATGAGGAAGGTGATAGGTACGTTTCTCCGACATCTGCCGCGTGCATACATATCTGCAAGTCCGTAGGCAGGTACTTAAAGAGTCGGGATCGCATGCAACACTGTACATTTTCAAACTAAATCGTTGTAATTCGTATCAAATCTCAAACAACCGAATCCACTTAATATCCTCGCTGCCGCCGCGGAAGGCTATTACAGTTGTCGGCTGTAGGTATGTAGAAACTAGATGCGGCGTGTGTTTTTGAAGTACGATAAATGAAAGATATCATATCTTCGTATCATACGGTTATCGTATCTACATACATTTTGTTCTAATACTAAAATACTTTCATTCTAGGTATGATTCTTCGCATGAAACTGAAGAATAAAAAATAAATATATATAAAAAACTGAAAAACAATTTTTACGAAAAATTTATTCTTTGGGTATGAGATGTTTTTTGTCGCAATAGCATCTTACAATAAAAAACTGAGTTTAATATAAAGTAACACTTGGTTTTTGCAACCGAGGAAATCATCTTGGGATAAGAAATATGCTTTTCTCAGAAACGAAGATCTAAATCGGAAAAAAAATGTATATGACTTTCAACTCAGTTTTTGATAAAAAATAATCTGCCGTCAAGAGAAATCTTCTAACGTTAAAAAATAATTAAAGTAAAAACCATTTTTTTTTGTTATTTTTTAGTTAGATGCACAGAATTGCCCATCGAAGAAAAGAATTCTAGGTACCGAACTTCCTGTATATGCTCTGGTCGCTTGGATTAAGCAGAGCTAGATAGGAAAATATGGTAGTAGAGTGGAAGTAGTTTTTTTTAGCCTAAATTAGACATGAAATCATAAAAGTATATTTTAAAAGTCGAGGTACACCATATTTTACAGTATATTTTAAAAGTCGAGGTAACACCAATATTATATCCTAGTGGTGGCTCGTTTAGAATATCACTTGAGAGCAAAGAGTGCCTAGGTATCTGTCAGAGATAAGGTCAGAGAGAATCAAAAACTTTTTCACAAACAAAACTTTTTCGCTAGCGAACGATCACCCTTCATCCACATCTCAAAAACAAAGCGTATCCTTTTGCAAACCAAAATAAAATGTCTTTATTAAAGACAAATTTAAGCAAAAACAATGAAAAAAATCACAATCAATCGTCTCTTAAATGCGGAATGACATTTCGAAAATTCGATTTGAAATTCGAATATATCCACTCTTTAAAGGGACGATTTACGATTGCTGGGCTAGCTATCAGCCAGCTATTAAATGAAAATAAAAATAAAATACTTCATTTGCTCGTTTCCATGAAATAAGATATAAATCGTAATTTCTGGTCGAGAAGATATACTTAAGGCTATATGATATTTACAAGAGTTCAAAACATAAGATAAAATTGTATATATATATATATATATATATATATATATATATATATATATATATATATATATATATATATATATATATATATATATATATATATATATATATATATATATATATATATATATATATATATATATATATATATATATATATATATATATATATATATATATATATATATATATAATAAAATTAGTAAAAGCTACTTACTTTACTTAAGTAGCTTACTTAAGTATTTTAAGTACTTTACTTAAGTAGCTTTTACTAATTTTATTTTAAATAAAAACATGATCCTATAAACGGATTTCTTTACAAACCTTATCAAATATATATATATATACATATATATATATATATATATATATATATATATATATATATATATATATATATATATATATATATATATATATATATATATATATATATATATATATATATATATATATATATATATATATATATATATATATATATATATATATATATATATATATATATATATATATATATATATATATATATATATATATATATATATATATATATACATTTATATATATATATATATATATATATATATATATATATATATATATATATATATATATATATATATATATATATATATATATATATATATATATATATATATATATATATATATATATATGTATATATATATATATATATATATATATATACATATATAAAATAAAAATAGTGAAAGATGTCGTTATTTTTAAAGAATTTATCACGTACGATATTTTAGTGAGGGGAAGTGAAATATTTTGTCGGATGCGCTTTGGTACGATAATGTCTGAAAAGTTAGTTCGCCTTGTTGTGTTTGGCGTCTCGCTCGGTCCGGGCAAGCGCCGTAGTGCAGCCCTCTGCGTCCCTCGCACGCGATTTCCGGGGCGGAAGGGGCGCAGGGAGCGGACGGCCCCGCCCCTCGGCCAATGGCGTGGCGCCCTCTATCGATCTCGAGAAACGGCGGCGTGGGGGCCACTGCTGCCTACTGCTTTCCAGCGAAGGCATGATTTGGCTCTTCGCCGCCGGCTGCCTTGTAATGGCGCCAAGCGACTCAGGCACGTTGTTGCGCGGCCCAGCTTCGCCGTTTGAAACTTACTTTAACAACTGCAGGCAGTGGCAAGAATAAAATTAATAAAGCTATGAAAATTTAATAAACTTATTTGTTTCGAGCTATACTTCGTCAAATAACAACATGCTAAAATCGCACATACCTAAATGATTTGGAAATAAAAATGCACGCTTATAGGATATATCAAATGTTATATTCTTTTTCTTTCTTTTTGTGATTATTATTTGTTGATAATCTGGTGTTTTATTGATATTAAAACTAAGATCTGTACCTACATATTTATTATAGTTACGGCCGATTTATGATAACTTGATATATGACAATAAATCAGTCAAAACTCAGCTAAAAATATTTTTACTACAATAACGGGCTATATAAATTTCAATTTATTTCAATAATAACTCACACGAGTAACTCTCATCGTGTTAGTGCGCCATTATACAAGCTTTCTCGTTAATTCTAGTCGTTCACTTTAGTTGCAGAACTTGGCCAATTCAGCCGGTCTGTTCATTCTGGTACTCTCTCAAATATACGCCGCGTATACTTATATAGCAAGCGACCTTAAACGTTAAATTAACTACTTATATCAATTTACACGCTGTACAATTTTATAATTCTGGGTTTTATATTTAGTTGGGCCGTCCTTGCCTGAGGGTTAGGGCATTGCTAGGTAATTGTCATTTCACGATTAGTAAGCGGGAGGAGATGTATATATATATATATATATATATATATATATATATATATATATATATATATATATATATATATATATATATATATATATATATATATATATATATATATATATATATATATATATATATATATATATATATATATATATATATATATATATATATATATATATATATATATATATATATATATATATATATATATATATATATATATATATATATATAAATTATATATATATATATATATATATATATATATATATATATATATATATATATATATATATATATATATATATATATATAAATATATATATATATATATATATATATATATATATATATATATATATATATATATATATATATATATATATATATATATATATATATATATATATATATATATATATATATATATATATATATATATATATCCTACTAATATTATAAACGCGAAAGTTTGTAAGAATGTATAGATGTTTGTTACTCTTTCACGCAAAAACTACTGAATGGATTTTGATGAAACTTTACAATAATATAGCTTACACATCAGAATAACACATAGGTTATAATTTATAAAGATATAGTGTGAATTATCTAAAATATAACGATAAATGTCAAGTAAGTAGGAAAAAATCTAACAAATTGATATTCAAAATTTAAATTCTAAGCGTCAACATATATTTTGAAAATGTTCTCAACAATAAATAATAATTAAATAATAAATTTAGAAAATATAGTTCAATTCGGTGGTTAAGTAGCCCGACCATGTTGCCACAAGCCTAGGAAATGGAAATATTTTCCTGAAAGAATGGAGCTCGCCAAGACGTGTGGCCGACGTGGCGGGTATCGGGCTAAATACCTCCAATCATGATGATGAACAGTACAACTTTTTTTTTGTACCACGGCCCCCAGTCCCCAGCAGCCCCACTAGCCCGAGCCACGGCAGCGGTTACCGTAACGGCGGGGCAAGGGGTGCTAAGAATCTCTGGGTACAAACAGTCTGCCAAACCAAACTAACCGATCCAGATGGAGAGTGATTGGAGAGGCGTATGCCTAACGGTGGGCGAATGCGCGCTAATGAAGAAGAAGAAGAAGAAGTAGGAAAAAAATCAGCCATCTGCGAGCTATTCTGGCGTGCGCCGCAAAAACCGTTGGAGTTACACGTATATAATATACAATGAAAATGTTTATCTTAAATAGTCCTACAAAAAAGCCAGCGAGAGCATATACCTATCTATATTTTATGTGTAAGCCATTATCGCCAAAATAGTGAACCATAAATACAATAAAAAAATAAAAATTATTTCTAACGCACATTTGGTAGTAATAAATTTATTATTATATCAAAATAAATACTTTTATCACATCTGGTATATAAAGTAGATAAATTTTGTCTTTTACAGTACATCATTTGGATAAATTTGGACAACTATTTGAATAGTTATGACGATAACCAATCGAGTGCGCGATATTATGGTGATTTTTTAATATATTTTTTTTATATTAAAAAAATAATTTAAATCGTTAGGTCATGTTTATTGGTCATATTATCAACAATTATAAATTATTATCAAAATAAGTAAATTTATTGTCTCAATTGTTTAAAACAAAAGACTTTTACCTTTTGCTGAATAAATAGTTAATGAGATAATACGACATAG
>OX155980.1:44683358-44802358 GCA_944548615.1 Micropterix aruncella | reverse complement strand
TTGGAAACGTCCGAAATTTTGAATTATTTCGAAACGTCATCCTCCATTTATGAAACGGCCTTTGCCGATGTGATCAAAGTGTTTTATTTTAGTTTTTTCGCTTTAATTCGCCTCAATTGGAGGCATTTTGTGTTGCAAAAGGAAAAGCTCGATTTTTGAGATATATGGATGATGAGTGATCGTTCGTCGACGGTAAAGGGACCCATAAACTAACATGCACAATCGAAAGTCGTGCACATCCGTAAGTATATCTCATTCAAACATAAGCGTTTCCCAATCCAAGCTGGGATTTCCTTCGCTGCTGTTCAAGTAGCTTTTACTATATATATATATATATATATATATATATATATATATATATATATATATATATATATATATATATATATATATATATATATATATATATATATATATATATATATATATATATATATATATATATATATATATATATATATATATATATATATATATATATATATATATATATATATATATATATATATATATATATATATATATATATATATATATATATATATAGTTATATTTGATAAGGTTTGTAAAGAAATCCGTTTATAGGATGATGTTTTTATTTAAAATAAAATTAGTAAAAGCTACTTAAAAAGTAGCGAAGGAAATCCTAGCTTGTATTGGGAAATGCTTATGTTTGAATGAGATATACTTACGGATGTGCACGACTTTCGACGGTGCAATGTAAGTTTAAAGGTCCTTTTGCAGTCGACTAACGATCACTATTCATCCATATATCTCATAAATAGGGCTTATCCTTATGCAACACAATATGCCTTCAATTGAGACGAATTAAGCAAAAAAATAAAAAATTAAACTATTGATCACTTTGGCAAAGCTGTTTTCCAAATGAAAGTGACATTACGAAATAATTCAAATTTCGTATATATATATATATATATATATATATATATATATATATATATATATATATATATATATATATATATATATATATATATATATATATATATATATATATATATATATATATATATATATATATATATATATATATTATATGAAGTATTTTATGATAAGTAATAAAATATGATAAGTAATAAAATACTTCATTTGCAACGAGCAAATGAAGTATTTTATTTTATTTTCATTTAATGGCTGGCTGATAGCGAGCCCAGCAATGGTATATCGTCCTTTTAAAGAGTGGATATATTCAAATTTCAAATCGAATTTTCGGTATGTCATTCCGCATTTAAGAGACGATTCATTGTGATTTTTTTCATTGTTTTTGCTTTAATTTGTCTTTAAAATAAAGACATTTTATTTTGGTTTGCAAAAGGATAAGCTTTGTTTTTGGGATGTGGATGAAGGGCGATCGTTCGCTAGCGATAAAGGGATCCCATTAAACCTACATTGCACTGTCGAAAGTGGTGCTCATCCAGGCATACATCTCATTTAAAATAAGCATTTCCCAATCCAGTCCGGGAAAACTGTAAGTGGCTTTTATTATTTTCATTTTTTCATCAAAGTGTCATCCTTTAAACGAATTCTTATATATATATATATATATATATATATATATATATATATATATATATATATATATATATATATATATATATATATATATATATATATATATATATATATATATATATATATATATATATATATATATATATATATATATATATATATATATATATATATATATATATATATATTTATATATATATATATATATATATATATATATATATATATATATATATATATATATATATATATATATATATATATATATATATATATATTATTATATACCTACTTTGTAATACACTTCAAACATATTAAATATTTTAATTTCAGTTTCATTTTTAATCTGTTATTTTTGCAGAGGCGAGTTGCTTAAATTTTAATTTGCTTAGGAGCATACCATCAAATCAATTTACAATTTGCTCGTGTGAGCGCATCATACGGGGCACCTTCGAGAAAAGTGCGTTATTGGTTGAACAATTCGGCGGGCGGAACAAATCATAACGACGAGTTCTGTGGGTCGACGAAACGTTCAGCAGGAAACAACTAAGCAGATCAGGGTAGTCGAGCTTATGGGTCAGACCGCAGAACACATCATTGCCCTAAGCTGGACGCTGCACGGGCAAACATGATGGATGTGGTTGGTGTGTGCGTCGGCAGTCTGCCGATCTGGTATGCGGATCTGCTACCGAGCGTTCCGGGAGTTTGTGGACTACTAGGTGTCAAACTGGGAGGATTTGAGGCAGCGGGGCTGCTTCATTGCCCGAAGTCGCCCATTTTGTATTGTGAAGTACCTAGCCGTCCCTGTGGGTGCGTGCCTTCTTGCAGGTTCTCCCGATGTAGATGCCCCCGACGGAACCCCTGCCGTTTGCAGCCGGAACCCGGGACCACTCAGTAGTATGGATTCACCATCTCATCGCCTACCATTCATTCTACTAAATAATAATTATATTTTTTTTTTACTCTGTTGATAACTTTAGTAGGTACGTAAGCTAAAACTTGTATATTTTATAATGTTAGTTAGATAGTAAGTGAATTGCTGATATTTCTATTATTAAATAAACGGTTCACGGGGTGCCAGAGGGGGTAGAAACCAGGAGAATCTTCCTCCATATCTTCGTTCGTCCACCCCTCACGTAATACCCTTCTGGTACGCGTGAGGTTATCGATGCACGATATCCCTGACAGATAAAACGACCCATGTCGTTAGAACTGCCCGGGTGGTGGGCGGGGTTTCTCCCCCCGCAGGTCTCGTTTTCAAAGATTGACATTCAAAGAAAGTGAGGTTGGGCGTTGTAATCCACGAATTCTATTTCGTTAAAGAATTTAAATGAAAATAAATACAACTATTTTCAAAGTAAATAAATACAAAGAAAATAAATGCACCTATTTTCTAAAAAACTATCTATTTAGTGTTTAAATAGACATTTTAATTACATATTTAGTAGACTGAATTCCAAGATTATTCGGTTTAAATTTGCATATGTAAGTTGACACATACTTGACGATTTTTAAAGTTGTTTTATTAATTTCTATCTATGCATAACCCTCCAGGTAACATGTGTAGTATGGTTGATAGGCTGAAAATGAATTCGCTATCCGTGTAAATAACCTAAAGTTTGTGCAATTTAATTGCAATTTAGGAATATAAAAATAAAAAATTCATTATTATTTTTATGTAAAGTATGATTTTGTAAATTTCGACTATATTTATAGTCAACTTTGACTATATGAAGAGACATAACAGTAAAAACAACATCGAAATAAATAGCTGAGTCGATTTTTTAAATATTAAGCTTCAAAGAAACAACATATACCTACATACATAAAGATGTATCTACCTCATTAGTTTAGATTAAGATTTTTTGCTTTTTTCTACTAATTTCCTAGATAAGGTGTGAGGGAGGAGAGAAGAGGACGGACCCCTTGGACCTGCTTACCGTACCAATATTGATAAACTAGACCCACTACCTCCTTACCTAACTCATAAAATCCAGAGATATTTAGATAAATTAATGTTTCACGCCTTTATTAAGTTCTGGGTGCAGCCCTGGCAGCCAGTTAACGACGTCCTCAGACACAACCCTATCCTAACTTCCGTCTCTGTGTTAACGCAGTCCCCGAACTAATATATATTGCATAAATCAAATCATAGGCTTCATGATTCCAGGCACAGATCAGCTCTCTGTGTATTTTGGATATAAGCCGTTGGCGACCATAGCTACCATATATATATATATATATAAATTGCTATATTTATACGTAGCACACGCTCGGCTATTTTTAATGGCGTCTAAGCCCCTAATTGCGAGGGGAGTGTGGCTTATGGAAATAATATATGACTGCTCTGTCAAAGTATCAAGTACATTTTTTAGCTTTTAATAAAATAAAATATTCATTCTCGCAACGTATACCGCCATCTATCAGTTGCCTCCTGTAATGTTTATTCCTTCCCCTTGGTAGTTTCAACTGCCGATGATAGATGGCCATATTAATGCTACAAGATACATTTTATTTAATCTTCGCTTTTATTACATAAAAAAATCCAGATTTAATGTATATATTTTAATTATTAAATATTTTTTTATATAAGTCTGAATTTAAACCAATTGAATTTTTAAAGCTAGCTATTGCATAGTGGATAGAGTTAGACGATTGACTAATTTGCTTTTTTCGTCCTTTTGCAGTGCGTACTGCAAGGTAGATGTTTTGACAGTCGTACCACAGATGGCGCTATATTTCTCATTTATAGTTATTATAATATTTAATAACATTTCTTCGTATTATTACAAGTGTGTAATAATTATTAGACGCTATAATGTAGCCAACCTGTTAGTTAAATACATTTTTTTGTTTGTATTTATTACTTATTTTTGTTATTTTCATACCCAAACATATTAATGTAAATGAAGTATAAATAAATGTTGATCTGTCAATGTATAGACATTTTTGCCCATATTATTCACATCAATGCAATATTTTAATATGTCGTTTTAAGTAGATTTAAAGTGCAAATAAAACTCCATATAGGTTTTGTATACTCATTGAGTTATGATAGCCTGTTCTAAGTTTCACCATGACATGGCTTCTGCACCCAGGGTTGGCTTCCGACGAGGGGACTCTTCAACCGTCAACAGCACAGACACGAAATTTTGTACATGCGTTCAATTACGACAGCCCGTTCTAAATTTCACCAAGACAGGACTGCGGCACCCAGGGTTGGCTTCCAACGAGGGAACTCATCAACGGTCAACAGCACATAAACGAAATTTTGTATACGCATTAATTTATGACATGGCTTACTGCGCTTATAAAAAAAAAAACGTTTTTTTTTGTTTAAATTTTGTCTATTATTCAATCCTCAAATAGTAGACTTTTATACTTGACATTCGGTACACAGATGATGGACTCTTACGATGAAATGACATAAAATTTTCGCCGGTCAGTATATTCGCGTAAACGATTGAATTGCAAGTTTTTAATGAAACCAGGTCAACCTCCTTCCCGAAATGACATTATGCCCAAATTCCTTCAATAAGTCCTTGGCTACTTGCCGACAAAGTTTTATGATGACGCAATCGATTTTTTAACATGATTTTCTTTTGTTCCAGATCCCGCCATACCAGTTTACTATTTCACCAACATCAAGACCTCGAAATTACACTAATGTGATTCAGTGCCAAAGATTCTAATGCCTATATTTTAAACTACAAAAGTGACAGTGTGTTGTTAAACTAAATACTAAGTGTAATTAAAGTGAGCAATCATAGATGTCGGAAGTAACACCATGCAGCAGAATCCGATGGATTCTGCAAATCCGCTGTGAAAACTCTTCTTTATCTGAACAATACCTATCTTCAGAAAGGACATGCGGAAGGTCCTCGAAGTTGAAGACCTTTATAAACCAGTCAAAGGGGATAACTCCAAAGACCGGGGGGGATCAGTTAGAAAGGTATGTTCTTCTTCTGTTTCATATAGTAGCCCAGTCAAATATGTAATTTTAAGAGAGAGAACTGATAATGTTTTGAAACGGCATAGATATTCATTTAGGTGTAGTAGGTACTGTTGAACATACGAAAAGTCGCCTTCTCAATCGGTTGCGCTCGAGGTAAATGTGGCGCTACGAATCAGTTTTCGCTTATATCTCTCTTCCAAAAATGTTAAATACATTTTTTTCATGACATCTATAATTATAAAATCCAACCTACAGGTTTAGTTTTAATTAACCGGCGTCATTGAAGTAGGTAAATCTCCCCTTCCTCCTACAGAAGAGAAATATTTGCTTCAATTGGCTATTAGAACATTTTGCATTTTTTTTGGTCCTTTGTAATTATAACATAATATTTTAATCCGTGGTTATAAAGAACCACCAAAAATACCTCTAAATAATAAAATAAAACCTAGGACAAAATTTATGGCTAAATCCTCTCGTACCCAATTCAAAGCATTAAATGTGTGTAATAAGAATATAATTTTTTCTTCTCTATTTATGTTTGTTAAGATAAATTCGTATCATAATGTACTTAGATAAGGGTGTTTACAAGAATTTGCGAGTTTCCAGAGCAGAATTGGGGATTTGGATATAGATGTAGACACTTTTTTTTAAACATTGGAATTTAGGAATTTTTATAATGGGAGAATATTATATTCAAAATAATATAGTAAGGTAAAATCATATTTAACTTATTTCAAATAAGGTCTTTGTTACAGACATAAAAATACAGTATATTTTTAAATTTGACCCTAAAAATAGCTTTCCTGACAACAACTGTTGTCATATTTTATTTTATCCTTAAACTGTTCATATGTTTTTCACAATTATTAACATTAATACTGTTGTACTTTATTTACTACACTACACATAGTCCGAATATTTCAAACTACATAATGTCAATTGCATCAATTACACTATGTTGGAGAGTCATTACACAAATTTTTTTTACAAAGAAAAGAGCTCTGCATTATCACTGTTATATCTGTGGTAAACTCACCAAATTTGTTACTCTTTATACGCATTTCTGTTCACACCGTGCTATAATTACAGAGACAACAACTACTAGGTACATTCAATCGTGAACCAATGATAGATGAAGTTGATTTTCTCAATACAGATAGATTAATAGTGTCTGATGATATAGATGTGTGTAAAAAAATATTTTACAAAAAATCTTCACTGCGATTTATTTGCCTTAATATTCGCAGTGTCAATAAACATTTTATTGAACTATTAATACTTTTGCAAGACCTTAATATAGACCTGGATGTACTAATATTAATCGAATGTTGGATAACTAGTCATTACCAGCCAAAACCTATTAAAGGTTATGCCGCACATTGCACCAAAAACAACAACCTTCAAAATGATGGAGTCCTCGTATATGTAAAGGAAACTCTATCATGTACAGTGAATGAAAATTGCCTTAATGGCTCTAACTGCCTCCAGATAACCGTTGAAAATAATATCTGCATAATTGCAATTTATAGAAGCCCATCAACACAAAATATAACTGAATTTTTAGTATCTTTAGAGCATCTTTTAGCTATGAATGCAACAAAACAACACCTCATAATGACAGGCGATACAAATATAGATGTTTTAAATAATAATTCTCGACAAGTCACCGATTACATGAATTTGATGGCAATGCATGGCCTAAAATGTTTGATAAATAAACCAACTAGAGAATCCCAAGATACAGCTACTTGCATAGATCATATAATGATCAGATCGAAACTGAACAGTAATGAAGCCATCTACCAGTCTGCAATAACTGATCACTATGTTTTATTTTTTAACCTGCTCGGTTATAAACCAAATTTCAAAAAAACAACCGTTATAAAAACAGCTAAAATAAATTATGAATCTATTGCTGCTGCTCTTGAACATTTTGATTGAACTCCACTTTATAATATGAATGATGTAAATCAAGCCTCTATTATGTTTACAAATACGTTAAGTAAACTTGTTGAGAAAAATTCTAACAAGGTAATTCTAAAAATCTCACACAAAAAACTAAAATTAAAACCGTGGATCACTCCTGGACTTGTAAAAAGCATTCACGAACGAAATAGACTCCACTCGGCATGTAAAAGAGATCCTACAGACATAACTTTAAAACATAAATTTATCAAATATAGGAACTGGTGTATTAGGATTATAAAAACAACAAAAGAAAAATTCTACAAATCCGAAATTGAAGCATCACATGGGGACATTAAGAAAATATGGCGCTCTATTAAAAGTGCGACGGACATAATTATGTTCACCAAAGTATGATATCAGCGAGCTGTGTACTGAAAAAGGTGTAATGACTCTTCAACAAGAGCCGTATGCTATGGCAAACTATGTAAATGAGTTTATGTCGAACGTAGGATGCAAATTGATATCTGAAAATTTTAACATCACGACAAATGGCCCCCCAACTATCCAAACGCGGACAAACAACTTCCCCGCTTCTTTTTATCTACGTCCTACTACCGCCGAGGAAATTAACAAAATTATATGTACTCTAAAGCCCAACTCAGCTCCCGGGATCGATGGACTAAGTTCGGAATTATTTAGATCTGCTCACAAACAATTAGCGACACCTATAAGCTGGGTTATAAATCAAAGCTTTCGTACGGGTATCTTTCCAAGCAACCTAAAAACGTCTTTAGTCGTACCTATCTTCAAAAACGGAGATAAAAAAGTGTCAACAATTACAGACCTATTTCCCTGTTAAGCTGTATTTCCAAATTAACAGAAAAAGCGGCAAAAAAAAGATTAACAGAGTATCTAAACATACATAATATTTTATCACCAAACCAATATGGATTTCGGGAAGGACAAGGAACCAACAAAGCTATAGCCGAGGTTACACAATTTGTCGTGGAAGCAGTAGACAAAGGAAACAAATGTCTGGGAGTATTCCTTGACATAACAAAAGCATTTGACACGGTTAGTCACGACAAACTTTTGGAGAAGCTAAACGACATAGGTGTTACCTCGATCACACTAAAATGGTTTGAGAGTTACTTGTCAGGTCGAAAGCAAATAACAAAACTTGGTAGTATCCATAGTGATCCCGCGCCTCTCAAATATGGTGTTCCGCAAGGTAGTGTCCTTGGTCCGATATTGTTTTTAATATATATTAATGAGCTTTGTAATCAAACTATTGGTGGACAAGTTGTTACTTTTGCCGATGACACCGCTCTACTTTTCAAGGCAAAAACTTGGAAAGAGACCTTTGAAAAGGCTTCTATGGGACTTCAGAAGGTAGTATTGTGGTTAGATGGTGCACTACTATCACTCAATGCGCAAAAAACCATGTACATAACATTTAGTGCCACCAGTGTAGCTCAACCAAAACAAGAGCATATTCTGAAACTCCACAGAGATTGTCTTAACCCCGAAAACTGTAAATGTATTAATCTCAATAAAGTTGACAACATTAAATATCTTGGTATATTAATTGATTACCGGCTACAATGGAGCACCCACATAATGGAGCTGTCGGCAAAAGTTAGGAAACTCACGTATATTTTCAAAGACCTTAGAGGCATTCTGGACCAAAGGACACTTAAGATAGTATACCATGCCCTGTGCCAATCTATCCTAACCTATGGGATCATAGGGTGGGGAGGTGCAGCGAAAATTCATATGGAGCCCTTGATTAGAGCTCAAAAGCTAATACTTAAAATTATAAAGAGAAAGCCTTGGAGATACTCTTCAGATGATCTCTACAAAGAATATAACGTGCTAGATGTACCTCAACTATACGTGAAAACGGCGCTCTGTGACTATCATACTAATTTAGAGACCGCAATAAGAACCCAGCAAACAATCTGCACGCGGCAATCCCGAACTATACATTTTGACGTCCCTCGAATGCAGACCACTTTTGGGCAGAGGCATTTTGTGCACATAGCCCCCAGGATCTTTAATATGCTAGATGAAGATTTAAAAATGTATGTGCCGAAGTCTTCTTCTTCTTTTAAAGCCAAAATTGATTCCTGGCTAAAATATGACGCCCGGCAAAATATCCACAAATTAATATACCGAGACAATTATCCCTGACATTTTTTATTATTATTATTATTTTCTTTGACTTTTTTTATTTTTATTTATTACTATTACTTATTCATAAATTTTGGTGACTATTGTTTGATATCATTTGACATTTTATTTTATTTTTATTTTATTAACACGATTATTTATTTTTGTGTTTTATTTCCTATTGTGATCATTAGTTAGTGATTATTAATTATAATTTGTAATGGTGACGGGAATATATATATTTCTTTTCCTTTTTATTTTTTTTTATTTTTTATTCATTGCCGAATATATGTGATACCTATAAAAACTAGAGAGCTAGCTGCCCTGGAACAAGTCCTGGCACTTAGTTGGGCAGCAGCAGTACTTAAATGCTAATGCTCATATCGGCCGTGTTTAATTTTAATTTTAATTTTAATTACATATGTTTTTTTATTGATATGATTATTAGTGATACTTGTGCACTTGTAAATGAATTGTTAAATTAAATAAATAAATAAAATAAATATAAACCTACCGAAAGAAAAATAAGCCAATGCTTAGTGAGGGCGTACAGACTGAGAAGAGCGTACAGACTGTCAGTCTACCCTGGAAAACGGTGTTTACAACATCGCCAAAACTTCGGGTGCTAGAAACTCTTTTTATCTTATTTATAATCTCAAATAACTGCGATAAACTTCGAAATCGTCATTCCGCCATTTTTCAATTACAACAATTAATATCGTCTTTGTATTTCTAAGCAAAATACCATACCCTAAGCAAGGCACTACCCTAAGGCACTAACACACACTAGGCAAATTTCAATTAATACCACCAAAATACCCAGATTAAAAGGGCGATTACGGTGGTAAAATAAACGAGTTTTTACTAGTAAAATTGATTATTTACACGAAGTTGAAAGTTGTGGTATCTATCAATAACAATATTTGAGATTTTAAAAATATAATCTCGACTCCCATCACATGCAAATAAATAGGATTACTAGAAACAGTTTCTTGCTATCATTTTATGGGATATTTCGATCTGGATTTTTAACTATGACATTTTAATCGAAAATATTATCCATTTTTCTGTACATTATTGTGAACTACAAATTGAATTAAATTAAATTGTATATTTATACACTTTTCTGACTAATTAATCGCTTAATTTGATGATATAACATATTTTTTCAGAAAAAAAGTCAAATATTTTTTCTCTTTATATATATAGAGGTTAAAGGTAGTTTGGGTAATTGTTTTGAACTTAAATTTAAAAGCGAGTCCACCCTCATTTGGCGGTAACAAATAGTTAAAATTCCTTTCACAATAAAAACGAAAAAAAAATGTTTTTTCATTAATGACACCCCCCACGTTTATCCCTTTTGCGGCTCAAATTAGAAAAAAAATAAAAGCTGGTATTTTAGGGAAATTACATTTGTTGACTGACTCATAACACAATTTTGTAATGTTTTTTTGATAAAAAAGAACAAAAAAATAGTGATTACATAGTGTAGTGTAGGGCCTACAACTTAAAATAATAGAAATTACACCACACCATGAAATCTTAGAAACAAACAAGTGAAATTAAAAAAAAAACAGTTGTGAAGAAAAATTGGATAGCCTAACGTTTGTGTAAAAATTGACAAATATTGACAATGTGACTAACGTTTGGTGTGAAAGTTATGGATACAATTTTTATCTCCTTGTAGGCAAAGTCCAATCTTACATTCTGAGCAGGACCACCTAGAACGATGTATATTGGTTTTCCTGCTACATAACGCTTGATGGTCCGTAGACTGGCAAATGACTAACTTTGTCATACCGGATTTCCCAAGGAACATTTATTTTAAATGTATTAGGTTGTAGTTACCACCCCCTTGGAGTATCTTCTGTTTACGCACCATCGAACCCATTGACTACTGATAATCGGAATTCTTTTAAAGTCAGAGCCTTACAATCGCACCTCAAGTGAAACAAAATATAGGCATTGGTAATAGCGACCTGCATAAAATGAAAAAATATCCGGTGCCACCACTTTTTACTTTTACGATCAACAGCATATAAACCGCCATACATTGCACAAATCGCTATACACTTATCGACGCCACCCATGTATCGATTATAGTCTCTGACTAAAAGTGGGCAGCGAATAACAGATCTGGTGCCATATTTATTTGTTCTGGTGACTTTTTCTAAGTCTTTCGGACAATGATAATTAGATAAAAGGCCCCGTTTTATATTTTTCCCATTTGGCATAGCCGGTAGAACTTTGCTTCCAATTAGTATCACATCTCGCCAGAATTTTATCATTCTTGATTCCACTGCGGAGTGATGTTCTATGACTCCGAACAGTGCCACATGCATGAATTGCTTTTTTTTGCCAAATTTCCATAAGATTGACGACGGTGAAATCATTATAAAAGAAAATTTTATAATTTTTGCCTTTCAACATTATTGTCAGATCCATCACAACCCGTTTTCCGAGATTTATTTCTCTGATGTTTTCAACTTTACCAGTGTATATCTGGAATTCACAAACATATCCTGTTATATCACTTCTAATCCACACCTTATATCCTCGTTTTATTGGTTTAGATGATGCTTATTGCTTGATTGACGATCTACCTTTGAATTTGATCATACTCTCATCGACGAAAAGCTATTCATGTGGCCTATAGTATTTTAAAAATGTGTTTGAAAGACATTCAATTAAGGGCCGCACTTTATACAACTTATCGTTGTTCCGTAAATACATTTTATTGTTTTTGAGTACTAGTGGTTACAGAGTGGTGCCACCGGCTTTATTACTTATATACTAGAAACTAAAGCTATATAGCTTCATTTTGATAAATATTTTAAATTTCAAGACACATTTTACCGATATAATAGCACTTACCTCTCATTTTGATGAAACAACAATTAAAAAAAAAAACATGTGCTGCACACGTCGATGAGCCGAAATTTCTACCCATTTATAGCAAAACTCCAGGAGAACGTCTACTTTACCCTTGGAAAACAATTAAAAATTAATAATTTTAGATGGCTCTGTAATGCACACCGGTTCAGGTTTAAAACTTGGCTAAATGTATTAACCGCTTAATAACATATTATTAAAAAGTTGGATGGTTACAAAGGTGGCCGGAACGGAATGTTCTAGACCTAGAACTGATTGGCGAGTTAGTAAAAATTAAGTTTTCCGAAATTTCCATTAAAATAATCAATACAGACACCTGAAAGTAAACACTGTTTACAGTTACAGGCTATCAAAAATTGTAAATCTATACTGAAATCTGCGGTGGGACTAATAATATAGCCAGATTGTACATTAATGAAACTTAGAAAACAAAATATTGTGTAAGCAAGCATCCGGCTCTGTATCTAGGTAGGCATTTCGCACATAAATCCGCGATCGTCGCGTCGTGCTCAGCAATTCTCAGCTTCACTGCACATATTTTGCTCCATTGTGCGCTGCCGGATTGACGGTCCGTTAATTTAGTTCGTTCATATTTTAAATGGCTTTTATTGCCGGACTCGACACACTGATCTACTTCTCTGCTCATTGAGGATAACACTGGACAGGATATGCTGATGGATATCTGATTGTATGACAGCGGATCATAGCGATGCAGACCTTGAAGAAGACACTTAGCTCCAGAGAAAAAAATGTGAGTGGAGTTTTATTTTGTCCCTATGGTTTTATCCGCTTTAACGAAGTGTATATCTTGTTGTTTAGTTAGAGTGACCCTAACCTTCCAGAAAGCAGCTAGGAATAGTTCTTGCGATGTCGCGAGTGTTTAGGCGAGAGTAGGGTCTAGCGATGTGCGAGTCCGAGACTATTTAATCGAAAATATCGGTTCTCTAAAGTTATCGTGAGAACTTGAGACTTTTTTACCGCCACCGAGACCGAATTCAGGATATCGCACACCAGCCGCAATACCCTCCTTTCATCGTCACTGCTAATAACTCGGTAGCTAGCGAAACTTTTTTATAACTAAGACTGTAGTAGTAATCGGAGAGACGAACTGATAGCTTATGGCGTTATGAGCGATTCCAAGCGATTAGAAACGAGACTATAGTAGTAATCGGACTATAATTGTATGGTAGTAATAATATTTTTGGCCGACTTGGCCTTTCGAATTTTGACTGTTCGAATTTTAAAATTGGAGAAGAATACATTTATTTTTGTGGCCAGAGGGAGTAATAGTAATAATATAGTCGACCTGGGGATTGATTTTCGAATAGATAGTGAAAATATAATATACGCGATGACATCATGTATCTATCACTTTCGCATTCCATGCTTGAATGTCTAATGAAGAGCGATAGAGAATGATATCATCTCTTGTACGATATTTTTCTGTCGATTAAATAACCCCCCCCCCCCCTCCCTTCATGGGACTTGATTTTGAATCTTTAGAGAATTTGTTGCATACGAGATGACTCACATTCAAAGTTTGAATCTCGGGGAAACGATGAAGAATGACGCCACCGTATACGATATTTTCTCTCTCGATTCAAAAATTAACCCCTTAGACTCACGATTTTTTTAAACATTTCCAAAAACCTGGCTGCTATGTTCAAAATAATTTCAATTATGATAATAGGTAATGGCACAAAAATAATTTTAATTTTTATTTGGAATAAACTTTACAGTAGGGTTGCTAAGTTTATTCTGTATTACCTAATACCTAATAAATAGAAAACCATAAGAAATAGAAAACATCGTAATAATTGCAAGAAAACTAATTATGGACATATTTCTAAAGGTTGAATGTCCTACGCTAGTTTTATATTAGTGTTTAAAATATATTCCCCCCCCCCCCCAGCACTTTAGTACACGATTCGGCCCGATTACTCTAGTCTCGATTCTAATAATGTCTCAGAATCGCATATCACTAGTGTTGCCGTCTCCCTGGCCTTTGTTGTTTCGAATTAAGTGTCAGAATAAGGATAGTTTTTGTGTTGCCGTCGTTTTTTACGATTTCGGTCTTTTTTCTCATTCATCATACAACGTCTTTAAGGCCGAACCTACCATCCTAAATATTACCTTTCATAATCAGTATTAATAAAACATAATTTAAAATGTTCTGACTACAAAGGAAAGACGAATAGTTAGACAAAGGTCAATTTTTTTATGTAAATAATGTTTTATTAAACCGTATGGCAAATCTTATAAAAATGATTAGAATGATTTTCATAATCCGATTTTTCTAAATATAATGAGCCATTTTTGTCGGCGAGGTGGTAAAAAAAATAGATTTTTTTCCAGTTTGTGAAAGTAATTAAATTTGGTCTATTATTGATGCTAATCAAGAAATTCTGAGTCTAGAAAGGATTTCCCAATGGGAGTGTGGGCGGGAGGTGAATCGTATTTATTTTGCCAGGTATAAATATTTTCCAATCACTATAGTCGATCATAAATTGCACAATAAAGCAATCTGGCTTATTTATCGTTGAAAGAAGCATGTCAAGCGGAAATATTCCAACAATTATTAAAACTTTTGAGTTTTTGTAATTGTTGGAATATTTCCGCTAGTTTTTGAACTAAAGTACTTTTTTTTGGAAATGACGCCACAGAATAAATATCATTTGAAAGAAGTCTGGCTACTTTAAGCAATCGCAGAATGCATCTGGTAGGGTCTAGAATTTAGACAAAATAAAAAGTCGTTAAATTTTAGTATTTGATATTTGATTCTATAATTCCACGAAAAACACATCTGGCTGATGATCGTAATAACTAAACCCTCGCCAAACTCTCATCAAATTTGTGGAAGTGCGCGCTTTGATGTGCATTAAACGAATCTGGTAAGGCTTTCGCGATCGCATACATCACAACCAGGTGTTATCCTAAGCTATACTTATAAGGTTAAGTATTATCTGACCAATTTTCAGGTTTGCAAAAATAAGAGCCCCCATTTTCTTGGATTTTCAGGTGCCAAACATCTTTGCCACACCAGTCAGACCAGCCAGAGATTATTTCTTTCTAGTCAATGTTGTGTGCGACTTGAAAGTAGACAGATTTTATTTCGTGCTAAAAAAAAGTGGAGCACATTTGTATTTTCAAAAACATTTTCCAACTCAACTCACCGAGAGAGCCCCTACATATAAATATCCGCTAATTAGAATTAGTCACTGAATAATCCTAGCGACGTTTTGTGAAAAATCACTATCTCCTCGACTAGTTCAATGTATAGGTCAATGAGTAGATGAATCCTGTAACAGGTTAAAAAAACTTACAAAATCATTACTTTTTCAGTAAAATAAAAAAAAAAATACTACAAAAAAGAAAACAGAAAAAATATGTTTTTGCCGAATTTTTAAATTTTTGCCTATATATTGTAAAAAAAAATATAAAAAATTGAAAAGGTTTCTTTTCAATTTTTGAAAAGGTTGATTTTCAAAAATTCAAAAGAAACCTTTTCAATTTTTGAAAATGTTAATGTCAAAAATTGAAAAGGTTGATTTTTTGAACTCTGACTCTAAGATTAACGAATGATTTCTAATGTTTATCTATATAGCGATTACTATGTCGCTCACATGAATTTCTCGCTCTATAAAACATATTGCGGTATAAATGTTTGTCTGCATCGTTACTTTTGGGTCATTAAGTCCACCTATCCATATCCATATCTGAAATGTATATTATAAATATCTATAAATCACTCTCAAGGAAAGTGCCTTTTGCCTATCACTGGCCTTTAAGCGTTTTCTGCGTCCAGGAAATGTGTAACTTTATATTAGTAGCAGCAGATACGAGTACTTTTATGAAGAATTTTCTCTTCTTGTTTGAAAAGCGATCCCAAAAAGTAAAATATCGATGAAAGTGATCTGTTTAAACTCAGTTTTTATAATATCGTCTTAAATTGTTATTGGAGAAAAGCGGACGCATTTAAAAAAAATTATTATAACAGAAATTAAGCAAGATATGTAAGTAATATTTATTTTTATATTTTTCCAGGAACATGACACTGTTAAAACGACTATTACCAGTAGTCTGATGAGACAAAAACGGGAGGAGGTATTTTTGCGGACTAATAGATTTTCGGCATCACAGAATACCAATAAGAAATCAGATCATTTCGAAATAAAGACAACCCAAATACATACCAAGGTGATTAAAGTTTAGTTAAATATTAAAATAAAGGATTTTATACTTATTTACATAGAAAGAGGGAATTCCACATAAAGGCATATTAGTGACATTCATAAATGTTAGTCTACAAAAAAATATAAAGTTTACTTACATACACCTATACCTCTAGATATGTATGACGTCATGAGCGGTGACATTGGGTCTTATCAGAATATTTAATACGGGTTTACTTACAGCTATCTGAGATTAGTGAGTATTTTTATGGGCTTATGGATAATATTTCCGCATTTATGTTTACGAAAATATGTAGTGGTCAGCTAGATACTTTTAAAGAGCTGAAAAATTTGTATTTTAAAATCCGCGGATACGGAACTAAATAAAGTACCTGATTCCAATTCAATGTGTGTCTTTTCTGTAGTATTTTTTTTTGCATTGGAACCGTTTAATGCAGAAAGGTGAAATGAGGATTGTTCATAGAATCTTTTGTTTGACTTGGTATTAATTGTTATCTCTGTATTTTGCAGTAATATTATTACAGATGTAGGCAAGTAAAACAATTCAAAGAATTGAAATTTGCTTTAGTCGTTATCTGCTATCTTTACTGTCATTTTGATAAAATCCCCTTATAAAAGGATATCGATGTTCGGTGCGATAATCTTTATATTTTATCACATTTGCCTGGCCGGTCGTCATCCTCCTGCAATAATGGTATACCCTATTTATTATTTGATTTATCGCAGATTTTGATTGATTTTTGATTAGACGCATTTTAAAAAATGATATTGTCTATTTACAGAATCGCCTTTTAGGGAAGGATGACTTCGAAAATGAGATTTTGGAGGGCCACAATGAGCATCGGCGCAAGCACGGGTGCCCGCCTCTTAAGCTCAACAAGAATATTAGCAAAGTTAGCAAGCAATGGGCGGAGGAGCTTGCGAAGAGGGACCAAGCTGAGTCGAGCAACAACCGAGAGTACGGCGAAAGTATTTTCTGCGGCTCCTCCAACGATCCCCGCTACAAAGTAACCGCCAACGAAGTAATGTCCAAGTGGTACGATCAAATCATAGATCACTCTTTCGGATCCGAGCCCAAGTACTTGAAGGCGGGTCAGTTCTCTCAAATGATATGGAAGGATTCCACCGAAATCGGAGTCGGCATGGCGAAAAGTAAGAGCGGTAAAGTGTACGTGGTAGTGAATTACAACCCGCCTGGTAATATCGGGGGACAATTCGCCACTAAAGTGCCGCCGCCCGGGTTTCTGTCGATGGGGCCACCCGCCAAAGTTCAAACGAGACATCCCGAGTCGCGTCCGAGCAAGCCGGACAAAGACGAGAAGCGATCGAGCGGATTGTCCGAAATGACGAAGAAGCTAAAGAATCTGACGAGCGGAGGGGACGACGTGACCGACTTCGAAAAGGAGTGCCTCGCCGCCCACAACGAGTACCGCGCCAAGCACGGAGTGCCGCCCCTCAAACTGAACAAGAAAATCAGCAAATACAGCGAAGACTGGGCGAAGCACCTGACCACGCTCGGCAAGATGGAGCACAGGCAACAGAACGAATACGGTGAGAATATTTTCTACAGCTGGTCTTCCGATCCGAACCATATGGTGAACGGGCGGCAGCCGGTCGACAGCTGGTACAGTGAAATCAAGGACCACACCTTCGGCCGCGAGCCCACATCCATGAAGTCTGGCCATTTCACGCAAGTCATTTGGCAGGACAGCAAAGAGCTGGGCGTAGCCTGGGCGAAGGACAAAACCGGCCGTATCTACGTGGTGGCCAACTACCTACCGCCCGGAAACTTTGTCGGTACCTTCGCGGTTAAAGTACCCCCTCCTCTTAGAAATTAAAATTGTATACCAAAAATACTGGCTGTCCCAAATAATAGTGTCAAGCCGAAATATTAAAGAGTACTCTACTCAAGACCTATCCAAAACTCCCCCATATATGTTTAGTGATTTTTGATAGTTTCGGAGTTATGATTTCTCTTTTTATTTTTTTCCTCTCTCCCAGTTTGACGACATTTTTTCCGCTGTCACAAATAATGTGAAAGCCTTTTATTTTCCTTTCAAATTAACTGACTAACAGTGTCCAATCTAGCGCAACAACATTTACTTCTATAGGTCTTAGCATAGTCTCAAATAAATATCGAAAACCAAAAAGTTCAATAAGCTTGATTTTTCCATAACTTTTGATCACTTAAATCAAATGTTGAGATAAACATTTTTATCGGTACGTACCTCAAAAGCTTTTCCATTTTGTCAGGTAATTATCTTGCTAATTTTATCGCGCTT
Organism: Micropterix aruncella; assembly: GCA_944548615.1. NCBI lineage: Eukaryota > Metazoa > Arthropoda > Insecta > Lepidoptera > Micropterigidae > Micropterix > Micropterix aruncella. The sequence continues at coordinate 44,783,423 of OX155980.1, read as the reverse complement.
TTTCTATAGCCATAGGAGGAGTGCGATAAAATAGGATAATTAGGTGTCCATTTTTTTGCGTGCAGTCTCACAAAAAAAAATCCTAATATATCTACTGTGCAAAATTTAAAATTTGTAGGAATAATATTGAAAAATTATTAAATATTTTTTTTCTGCCTGTCACAGTTATTCATCTGAACGCTAAAAACCTCGCCAAACCGGGAGATAGAAAAAAAAACTTAACTCCGAAGCTAAAAAAAATCGCGCAACATACTATATGGGGATTTTTAAATCTGCCTAAGTATTTATTGAGGTGCTTTGACATGACACTACTTTTTATGACACCCAGTATATGTTTTTTTAATATTTTTTACCTAGATTATATTTTATCATATTTTCAAACGTTTCTTGCGAGCGATTTGTCATGCAAACGGCTTAGGCGAACCGGTGGTGATTAGATAACATTATTGAAATTGACAGTGAAAATCGTCGCAAGGATGATAAAAATATGACTAAATGCGTGCATGCGATTTTATAACATAAATAATTATACAAATATTTTCAAGAATTTTTTATTTCATTACTTGAGTAATCTACATTTCGTTATGATATAGATATTACATAATTCTGGCAAAATAGCAGATCTGACAAGCAGGATTATTAAGTTATTTTGCATGATTAAGCGGCGCAGCGAATACAGATATGATATTGTTGCAATAGTTTGGCTACATTATGTTTTTTACGAGTACTTGTTAAATGACGTATTCTTAGGACAACATCGGAGATAGTAAGCTCTCGGTAATATTGATAATTCAAAATGACTACATGACTATTCTGATTATTATTATGATTATTAATATGATTTGTTTTGTTTTAAACACTGAAAACATCTAATCAACTATTCATCTGCTGTTTGATAGAACTAGCTACAATTATGCTAGTTCTCGAAAGAGCATCTTGACTGACTGGTAATGGTTAGATAGTTACGGATACTTCATTTGGATAACTAGACATTTATTAACGATAATATCTTAGTGAATATTTATGTTCTGATATATGGATATTATTATAGATAAGCATGCGTCAATAGCAGCTTTAATAACTTAGCCTGTATTTGACATAAATAATTAATAAGAGTAAATATGCATCTTTATTTCATTTTGGCAACTTTCTGATGGTTTCTGGCGCGCTTTATAATTTATGTGATATTAACGACACTTACATCGAAGATAACGACAAAAATCGATAAAATTATTTACTAGGCCTCTTAAATTGAATCGAATCAGTATCAGACAGTATAGTCCTATCGTAAACATATTTTTAATGTTGCCATATAATAATTTAAAATGTGCTTTTGAATAAAATTATTATTCACATTTCTACACAATTTTCTTGTGGCGCTCTCAAAGACCTTGGACCCGTCACTTTTTTATAAAATACCATACCTCTGCCATCATAGACAACCGTATATGTATAAGTGGTAATAATCATATTTAATCATACCTTTAAATTACTAGGAAGTTCATAAACTATTATATTAATAATTTTCACACTTAATACTTAATAATTTATACATAAAATTCGAAAACATTACATACATAGCAGAGTTATCTATTACATCTGACTAGATTCTATAATTACACCAATAACACTTAGAATTGAAGATAAATTAAATATCAACGACATTATTAACTACACATCGACTGGATGGAGGATAGAATACTTGGAAAAATACGGCGTCTGGGGAAAAATATATGAATTTAGATAAATATTAAAATTTTATGTCGTCCACGCCTATAATAATTGTTTAAATATTTTATTAAAATATTTAATATCATTAGAAAGCATTGTTGCCTAATATTCTATTAACTATGAATCGGTTCGTAAAAAGATTAAACCGGATATTTCGAGTTGATCCCACAATCGTAAAAGCCAGTCAAGGTCGGACCCACAGTAGAAAAGCCTCGTTAAATCTCAGCTAATTTTAAAAACAAGGAGAATGTACATAGAAATACAAGAGGATAAAGAGAAAAAAATCTTTTTATTAAATATTATTACTCTAAAAGATTCAGTTCCTTGGTAATGCAAGTACAATTGATAATTTTGAAAAAATCAAAATTCTCCTAAAATAAATCTAAAAGTATATAAATATAGGTAAGTACCAAGGTAGGAGGATCGAGAAGTGAGCTGGGGCTTCTCTATAGCCACTTGTTCCGTACGACGGAACTGAGGCGACGGCCCCACATGAGGTTGTATCATACTATCGTGCCTTGCAAGTGCTGGGGATCGGGGGCGGCGGCGGGGGGAGGGTTGGCGGGGGAGGCCTGTGGGAGGCCAGCGTTGTGTTCGTAGCTCGGGCCAGGAATGGCGAGGGAGGAGTCGGTCTGGTAGCCCATGGCGCCCGACACGCCCAGCAGGATACCCGTGTTGCTCGCCATGCTGCCGGTGCTGCCCTCCTCGGGCGGCGTCACCTCGAGACCGATGCTGCCGTTCAGCGCGATCTTGATCGAGTTCTGCTGATGCTGCTGCTGCTGCTGTTGCTGGTGCTGCAGCAGCGAGTTAAAGTGCGATATCCCAATTTCTTCGAGGCTGCTCTTCCTGCGGCTGGGGCCCATGGCGAGGCCGTGGCGTAGGGAGCTGGATCGGCGCAGCAGGATGTCGTCGGCAACTCGCAGCGAGTTGGAGCGGCCGCGGAAGTTGCCGGCGACCGTCGGGCTGTCCGGCAAGGAGAGCGAGTTGGCTTTGGTGGTGGCTAGGGGTGGTGCTCGCGGCGGATTAAAAGTGTTCAGCCCTATGCCGGAGCCTCTGCGGCTTCCCGCTCCCTGATTGGCAAGCGATTGCACGAGCGCCTGTGAGCAAAAACTGATGTTCGACTTGCGTCGGCTGTTGTGTCTTTCGAACGTCTTCTGTGCGGAGAATGGTGAGGGGCGCACCAAGTATCTGTATTCAATCAAAATTAAATATATTATTGGCCGTCCCTTGTGGAGTAGTATCACCGTAGATATTATGACAATTCTTCATAACGTACGGCTGTAGGAGCCAACAACGTGTCCGTTATACAGAGTTGTCCATAATACACATAGTTACAAACATAAAGATGGAGCCATAATATGGACGAGAAGAAACTGTGGTAGCCGGAGAACTAAATATATTGTTTAGCGAAATATTTCTTATTTTCTTTTTTCTATGCCTGTTTAACTATGTTTAGCTACTATATAAAACAGAATAATTTTAAAATAAAAAAAATAAAGCAATAAAGAAATAAACAGAAACATAATACCATACCTACACTGTATCCAACCTTTTGAGTGTAGGTAGGTAGATAAAGTACCATCAATGCAATGTACCGATAGTCGATATGACCTTGAATAATATAGGTGCCTTTCTACCCGTTGGTTTCATAAAACTTTGTATTGGAAACACCTCACTGAAAGCTGAGTGAATATGAAGACCAGGATTTATGCTTTATCCGGTCAAAAAATGTCAGCTGTATGAGGTCATAAATATAACATTTTGGAGACGCTCAACTTTGGCGGATAACTCCTCTGTGAGGTCGACAAATGCGATATCTCCATAATCGAGAAGGAGGAGGAGAGCAGACTGAAAAATCGTAATCTTGCTCTCCTCCGGGAGGATATTTTTCAGCCTATTCAGCGAGTGAAATCGGCCGAAGAGTTTGCGTCGCATTTCTCGAATATGTGTCCGCCATGAGAGGTTGTAGTCCATATGGATACCGAGGTTTTTAACCTCGAAACTGAAAGGGACCTCATCCACACCGATGCAGTTTATTGGAATTCATTTATATTAATCATCAAGGTAAAATACCTGCTACTGATGATAATCGCCTGCGCTTTGGAAAGATTTAAGAGCAGAGCATGTGCTTTAGACCACTCGAATATCATCGATAGATCTTCATTTACAGAGGTAATTGAGAGTATATTTGGACGTCGTCGGCATAGAGGTGATATTTTGCTTTAATAGAGTTAGTAACTGAGTTAATGAATAATGAAAAGAGGAGTGGGGATAACACACTACCTCAAGAATCGCCGGCGACTTGTGGTAGAAAATTAGAGATCTTATCTTTATTCCTAACGCACTAATTTCGATTATTCAGAAATGATCTAAGCCATTTTATTACGGGATTGGCAAAGTTACATGATTCTAATCGAGCAAGGAGAATGTCATAATCGACAGAATTAAAAGCACTGCTGAAGTCTAAAAGGACGAAATAGTGAGTTGTCGAGTATCCATCGCTTGACGTATATCATCGGTAACATGAACCAAGGCAGTAGTCGTGCTATGATGGGGTCGACATCCAGATTGAAATGGGTTTATAAGGTTGGAATGTTATAACAAAAGACAGCAACTGAGTCGTTCAATAGCTTTGGCTAGCACTGGTAGAATTGTAATCGGCCTGAAGTTTTCTGGAGAATTTGTTGAGAAGGTTTTTGGTATTGGAACAACAATGGCGTTTTTCCATACAGCGGGTAGTTCGCAGCGTTTGAGAGAAAAATTCAAAATAAATGCAACTACTTCCGCTAATTCATTTAAAATAGGAATAATAAGTTGAAGGCTTACGCCATCGTGACCCACAGCTTTAGACTTGATACTTAAATTACCTCCTGGGCTGTTATTGAAGAGAAATCAAAAGGTGGGCTGTTAGGTGGGAACTGCTACGGATCGCAAGCAGAGTATTACTCTTAACCACGTCATCTAGAATGACAGGGGGGGGGGGGGGTGAAAAGTGGACGTTCGGAGCGTCGATATCTATATTGGGTGAGTCAATCGAGGACGACTTACCGATGCCAAGAGAGTGAAAAAGTCTCCACATTTGAGCAGGAGAAGAAGTTTGGAGATAGTTTTTTATGTGAAGTCTCTTAGCATTCCGACGTAACTGGGTACATCGGTTTCAAAGCACTCTGTAAATTTCCCAGGTACTTGGAAGGCGGTCGCGTTTGAATTTCGTTTTCGCTCTATCTCTCTTCTTCATTAAAGTACGGATATCGTCGGTTATCCACGGAGCAGTCGAATGCTTAATTCGGTGTGTTATTATAGGAGCATGTTTATCGTATAGCTTAAATACATTGTTATTAAATGTTTTAGCCATGGAATCAACATCCGTCATAGCATAAAGAGGCGACCAGTCGATCGATACCGCGTCCGCCCTGAGGGCAGAGAGAGATATGGGCTTGTAGTCGCGGTATTGGATGGTTCTTGGTCATTTTTTTGCACTTTTACGTCATATGAGATGTACCTATAACATATTGTGATGTGAGAAGCCACTCGCTGCCAATTGGCCATGTGATTTAACAATAGATGGGTTAGAAGTCACGATGTAGTCTGTCTGTGAACTCGAGTTCATAAGGCGATGGTTGTCATTCAGAGGTAGTATTGAAAGACAAGACGATGTTACTAAGCTGACAAGGTTATTTGATCTAGAGTCACTTTTTTAAAGGCATGTGTTTAGGTCACACATAAGCAAAATATTTTCATAAGACAGGCATATTTTCGTAAGAGTCTATGATTCCTTCGAGTTCTTCGAAATAATTAATAGTTGGTGGGCAATACTTTAAAAACTAAGAGAATTTTTGTGTTTTTGATGTGTGTCTCAAGTATTATGTATTCAGCCCCTTCATGATAGGGCTTTGACGCAGAGACTAGTTTATATGGTAGGTATATCTTCCCTTAGAAAGATGGCGACTCCGCCTCCATGTGCATTAAGGCGATCGTTGCGAATTAGATTATAACCGTTCAGCGAATATAGCTACGTGTCTCATTCGTGTCTGTTATAACAGACATGTACATTACATGACAAACATCGCTATAGCGAGGTCTATTTTTGTTTTAAGAACTAAGTATACAATGTGCATTTAAATCAGTACGTAGAGCAGAGCTGTCCGCTACTCAAAGGTATCCAGTATTATAGGTTCCCTGTAATTGATCTTCATTTTAACACGGATTCGCATGGTTAAACTTACATGATGTCCCCTTCCTCCAATTTGAGGTCACAACTTGGATTTATGATGACATATGACAAACTGTTCCTCTTCTCGCTAACGTCATCGTAATCGATGCTAGGTAAATTCAATGACTCCATTCGTGATCTAACGAGATTGGCTATTTCGGCCCTTTCTATCTGCTGAGCATGGTTATCACGAGCTTCATCAGCCATGCTTACGGTGTACTATAAAACAAAATAAACGATATTATTATTATAACATCATATTATGTACTACATTAGAGATCTAAGAACTATGAAATACAATGTGGGAAATATTATTGGACATATTAAAAAATCATGCTATTCTCTAGCCCTATTAAAATGGCAAGCTAAACTATTTATTAAACAGTAAGTAAACTTGTTTATAAAAGATGATAAATAAATATAATAATTAGTCAAAATATTTAGTTATGCTAACAATGCTAAAATGCGTTCGTAGCGACTAATAGAAAATTAAAAAAATACGGCATAGTTTCAAGCGTGATACATTTTTACATAAGTATGAAACTTTTTACATTCTGGATATTTACTTACATTCGCGATATTTTTTTTACATTGGAACATATTAATGAATATGTGCAGCATGATTTACATACTTTACTTATCATATCCGTGACGGCTTTTTAAAACTTTAAATCGACACTGGACAACACCAATTCGTAGTGTAAATTTAGCGACGGGCGACTATATTTTAACAATATTTCTTGGATTTGAATGAATCCCCAAACGCAAAAAGACAGGCAGGTGAATTAAATTGTTTCTACTAAAATAAAGATAGTCAAAACGGACGTTTAAATTTATTTATTTATTTATTTATTTAGGTACATAGGATTAGGTATACAGTTCATTCATAGGTCATGTAATCCTATAATAATTATATAAATTATTTAATAATTAATATAGGGAGGTTTAACACATCTTACATGACCTTTACTGCCAATAGCACATCTAACTAGGCGATAATTTGGCCCGTCTCTAGATGTGCATATTTTTATGCAATTTTAAGAAATGAAGTGTTTTTTTTTAATAAATTATTTGGACCCACCACCTGTATATACACATAAATATACCAATTTTATAAAAAATATAGCTATGTAATAAATATATACATTTATAGTTGTAATTTAATAAAATTTAATTAAGAAATATAGATAAGTGATACTAAATAAATTGTCGTGCGATGCAAAGAAGTTGATCAGATTTTACATATCCCTTGTTAAGTAGCCATCTATTAAGGTTTGCTTTAAATATTTTTATGTTAGGATAATTTTTCATGTCTTCACTAAGGGAATTATATAATTTTGGGGCTATGTAGAATATATGTCTCTGGGCAAATGTTGTCCTGACTGACGGAATTATATAATTGATACTCGCGGACATTCTTGTGTTCAGATTGTTTTGAGTTCGGGCGTGGTCATCTCTAGATTTGTAGAATGCAAGAAGCGCTTGCTTAATGAATAACTGTTTAGCTGATAGCACATGGGATTGGGAAAATAACAAGGCAGATGGATGACGTCGGTTTTTCCTGTGAATTACTCTCAATAATAATTTCTGCGCTTTTGTCAATCTATCCAGATTATCATTAGTAGTAGCGCCCCATGCCGCGACTCCGTAGGACAAAATACTCTGACACAAGGCCATGTATACCATTCTTATGGTTGTTTTGGACAGAATGTTGCGCAGCCGAAGAAATACATAAACCAGCTTTCTAATTCTCGAACTCAAATTTGCAATCTGATTTTCCCAACATAGCTTCTCATCTACCGTTATGCCTAAGTAGGAGACTGTTGCAGATTTGCTTAATTTAGTACATACACATCTATTCTTATCCAAGCATTTGTCGGTATGAATGGCAAGTGTTTGGTTGAGAACCTGGCTGGGATTTCCCCGCAAGCTGAAAGTGATAAATTTTGATTTCGCAGCATTTAGCGTTAAAATATGGTTGTCGATCCAAGTTTTAGCCAGTTCCAAGTCACTTTGAGCTTTGAAGAATGTATCATTCCAATTATTAGTCGCAGTAAGAAGGACAGTGTCGTCCGCGAAGGATACAATTCTACCATTAACAGGTAATTCGCACAATTCGTTGATGTAGATTAAAAAGAGAATTGGACCCAAAACACTACCTTGAGGGACACCGAATGACACGTTAGTCGCTTCGCTTATTTGTCGACCAATTACTGTGCTCTGAGTCCTCCCGTCTAGGCAACTCCGAACCCATTTTAAGGCCACCCCATCGATTCCGTAGTCCGTTAGTTTTTTTTCGAGGATTACATGGGAAACTGTGTCAAAAGCCTTTGACAGGTCAAGGAAAGTGGCAATTACCTTTTTTCCTTTGTCTATGTTTTCCACTATATATTGTATGACAGCATTGATGGCCTCACTGGTTCCCCGACCCTGTCTAAAGCCATACTGATTATTAGATAGCAGCTTCTGTGTCTCTAGATATTGTGTTAGTCTATGTTTGAATATTTTTTCATACACTTTAGAAACCACACTGAGGAGGGAGATAGGGCGATAATTTCCTATATCTTCTTTTTTACCACTTTTAAATATTGGTTTTATTATCGCTTTTTTCAGCCATGTTGGAAATATACCAGTCAAGAAACTGAGGTTTATTAGATGAGCAAGGGGCTCGGATAATGTTTCTGCAGATTGTTTGATTATCTTTGCCTGGATCCCATCTTTTCCTGGAGCACAGTCGTCTCTGATACTTTTTATAGTCTTTAAGACCTCTTCTTTATTCGTTTGCAATAATTCGAATTTTTCATTTAAAATCGGTTGCTTATGCATTGATAAGGCTAGCTCCCTCTCAGACATACCCTTTTTATGCAGTATAGAGTTAGCTAGGTCTTGTCCTATACCAGTGAAGTAGTCATTAATGTAATTCAATATATCGTTAGAGTGTAAGTCCATTTTTTTTAATTCCTTATGTATATACATCTCTTTTATATCTGAGCTATTATTTCTGTTGTTCACTAACCCTTTGATAATTTCCCAAGTTTTTTTTTTGTCCCCATTTACTCTATCTATTTTGTTTCTATAATACTTATCTCTAGTTTTTGTTATAAGTTTTTTACATATATTTCTATACCTTTTGTAGTACAATAAGAGTTGAATATCATTAGGGCATTGTTTAATCTGCTTATGTATAATGTCTACTTATGTATAAATATTATGCCTTTATAATGCAGTAGGAATTTTAAAAGCTGTCGAAAGCTTCTATTTCAATATGAAAATTATTAGACATTTCTAAAATTAGGAATTATTGCAGTATAGGAACCTTTCTCAGAAATCGAAAAAAACAAAGAAATACTACTAGATTCGATCATTGTAATGCTAAATGTGAAAGAAAAAAGCTTCGGACGCGTAAAATTTCGAGACCAAATTTACAAACAAAAAAAAAAGAGTTTTTTTTAATTCAGTTTTTAAGGTTGTTTTTAAAAAAAAAAACTAATCTAACCTACCGCCAAATAGGTGTATACCTATGTCTTATTTAAATTAAAAAAAAACTTAACCTACCGAAATGTATGGGTTTGGCGCTTTTTTGAATGCCTATATCTCGCTTATTTATTAAGACCGAATAAAGATTATTACATATTTGGAATTAGCGTGGTAAATATAGTCTGGTAACGTTAAAAAATCAACAATCTAGAAGAGGTTCCTATACTGCAATAATACCCTAAAATTATCCTCCTAATATTAAGCAAAAGTAGAAAAGGGGTAACAGTATCTGCAGCACCGTTTTTTTTTGCGTAAAAATGTCTTTCGTCCGTCGTCTTTCTAAACAACTGACATTTTAGAATACCTCAAAATTTACAAGACTGCTTAAAAAAACACTTGTTTAAACAAATCCATTGTTGAGTTATGACTGATACTTTTGGCATTCCATCGCTCGTTCAGGACGGACGTAACGGACCACGAAATATATTAAAATATTTGCGGACAACAAAAGCGTCTCATCGTTTCATTTTCAGCGTTGTTCTTTTCCCGTCAAAATACGGCCCGTCTCTGGAATTCCGTGCCTTTACCGATAAGACAACTTGAAAACCTGAGCGGGTTTAAAAATTCTTTAAAGAGACATTTACTCAACTTATGAATTCCCCCCTCCCCTCCCGTCTCCTTTGCTTGTCCTTATATTTCACTCCTCCCTTCAATATCGAGTTGGCATACGTTACTAATCACTGAATTATATTTTATACTATGACGACTTTTTTGTAAGTGTATTTATTTATTACTTGTAAATTTATTTGCCCACATAAACCTTCAGTCACAATAACCCTGGCGGTATGGTCGGTAGATATTGCCACTTGGCAATAGGCCCACCACATTGTATTCTTTTGTGTGTGCAATAAAGCTTTTCAAACAAACAAACTATTTTTGATCGATGATTTTAATAGTATAATCAATCTAGCAGAGCTTGGCATATTGCGTTATTTTTATTACCAAAGTTATACAATTATCATTATCGTTTTCAAGTTTATGGACATAATTCTCTAATACGCATTGTTTCAAATACTTGTATTAGTTCTCGTTGTCGATTACGCATCCAAAGATGTTAGAGTGAAATGTATACTGATCATCTAAGTAGCCAAGTTCATCTTTAAGTCTGTTTAAATTCTAAATGTCTGTGCTTTTTGTATGTGGAGATGTCTGATATAAGGATCTGGTTCAAATTGATTGCCTTGTGAGTTGCCCGTCGCTAAAGAGAATTAGTTACTGCTTACCGCTGCATTATCATTGTTCGAGCAGCCACCCAGGCAACTGGTGGGAGGTGGTGGAGGGCGGTAAGTTACACCGCTGCCTCGGCCTCCGCCACCGCTCTCTTCATCATTCTGCCATGCAGCCGCGATGGAAAAATGCATACTTTTTTCAACTCCCCATTAGCCAGTTAGCGATGTTAACCCTTAACGTCACTTAGGGTAGAAATGTAACCCGCGAGATATAGATCATTGTGTGATAGACAAATCCAGCATTTTTTTATATATCTATTTTGAAGAGTTGAAAAATATTTTGGAACTCAGTTGTCCTAGCATTTATTTCCTGTACATAATTACTGTCCCTAGTGAAATGAGTGTGGTTCCGGATATATGTAGATGCGACATTTCTGTTATTGTATCATAATAACTTTACCACCTACAAGTGGCATAATGCCTCTGACAAAAATGCCATACGTATACGGTCAATATTCCTAATTCTGCAAAATGTGACATGCAGCTGCTTATTAGCAATATCATGAGTGCGACTTTTATTACATGCTTTTGCGGAATGAAAACAGTAGAAACTCAGATGGGATTCTATAAAGCCGTAACAGGCTGTAATCGAAGTTTAATTTTATTCAATTATAACCGGGTCGAAGACAAGGCATAAGATGCTACTATGGTAGCGTATCTTTAACGTGGCTGGAGTAGTTATGCCAAATAGGGCTTTAGTCGAAATGGACCTCCAGATGTTTAATGCTTTATTATTTATTTACTTATACGCAAACGATACTCAAATAAATACAATAAGTAGTAGTAATATTTTCACATACTTTCTTAGTAGAGTATAAATATGATGTCGTGGGTTAAGTTCAACTGATACTCTTTGTATCGAATGAAATTAAGTAACACTGTATTAGACTTGAACTATAGCATCCTAATCAAATCGGTTTATATAATATATTTTTTTAATAGACCTGGCCACATACCGTTACGTCACAGTGACAACCAACTTGCGAAGCGTGGGCCACCCTGCGCCGCCCGGCTGAGATGCTATATCTCAGGTGCTAAGTGATACAACAAAAAACTAAAAGGCAGAAAGTCAAGTTCAGGGCTAATCTTAAAAATTGTATATCAAATCTAGGTTATGCTCCTACAATTCTCTATTTTTCACTATGCGTTTTCAAGGAACCCTAGTGTTCGAGAGTTGGCTTATTCTAACAGTTGCCATGCAGCCGACTTTCATACATTTCGAGATATTGTAATTTTGTCTTCCACTTTGACTTAGTTTCATTTCGTATCTTTTTTAATTTAGGTCTCATCCAAAATGTGTCTGCTTTTTTAAACGTTCTTACCAAAAAATAAGTAAAAGTAGACCAAAAATTTTAATGCATTACTTTAATAATAAATTTTTGAGGCCATATAATTTTGGATTATTACATTTTATCAATTAACATTGTATTGCTAACTCTAGGAACTAACGCTCGAATTGATAAAAAATAACTCAAATTTAAAAAACAAAATGAGCTTTTAATTAAGAAAGAGTATGTCTGTCTTTTTATATGAGACCGTGATTTTTAGATTTTTAAAACAACTTCGTCAATGCCTTTTTTTATTAATGGAAATAGCTGATTCGATTTAAGGTTCCGAACCTACGATAGAAATGGGAGCTCTCATATGTGGAGTGTGTAAAGTCACAATTTCACTAAATCACTGTTTTATTATGGTTCTTCAACCGTGTGCTCCCCGCCCTCTTTCCATAACACCCACCATGTACCCTCGCCTCCTTACCTCCTCCATTGCTCCTCGAAACCAGATAGAGGATACCTACATATCGACCTGAAACGGAACTTAATATTTCAGCGCCCGACTACGTTATAATGGCGTCATACGTAAATATCTAAATTATTATTGTGGTACCTACTCCAGGAATGTACCTACCCCAGGACGTAGACGAAGTTATCGAGTGACGTTAAGGGTTAAATATATTTATATAAAGAGGTAACACAACCAGCATTGCGCATGATTTACCAATAATAACGAAATATTAATGTCGCAATGCTACTCAAATGTTTGTTGGTGATAGAGAAAATAGGAAAGAAAGGCCTGACCTAAATAAAGGACAAACATTTAAGACTTTTAGGATTTTTATGCGGCAGTAGTAACATCGTCATTCTATCTATATATTAAAATTAATGTTAAAAAAAATCTAATTTATAAAAATATAAATAAATGAGAAATTACTGCCGAAAATGAACATACGAGTAGGTACATCCCTACTAGTAGGTATTTAATATACATAGCCAAATTATTACCAATTTTATAATAACTAATATGTATTTCATTTGGACTTCAAATACAATTTCTAGCTAAAAAATTATATGACAACCATATTGGGTTAATCATGGCATTGCATTATTTATATTATTATATGGATGACGTACAAAAGAATGCTGGTTGGTTATCTTGTATAGTTATTGTTAGCCATGCAAAGTCAAAACTAAAAATATATAATAAACAATTTCGGTAATACTATCAAAAGTACACATAAAGTGAGATAGAAACAACACATTTGAATATGGTTTATTAAAAATACCAAGGGATATTTTTAAAGTTAGAAATTTGCGATTTATTGCAGGTTATACAAATATTGGTTATGAAAAATGCAAGCGATGATTCTGTTAGCATTTAACATGCGCACGCGCGCATGCAATTTGGCAATGTCATAAGCTGCACTTATTAAAATATCACACATTTAAAACACAGAAGCATTGCTGTTATATCACAATGTTCCTAGAGTGAAAATGCAATATTTTTTTGTTTACAAACCAGGAATATTCTGATAATAAATAAAATTGACATTCATAATAAATAAAATTGTAGTTACATATAATATGTATTCATATATTGAATGCTACCATGCAATGCGCAAATTAAATGACACTGAGAATTTTAAATATTATATTTTTGTACGTGTGTGTGCGATCATTGGTTTGCTTTTCCGATAAATTGACACCCAATTTTCGATTTAATAACGAAATTTCATCATTGTTATTATTCGATTTTTTCTCGTGATGAGCTAGTGCCACTTTCAATAAGCGTTGATCGAGTAGAAAAAAATACTTAATTCACTAAGATTGAATATGCAAAAAGAGTTAAAAAATTTAGAGGTAAATTAATAGTGGTTTAAAAAATATTATTCAAAAGAGCATATAAAATGAAAGCATCGCCAGTTGTATGATGTCCGTTATTTGAATAAATAATATATAGTTAAGTTTCCGTTGATTCGCAGTTATTTGAGCTACATATGTAGTTTGATTTTTACAAATTCAATGCTGTGTAAAACTTTCAAGTTAAATTAAAACAAAAAAATAGTAAACCCCCGACATTTGGATCGACTGGTTAATGACCACTTGCCTCACAATAAACTAAGAATTCAATTCTTACAATTTGGCGATTACAAAAAAATGGTTTAAAAATACATCTTTTCTAGTGTCAATAGATGAAAATGTCGGTAGCATTGTCAACAAAACCAGCAGTTTGAAATATTCCTATCACTTTATATTTGGAAAAACAGTTTGCTGAAGCAGCGTGAATCAATTGAATCCGGTCCAGCTTGCAGGTTACGGCAAAAGTCAAACGAGATCATGTAGTGTGATCGTAGACTATGTATAGATGGTAGCGCGTAAATCCATTAAGTGGGTAAAAATAGAGCCTAACTTCTTGCTCACTTCGAGAGTAGTGGAATTCCATAGATATGTAGAAACATTTGTGATAATGATATAGAGTTTTCAGCATGGTTTCAAATAATATTTTTCCTGCTAATCTATGATACTTTTGAAAATATTGATTATTTGTCAATACTCTTTTGCTATCTGATATATTATAAAAAATATGGTTTTCAAATCATTTGATGTAACCGTAATTGTAATGAGTTATAAATATACACCAGAGTAGGTAGGAATAATAATTAGAAAATTTCTTATTGATAGCGACGACAAAGTATCTACGTGAATTTATTATCACCCTAAACATTCATGAATTACATTTAATTTTGTTTAATCGTGTAATAGCTATACGTTAATACTATTCTGTCAAATAATACCGGGAATTGGTCAATTAACCTCAAAATATTGGCAAAGAAAAAATAGACGATATATTTACTTTGTCACCTTAAAAAAATACTTAATTTGATCGACGCATAATCCAGTGATCGAACCACTTCTTATGAGCGATTACTAATATTATGACCATCTGCGAACTATATTTTAGGACTTCAATGGTAAACGTCTTCCAACGTCTACAAGAAAACCTCGAACGAAATAATAATTTAACTTTGAGGAATAGGGAAAATTCACTCGAGGTTATATCTTGTAAACAGCGTGCTTGGTCGAAGACTTTCATGAGTTTTTGGTGTGTGAAAGTGTCGACGTGTCGGATGAGGTGCTGCCTTATGAACGAATCGATGTTCTATAAATCTACAATGTTCAGGATAACGTTTGCTCGCATAGGGCTCACAATATTGAACAACTATTCAACAGTTTCTTGATTGTTTGCCATCACCTTGAATTTCGTGCAATTTTGAAGTGGATTTTCGGATTCTGGATGGTATCAATGCATGTCAAAATCATATATGTATCCTTATTTGATCACCCGTTGATATACGTTTGACGAATGTAAGGTACGTGCTGCCTCGTTCAGGACAAAACAGCAACCTATTTGCATTCAAGAATATCGCAGAGCACAATTGAGGTCGACATACATAACCAAGAGCTGTAAACGAACTGCTCGACCGATTGTGCCAAAACTCTTCATATATGGTCTTTTTAAAAGATCAACCCTTGCTAATTATTTGACAATATGTAAGTATAAAGGATTAAAATAGTACATGTATATTATTTTAATTTTGACGTATTGAGTTTTCGGGGTAAAAATCCTCGTAAATTTGGCAAAAAACCACCTTGCAATAGAAACTTCAGGATTATTTGAAATTTATTAATTGACACTGTATCTTGTATGGCAATTTTAACCTTCCGCTGGTACCGTTGCAACATTCACGTAATTTATAACCCTTACTTTGAGAGCTATTTCAATTGGCTTAAAAATACAAAAAAATATTTTGTATAGTATGTTTTATTAGTCTTTTATTAAAAAAGTAAAACAAATGTATTTTAGAAATAACTAGAAAATAAAATCATTATTTTGATTGGAAATTTCCTTCAGGTAATTAAAGTAGGGCGCTCGCAGCCGGTTGTAACTTGTAACCTAACACAGATACGCCACGGTTATTTTTTCAATAATAATTATTTTTTCGTGTATCTTTCATCGCATACTTTCGTTCACTCATTTTCAGGAAAATGTGAAAGACCAGTACAATACAATAACTATTAAAAGTAATTGACGGCGTTAAGGTTATGTGTATTAGAGGAAAGTGAAAATGCCAAAGATAATCGATTTTGTAGACAGTTGGTGTGAGTCGTCGGAGGTTTACAATAAAATAAAAAGCAAACATATCGGTTGTTTTCCAACGAAGTGCGTCAACAGAATACAACAGAAATCACAGGCGTTGTGGTGGTGAGCGTGGCGAGGCAAATGTTTTGCAAAAACAGAGATCTTGTAGGTCAGACAAATTTGATTTTTGTAATATTTATGTAACTCACCGATGGTCGCATACGCACACAGTTCGACCACGGCCAGCGCGGTACGTGGTGGCCGCCGCACGACATACTCACGTTGGTGGAGGTGTCAGTCATGGAGGTGTCCTGCGTGCGGTAGATACCGATCGGAATCTCGCACGTCGTAGAACACAACTTTTGGTAAAGCCTGCCGTACGTTCTGATCCACATATCGTCCTTTGTTATCTTCATCTGTTGAATCACCATAAAGCGGTCGCAAAATTAAATCATATCCTCCATATCGTTAGCATTATGAAAAATCATTAAAAAATATTGAAAATAAATAATTTCACTTCGACATAACACGAGCTATGTGTCGGTCAATGCCATACAACTTTAAACGATGTTACGTTGGATCTAAAAATAAGGACTAGAGAAAAATATTTTTATCATATAATTTAAGTAGCATAGTGTGGGTGGATAATTTTAGTATAATTAAAGTTAACTTTTATCTACATTCTCGCGGTTTTAATTTAAAAGAACGGAATTTTGATATATTTTTATATATTTATTATATTTTAAGATAGTTCCTAAAGATATATGAAATAAAATATTTTTATTTTAAATTAAATGGTTAAAAAAGGACCATTAAAGATGATGTAATGTTAAAAAAAATGTTACTTGACAAACATTGATTGAATGAAATAGAAAAATATGAAAATAACATTTTAGAGTTTGAAATTGATAAACGCATAGAAAAATTACATAGAAAAAAATATGTTACTTTGATATAAATATGATATAAATCCAATTAATTTGAACACATGTAATAATTAACCCATCGATGCCTGTGCTTAAAATAATATCCCATAATTGTCAATGAGATAGATTTTAAAATAGGTCCGATTCTTTTTAGCCATTGGAGTCATATCAAATCCTGAATTTTGAAATCATCCTTCATTATCTTAGACGAAGTCATTGGGCAAAAAAAAATTAAATCTTACTAATAGATCGCTATAGCATTAATCAGATTTTCAAGTACCAATGACATTCTTGTTTAAATTTATTTATATATCTGAATGATACAATAAAATCACAAGTAAAAACTATTTAAAATCGAAGAAACTACTAACTATTTTAAATCGAATAAAATATCATTGGAACTTGAAAAAACTGAACCAAATCGTAAAGCTATCGTTCAGCAAAATTTTGCCCTATATCACGATCTAAGGTAATGATGATTTTAAATGACCCAGGAGGCTCGAATAACGAGGAAAGTCACCGGAATTAAATCTCATTGACCATTTATAAGCTGTTTGTAAGTCTAGGTTCGATACGCTAAAATAAAAATGATAGAGGTAGTAATTCGGGTAGGTTTTTCAGACCCAAAACTCGTGGAAACTGCAATAATCGCATGGAATCCATGTCTATAATATCTAACAATTCATTGAGGCTAATCGTAAACATAATTATTAAGAAAATGAAAAATGTACATCTTTCTTAATTTAGAAGTTTTAAGGGCCTATAAATATGTTTTTGAAACTGATTACCCATGTTCACATTAAGTCATATACTATTGTATCGGAATATCTTATAATATTTTTTTTAAATATCTCAATAAGATTTTTACTTTTTTTCCAATAGTAGAAGATTTCAAATTACAAATTAATTATTGGTATCTCCCGACACACCACTCGTAGATAATTAAATCGCGATCAATCAGTTTATCAATAAAAAATCACAAGACGCAACGCAAAAGCTTTGTATAAAATCTAGAATGAAAGTGTCGCTAGCGATGGTATGTTTCGCGTTTTGCGAGTTGATCGCGAATAAAAGGTTTATCTCACCGAAGTCAGAAATCCAGATCCGGGAGCTTGGTCCACGCCGAGCAGTAGCCTTACGAAGGTGATGACGTAGTCCTTGACGAACGCTTGGTACAGCAGCGTGTCCAGCATGGATGCGGAGAAGACCGAACCCGCGGCGAACGGCAGCCGAAACATGTACGAGATGTGCGAACCCCGCTCCTTCTCGCGCTAGAGCAAACCACCCACCCGATCACTCAGAATCACACCAAACCTCAGCCAAATTTCTATATGATCGCTTGCGATTCGCTTCGCCAATATACAAAACAATTTAATTCTCCTTCCATTCGTCGATCGTTCATTCCGCATACTCGAAAATTATATCATCACCGTCATAAATGACAGTCATGCGTTAGATCAGTATAATACCTTTTCCATTTTACTCAAGTGGAGGGCGTATTTGTCATGCGCACGAAACTGCATGAAGCGCATGTTTGAAGATTGCGAAAGTTCCGTGATCGACTTGATCGATGGGAAAAATCTGAAAAGCAATATTTCTTTAAATCCAACTATTTTAGTTAAATATAGCGGCCTGGCAGCCTAGTGGTTGAGCCGCCTGATCTTCCATTGTAAGATGTGGGGATCGATTTCTGGCTGGGTTGTAATTTTCCGTTGGGATACAATTAATGTAATGGCTTAGGAATTCTGCTAATCGGATGCGATAGCAAGACATATACTTAGAAATATGCATAAACATTTCATAAAACGATTGGCTATACCAGATTGTCGTAAGGCAGCTTATTGTGAAATGTTCACAATTAAGGTATTGGTTGCTTAGATAGATTATAAGTCATTGTAAGTAAGCTTCTCTAAATTGGAGAATGCAGGATTAATAAACACGTTCTGTCAAATACATCAAACGGCTTACAATTTCAAATATAATTTCTTACGAAAGCCTATTCCCAATAGTTAAACTCACTTGAACATGGTCTGAACTGCGACGATTGTATTACAGTCAGACAAGCTGTCTTCCTCGGCGGAGTTGGAAAGTTCCTTGTTAACGACGACTACGTTTTCAGCGAGGGTTATACCGGCTCGTAGCAAATCATCCAAGCTGTGCAAAACACACGAAAAAAATATATAGATAGTAAATGCTCCATATTAAACTTTTCCCGATGGAATTTCAACAAATTTAGTTTTTTTCGAAGAGCAGGCATAAATAAGATTTTTTTGAAATAATATTTGGTTTCAAACACAGGTAATGATATTTATTAATGTAATTCTGTAATGTAATTATGTATTTATTATGGTCGATATGTTTAAAAAGAGTTCGTTAACATAATAACAAAAAAAAAAACAACTTAAAAAATCCTTACCAGTCAATCGATCCGAGCATCCAATACACCAGCGGAAAATACGAGATGGAATCGAGGAAAGCAATGTCGGGACGTCTCTCTAGAAGGAGTATGATCGGGTTCAGTGATGTCTTGGATCTAAAATGTGCCCGGAGAGGAATGATGAAGTTGTAAATTCCGTTGGATGCATAGTCGGCGGCCAGGATGATGGTCTTGTTTTGCCACTGGTACTCCTTGGCGTTTCTGTACGCGCAGTGCTCGCAGACCTGCGCGAGCTGGAGACAGCACAGTGGCTTCTTCTCCTTGAGCAAGTAGCATAGCGTGGGGCTGACGCCTATGAACGGGGAAACCGGTGGGAAACCCTTGACGATACTGCGAAATATACGGTTATTTTAACGCGATTACCTGATATCAATATATTTTAACGGAAAGAAGCTAGCTAAGGATGTAATATAATAAATAACAGATCAAGCAAAAGAGGAGAGTCATGCGGAAAGCCATGCGTCAAGAGACCACCGCATAGGAAGCCTACGGATAACACCTGAACATTTGCCTCTCTATTTGTGACATCAGCATTTTAACACAAGTTACGTGTTACTTTTTTCAGGTAGGTACTCAATACGGATAAGGCTCCGGTTATAAAATCAACACCATATTTCCGATGTGTGTTTTCTATCTATTTGATCATTCCGT
Organism: Micropterix aruncella; assembly: GCA_944548615.1. Lineage (NCBI taxonomy): Eukaryota > Metazoa > Arthropoda > Insecta > Lepidoptera > Micropterigidae > Micropterix > Micropterix aruncella. The sequence goes on along the minus strand of OX155980.1, from coordinate 44,763,281 downwards.
CGTGCTTCATGTGCGGTGGGCCTAAAATTAGTAATAATGGCTTCTACTAACCGTGTCTTTTGGAGCTGGTCTATAAAAAAATACTCTAATAATCAACTGCATCGAAAATAAATTTGTATATTACCTCAAGTTATTGTAATGATATTTAAGATCGCCAATCGTCAACGAAAATAACAAAAAAATTAGTAGACAATTACAAACATACTTGCAAGCCATATACGTAAGTTTAACATTATTATGCTTAAATTATGAGAGATAAGACCGGTGAGAAGTAAATCGTGAATTCAATTTATTTATTTATTAATTTTGGTAAATAATAAAAGTCTGTATCTAATGACAGTGTATTTTTTGGCGAATGAAGGAAATTATATTAGAGCCTACCTTAAATCGTAACCTAGAGTTAAATGAGTTTTCAAATATTTGCCTAAATTATACAATATTTATATCGGTATTAAAATTTTCGATTTATGTGAATATAATAAAAATAATATAACTTATGAGGTATAATATACGTTGTTTTATAAAATAACTTATTAGGTATATATGTTGACTAAATTTCCAATTTAAATTAATGACACAATTTGCTGAATGGACACGACAAACCTCTCAACGGTTGCAAATCACAAGAATAAACATTTATATAAGTACATTATGGCTTCCATTTTTTAGACAAGGATATTAAAATTTTGTTTATAATCATACTGCGGACGAGTGAGTATAGGACTATTCAAATTTAATTGAGGAGTGACGGAACAGAACAAATACCTCTAAAGCCTATAAAGCTCATTTGGGAGTACATTTTCAACATTTAAATTTGTGTACTATAATCCATCGATAGCCAAATGTTAAATCGAAAAAATATTTTATATGTGGATTAATTGTAAAGTTATTCAGGCAAAAAAAATGGATATAACTGATTCTTTAGGGTTATAACTGATCAGGTTAGTTCCAACATTCTTTGCTTTAAATGTTATTAATGGCATTTTAGAACTGAGGGGTTCCAAAAGGTCAGGTACCTTCGGGTTTCAGCTTCTATAGTGTAATATTTTACTTACTGTAAAATGAAACAAAATCGTTGTCTGAATAAGTTGTCGGCAACCGGTACATGCATTTAAGGCAAATAAGTCAATTATTTTATAATTATATGTCGTTGTTAATTCCCTTTACATGATACAATGAAAGAGATAGATAAAAATGTAGGAACACTGAAAATTTGACCGTTTACGTACCGACTACCTGATTAAAGTATTATTTTGAGGGGGATATAGTGTATTTTTGACATGATCTAATGTTCGATTTAGGCGCATCGTAAAAAAGCGAATCCAAAAGATGTAATTTAATTTCTAATTCATAATAATCTACAGTAAATGGACAACATGTAAAATTAAAATGTCATAGATAAACATCCAGGAGCAAAAAACTTATAATATTATGTGCCAAAATCTGTTCCCAGTGGTCCTAAATTTAAATAGTTATAAATAAGTGCATAAACATATTTACATAACTAAGTAAAAACAAGAAGATTTTAAATTTGAAAAAATGTATGCACACAAAGGTAATATTAATCTTTAATATCTGAACAAGCAAAAATTTCCGAAAGATAACATTGTAAACCACAAATACATACAGATATATAGTATTAAATTAAAAAAAATATAACAAAAAAGATTTAAATCAGTGAATATGGAACAATCAAAAGAACCATAAAAAATAAAAGAAATAGTCTAATTTCTAAAGATTGTATTAAAACCTATAATATCATTAATGTATATGTGTATGTATATGATGTATATGATGTACATATAATGCAAAAACTGGAGATAATCGATTTTGTTCCGTTACTGATCAATATATTTTTGCTGATTTTCTCATTAAAACACTTATTTAGTTAAATTAAATTTGGCTTTTTATCATTTTAAATAAGGAGGTAGGTATTGTACTATTTGTTACTCGACCGCTGTGTGACCAGTTTCAATAAATTTAAAAAATCTCAACCGAATCGAAGTACAAAAATCCGAGGCGGTTAGCCAACAATTTTTCATTCATTTGTTACTAGAATTATACAATAATTACATACCTAAAAGCAAATGGTGTATACTCGATGTAACTATATGTTATTTTTCGTAGTATGATCGCCTACAATGTGTTGGTCAGAGTCTCACCTTCCGTAGTCGGCCCGCCAGGTGGATCTATTATTGGCCGCGATCACGAACTGGTCGTCGGCGCTGCTGTCGGTCGTCGGCGATGAAGTCGACGGCGAGGAAGTGGTCGTGTCGTCTCTTTGGGGCCAAGCGAGTGAAGGGCGCGGAGTGGAGCGGGGGTTACATAGCAACACATACACCACACCACACAGACACAGGCCGGTAATAAGTAAACACTACATAAACTTAGTATAGTATAGATTACATATTATTAGCAAGAATATTATGGGATAAATAAATAAACTAAAAATATAGCTGTATTTTTTAGTTAAAAAAAAATGAATTGCTCCTTCCATAATAATAAAAAATAAATAATTGATTTTCATTCAAATAGGTTTAAAAAAGGTTTCAAAACATTGTAGTAAGGAACAGAAATGAAGTGGTTAAAAGTATATATATAGGGTGAGTTTTAGTTACCAGCATCCTTGAAGAAGGTAACACAGTACGAGAAAATAACTTTAGATTTTAGAAAATGGAAAATCATTTGTTTTTTTTGTTTTTTTAATTTGTAAATCATTGAGCGCGCTGCACCGCGTGCAGCGTTAGACAAAATATCGCTAATAAACAATATTAGCGATATTTTACCTACCGCTAGATGGCGAATTGTGCCCAACGCTTTTATACAATTTTTTTATTATTTATTTTTTTTCGAAAAATAAACCTTTAGTTGTTTGTGTGTATTTTACACATTTTTTTTATGAAAAGTTCACCCCCTTTAGGGATTCTGGTATCTAAAAACTCACGGTTTACCTATGTAGTAGTAGCGTAATCAAAAATAAACAAAACGGAGACTTTATTTTTCCAAGGTGTGCGAGAGAAAGAAAGAGAGAGAGAGAGAGAGAGAGAGAGAGAGAGAGAGAGAGGGTTGCAGCTGCTGTAGGATTTCATATTCTTAGTCTTAATAAGAGTCCTATTACCAGATCCTAGGAGGTAGCTATTTTGGTTTAAAAACACCATTGAAGTGAATCGGTGATTGTTAAAAGAATATGTTATTTAACTAATAACACTTTTATTCGAAATACGTTTATTTTTTTCTTGTTTCTTTTAGGTAGATTTACCTAATTGAATTAGGCATAAAAATCACACACGTATTTTTGTATCCAAAATAGACGTTTGATAATAAATAAACAGATTTTACACGAAAGACGAGTAAACGTGAAAAGACCGAATATGCATGCATTTATGTTGTTTAAGAGGATTTTCGCCCTTCGCTCATTTTTGAGACGAGACACTGACAAATCACTCAACTTCGAATTAATTTAATACTAGAATATACAACTTTATGGGTACTAAAATAATATTTAAAGCAAAATAAACGAAGATAAATATTTTTTATTTTTTAAACCTATTTTTGATATAACACAAAGGACAGTGGGTAATTTAGTACCAACTTGCAAATTTTGATACCAAAAGAAAGGTTATTATTAACAAGTGTATCATGTCATTCTAATGCAGCTAAGCTGAAATACGTGGCTGAAAAAATTTGTAGTGTTGAAATTGCAAAAGATTTTATTTAATAATTACACTCTAATAGTAAAATACCTAATTTACTTTGTCTTATTTAAACGATACAGATGTGTATAATATTTGTATAGAATAAATATATAGAAAATAGCAAACTATATACATATATAAATATAAATATTCTCTCTGAACAATTTAATGAGCTAAACAGACAGAGTGACAATATAAATATTGAATAATATAAATATAATATAAATAACAATAAATTATTACAGACTTAGTACACTCAATGTGTTGGTAGCAAGTAAGATTTGGCGCCTGGGTTGTTGTCATTCCTTCATTACACGTTGGGGTGTTCTAGGTACTTTCTGTTTTCATGTGATGGCAATTATATTTTCTGGCTCTGAATTTATTGGTTTTTATTGGTTTTCACCTTAGGTTTTACTGGACTTTATTGGTTTTTAATTTAGGATTGGATTTTATTTCAGCTGTTGACTCAAATAACGACTAGTATGAACCCTAGTTACAGAATAAACCCTATTTAACTAGGAAAAATATATTTTTCATAAACCAAAGAGAGACAAAGAAATATATTATTAGATTTTAATACGAAAAAATAAAAGCCATTGGGAGGACCCTTTGTCCCCTTGGATTTTATTTCAGATGTTGACTCAAATAACGACTAGTATGAACCCTAGTTACAGAATAAACCCTATTTAACTAGGAAAAATATATTTTTCATAAACCAAAGAGAGACAAAGAAATATATTATTAGATTTTAATACGAAAAAATAAAAGCCATTGGGAGGACCCTTTGTCCCCTTGGATTTTATTTCAGCTGTTGACTCAAATAACGACTCGTATGAACCCTAGTTACAGAATAAACCCTATTTGACTAGGAAAAATATATTTTTCATAAACCAAAGAGAGACAAAGATATATATTATTAGATTTTTAATTCGAAAAAATAAAATCTATTGGGAGGACAAAGGCTAATAATTTTATTGTGACACTGCCAGATATACCAAACGAAGAGGCACGTATTAAGACTTCAGTTTCGGGGGTGGGGGACATTCTTGGACATTCTAACCTGAATTTTCCCTAACAATGAAACTAAAATACGCTGGATTTCCAGGCGTTAGATCCTAACTATCCCTTTCCACCTCCCTGGATACGTGCCTGACACTAGGTATGTAAGTCGCGGATTCTTCCTAATTCACATTTTTTTCTCGACTTTATTTTGTACTCAAAACAAATTGGGGGGGGGGACGCGTCCCCTGTATCCCCCCCCCCCCCCCCTGAATACGTCCTTGCAAATGAAAGCTTATTATAAGTGTAACATTTAATTCTAAACTGTTAAGCTGATGTACGTAGTTTTAAAAAGTTAGACATTGTTGAATTTGCAAAATATATTATTAATGACCACCATTTTTTAGTAAAATATTTTATTTACTTAGTTTTAATTAAACGATACAGTGGTGTATGTTATTTATATTAAAAAAATATATAGAATATATCACAAACTGTATACCTATATCAATATTAACTAGTAAGAGTAAATATAAATGCATAGTACCAAGTGAGTAGTTATGTCTTATCCCGAAACTAAACCGGCAAATAACTTCATGGTTAAAAAAGAAACAGCCTATATGTAAGACAGAGATAGATGATCATTGTGCGGGTGTCAGGTAAGATTCGGCGCTTGGCCGTCATTCCTTTGCTTTACGTTGGGGTTGCCTAAACAAGTTTATGGATGAAAGAGACACAGTAAATAAGCAAGACAGAGATTTATATGGGAATGGATTAGGCACCTGGGCTGTTGTAATTTTTTTATTTTATAATGGGGTGTTCTGAGTATTTTCTGATTCCATGTGATGCCGTTTTTACTTTATGGCTGTGATACTGATTGGTTTTTACTGTCTTACATATCGGAGTTTAGTTTACCAGTTGATTCAAACCCTAGTTACATAATAAACCCTATTTAACTAGGTTAAATAAATAGTTTATTTCACAAAATCAGCCATATATACATTATTTTGGATGAGTGTAATTTAAATACGACGTGGAGTTATACTTATACGTGGAGTTATACTTTGATATAAATTATTTTACAAGCACAATTGCTCTAAGGCTCTAAGGCCCACTCTGGGTACACATTTCGTACAAAAATGCCCATTTGACGACTTTTCTGGAACAGGTCAATTAGTCAATTTAATATGGAAAACATGTTGTCTTTTAGAAGGTTTTTTTTCAAAATGCATGAAGAACTAGCAAGGAATAAGTAAATTGGTAAGATATCGAACATAATCTGGGGTTATTCTTTTTAAAAACTGAAATTAAATGTTTAAAATTGATGTGAATATTTTTAGAATACAATAGGATATATTTCCAAGATATCGCTATTTTTATTCGTCATATTCACCGATATTCTTATCAAAAAAAATTATTGAAACAGTACTACCAATATTTCAGTGTGTTTTTTTCCTATTATTACGTTATGACATAGTTACATATGTATAAATAATGATATATTAGATATTAAAGATTATTTAATCCGGAGACTTGTGGTTTGGTAAGTGACTGAATTGAGAAATGAACAGATTATTATTGAACTGACTGAACAGGTAACCGAGATTTTTTTTGTAAACTTGTGGTATGACTTGCAATCCTGGTCTAGATCTGTGATGTCATAATTATTGTTGACGTGATTTCGTAAATCCTTTGATTTATTTTAATGTGTTTTATTTCATAGGTTTTAATTTAATTTATTGTTCTTCTTGTATATAATGACTCTTTGCACTATGAGTGTAACTAACAATAAAAGAAGCAATATGAAAACATTTTTTTACAGAATAAACCTTTATCATTTTTATTGTTTTATTTCTTTGATAACGCGAAAATGATTTTTCATATTTATTATATCTCAATAATTAGACTCGCTAGATACTTATTGAAATAACGTAATATAATCAATTTAGAATAATGTACTATCTGAAAAACTCTACAGTGTTTTTGTCTCCCTTAAAAAATATTGTTTTCTAATATCAATTTAACAATCACCGATAAAAATGTTGCAGACAATGAACACGCTGCAGTCTAGTAAAATACTTGTATTGATCCGGTGTCCAAAAATGTATTAAAAATCATTATAAAAAATAATAAATACGTCAAATTTAAAGCGACTTTAAAACAAGGACTTAATTTCAAATAATTAAAAAATGAATACACAAACACATACGATAAACACAGCTAAATTTTTTGGTTCGGAAAATATTATTATAACTAAATATATATCAATGATGATATATGTCATTTTTTAACGATAACAGATTTGTACCTAAATTAAAAGATTTGTATCTAAATTACACTGACCATTTAACTTCGAAATGTTAAAAAAAGGTCAATTTAGTTTTACAAGTAAAACTCTGGTAACCTGTAGATGTTAAAACAAAATAACTCTTTTCACCATTATACATATTTATTCCATAAAAATATATAGCTGACACTGAAGGTTTTTTAAAAATCCAGAAACAGAAGATTTAATAATAAATGTACTGACAGAAATTAAACTTGGAATCTGCAAGTTTATGTAAATGATGTTATTAAAAACTTTCAGTGTCTTTTAGTTGTATAAATATTATGATATATTTCATAATATCAAATTTGCGTAGGTTTAATATAATAATAATTATCACAAGTGATTTTTTTACATTTTTGGGTTCATGCAGTGCAATCCACTAATCTATGGACGGTTGCATGTTATGGTATCTTGCAGCATTCCTTTGGGGGTGTTGACACTGAATTTATATAACTAAAGTTAATAAGTATTTATAGGTACTTTCAAAATTGGATGAATTGTTTTAACATAGAAAGCAATAAATAGAAGAGTTAATTAACGGAATAAGCGAAATTTGTAGATATTAAAAGTGACGAAATTGGAATAAGTAAAAAGACAAGAAACGCGAAAATAGTATCAATTATTGTTGATATTAAATAAAATAGTTTCTAATGCTAATGGTATTGCACAAGAAACTATTTTAAAATTTGTGAATTTTTTTCGTGAATACGTACGCAATTTTTTCAGAAGGCGCCCGCCATGGCACGTCATCATCAAGTTCGTCGTCGCTTTCGTCGCCATCCCCTTCGGCATCTGGATCGCCGCTGACGTTGAACGTTGACGATGTGAACATGTCAGGTACGGGCAGAATTGATGGACGCCGGCTACCTGTATGCAGAAAGTAACACAGGGTAGTACGTTACTGGGTGTACTCGTATTATAGGGGTACAGTAGGTCAGCTCGCGTCTAAGACAAGGCAGCTGAGCGAAACGGTATAAGGGAAGGGAGGAAATACTAATTTCATACTAATTTCAGTATCGATAGTAGGTAATTTATTTTGATATTTTAGATATTGTTCTCGTCTTTTAATGATTTTATAATAAGAGTTTATTAAGAATGATAATTTATTAAGTATCGGTATTCAGATGCACACGATATTTCGGCAAAGTTACAACGGCGGTTGCAACATCGCCTAAACCTCTGGTGGGGTAAGTTCATTTTATATCATTCATAAGGACTTTCTTTATTTAAACTGAATTTCAGTACAATATTTTACGGTAATCATAAACCTATGTTCTAAGATAATACATCTGTATACTTTTTAGCAAATACTAATTAATATTTCTAGATGACATTTAATTAAAAAAAGTTTTGTCCTCAGATTGGTGGTCAGAACCACTGTCCCACACCGCGATTTGCGGTATTTAGAAATCGTCTCACGCGTATCGCATGGACAAGATAGCACATTTGAAGGCTTCGTATACCGTCCTCTCTCTGCTTGGCCCTTCTCTTCTGTTTCATCAGGCTTATTTTTTAATAGCCCTATTTGGCATTAATTTTCGAAGTTGTGAGAGATTTCGGCAATTTTTTCTCTTGCCTCCGTTATGAAATCCGAATCGAGAACTTTTAATATTTAGCGCTCGACGAGATCGTCAATCTATCGCATACTATTTATTACCTAGCTACGACTGGTTCCTTGGTTAGCCAGAGTTCAAAACCAGACCCCCGAGGAGTAGCGGCTTTCATGGTTGAATATAGGCGATATTGGAAACAACGTCTATGCAAAACTTTTGCCTATATAATTAACAATTAAATGCTGTTCGTTGGTAATCGCATATTAGATTGAACAACTAAAGCTGTCAACTACAACGGGCGAACCGGTCACCTCAGGAATTTTTAACGAATATGATCGTTCTGTCTCTCACGAGGTGAGCGCAGAAGACTTAGGACAAAACAGTCCACCGTGAAGCTCCGCCACATGCCACGCCATGAGGCCAACGCCTTATCCGCGAGATATGTTACCCAGCGGGCTGACTCTCGCGCCCTTACTTCCAGTTGCGACCAGATTACTCCGGTCTACCGACTGGTTACGGGAGAAAGATTAGGTTGAACACCTGATTAGGTTGAAGAGCTCAACCGATTTGGCTATTTTTTTTAAAATTTTCACACCAGTCCAAATAAGGTTCTAACGGAAAGGAAAATTAGAAAAGTTGCTTTTTTTACGCACGATTCGTAAGATGGATTTATGTAATTCTTATTTTGAATAGGAACAACTTTCAATATTAGGTTAATACGTTTTTAGTTTTGATCACTATGATATTGGGATGGAAATAGTTTAATCGAATGTATTTCATTGAAAATAATTCTGGAAGGTCTTTAGAAAAACCGCAAAAACGCATTCCAACCTAAATTTAAATAAAATTACATTTTCACGATCTGTCCAACAAATGTAGTTATTTTATTTATTTCGGTATTGATGTGTAGTTCGAAATGTGCCCGAATTATGACTTCGCCCAGACGCTGCTATAATTCGAAATGCCAAGATATCTTACTTGGAATCAATTGTAAAAAAAATAACGACGGAAACGAAACCCAACTTCACGTTATCCACATGTATTTTCCACCGATGTATTATTTGGTCAATCTATTTTCAGTCCAACCAAGCAACCAAAAGTTTGGGGGGGGGGTGTTGGGGCGCGGAGTTAGGGGTGGTGTGGAGATGGAGGGTGGGTTAGGGGGGAGGGATAAGGGGGGAGTGGTGTTTGAAAGTAGGAGTTGGGGGTGGGGGGAGTTAAGGTATGGTGAAGTTTGGAAAAGGGGGGGGGATAAAGAGGTTTGGCGCGGGGGAGACGGTGGGGTTAAAGGGGTTTGGCGTGGGGGAGGGGGTAGGGAGGTTGTGGGATTGCCGGGAAAGTTTTGGGGTAATACAACTGATTTTTTTCGTTGTTTACATATTCCATTAGCTTTTTACAAATTCACAAAACGATCCCAAACAAATTTATTGAAATTTGGACAGCACAACGTCTGTCGTTACAAATGTAATATTGTTTTTATTCATTCTCCACCTAAGTTTTAAAAAATTGTTATTAATGTTTTAGTCTGTGATTTTGGTACGCGTGGAGGACGAAAGGAGAACTTATGTGTGAACAAACATTAACAAACAATGTGTGATAACAACATTAACACATTTGGTTCACGCATAAGTTCAGAACCATTTATCACACTTACCTCTCCTCTGGGTGAGCGTATCGGGGCTCAGAAGATTGGGATTATCAGTACGTGGTACTTCAAGATGATTACCAGAAGTCAGCAGGCTGTCAGTGGCCATCGAAGCTGGAGAATCTTTTAAGCATTGTGAGGAATCACCAAAGCCAGCATTATCTGGGAAAGCTATTAAAAACGTTTTATTAATCCGCGCAATTGAACCAAAAATAAAATATATAAGCATTTTTTTTAATTAGCGTTGTATGACTTTAACGATATAAATATTTTGCAAATTTTAATAGTTTTTGATACGATGAGAAAAGGATGTGGTCGAAGGAGTAGCAAGCGATGGTGGATACATAAAGGACTGACACCCGTGATAAAATGTAGCATTTTAAATACACTGTACCACTAGACACACATTTAACGAATCATCTCATATACATAAAAGCCATACAAAGCAGAGACGTACACAAAAGTAACTGATTTGCATTCAATGTTGCTTAATCTTAAACACAGCACTAACAACCATTTACAATAATCACTCCGAAAGTGGAAATTGCATTCATGCACAAATCATCGAATGACAAGAAGCTAGCCGTGCAATAGTGAAAAGCATTGCATCTATGACTGAAATTGATACGTATTATTTCAGTAACCGTCGTCAATATAATAATTAAGGGGGTGCTGTGTAAAGATTATGCAAAATTGTTCTTTTTTTATTTATTTTAATAGCATAAAATAGATGGTTCTTTTTGTGTGAAAACATTGAATGCTATGATGCAGCTGTGTTTTTTAAATAAATTGTTAAGCAGTTCTGAAAATATTGATTCTGTCATAAGAACCGCCTTTTTATACGTACTAATGTGGTTTTAAATCTGCTTTATTACCCGAAGCATGCAATAAAATGATTTTATCAATAATGTCTACAATTACTCAAAATATATCTTATATTTTACCTACTTTTTTACCTCTTCTGCTAAGATAATCTGTTTACGGGCAAATAAATTATTCACTTTAAATTTCTATAGCCGACAAAGCTAAATTTATGGATTAAATGTTTTCTTTCAATATTTTATACATAGTTACTAATAATTATTTAACAGCTATCCAGTAAGTGCTACTGTAACTTTAACGAATATCTGAAAGCCACGGTTAAAATTAGTGATTTCAAATATTTATTATAAAAGCGACTGTTAGTAGTCTGTATCGAACAATATAGGATAATGATTAAAAAATTATCGATGTATGCAACAGGTAAAGCGTAGGTAAATACCACAATTTGGCGTAAATGGAAATTGTTGCGTTTACAATGATATGACAAGATGAAAAAAATTACAAATAAATTGAATGTAGGAGAAAATAAAAGTACAAGTAGGTACTGTCAAAACAAGAAACGATAAAGTAGTAGCAGTATTGAAGAGTTGAAAATTATTTAAACTAATAATAGCCGAAAGACCTCTGCTATTTCTGAGATTTACTATTGATAACTTTTTAATCTACGTTAATTGCCGTTGGCTGGAATGGAAAACAAGTTGATTCAAACGGTGGCTCAAAATGATTTGAAAAAGAGCTACACATTTAGTATATTCTAAATCCGCGAAAGTTACAGTAGGTTCAACGATGCGACAGGCTCATAGTAAATAACTCTAAGCAGTTCGATCGATGCTGTGTAAAATTGCATCTTTTAAAATATTTTGGAAATATAGTTTATACAGCGTCAGAATATGCATAACCAGTGGTGCGCATGCATAAAGGCATAAAAGCACTGCCTATCGAGTAGTAAGACATTGCTACATATACATTTTTTATTATAACAGCACACAATTTGCGCGCTCGCCCTTTCGCGGTCTCATACTGACATCCCTAGCGCCCGCAGGAAAAGATAGCGGGCGCGCTTCGCAAATGTGTTCACACCGCTCCTCGGGTTGTCAGAGCGCCTCATTGCGTCAAATGCAGTTACTTTATATGCCTGGTAAATATTACGCATACATTTACAAGAACCCATGCAATAACATATTATCTGTCATCCGGCAATACCCTGTCATGTGGCAATATATGGTTTGAGTCTTCGCTACGTCATTGAGCCACTTACTGCCGCATCCTTCAAAAATGAAACGGTAAATGGCACTGCTATTAATGTTTTAAAACGAAAATTTTCGGCTCTCTTTTCATTACGATAAAATATTTTTAGCAAAGGTGTTTTTATTTATTTGATCTTCTTTAATTTTGTGTGCATTAACAACCGTCGTTGTGAATGAAAAAATTGTGGACACATTCTGAGGATAGTATAAAAATGTACCACTATATTTGAAAACATGAAACGACGGTAAACATCGTAAATTAAATGTCTTACCTGCCTTACATTGGTAATTATATTTCATTGTCTATTGCGAATTAATTCTGTCGATATGTGTGTTTTTTATATTTTTTTACAAACTCCTAATCAATTCAGAAATATCATCAAAAAGTCAATAAAAATGCTAATTAACAACCCTTATCCTGAAAAATTCCATTTACGACGCGAGTTTTCAATCATAACTCCTAACCCCATATTGAAATTTTCTGCCTACCTTAACTCAATACACGCCATTGTATATACAATGAGAAAATATTTTGATATAAAAAAATATAGAAGTAATTATCTTTTAAAAATATAGAAGTCTTGAAATATAGAAGTATTAAAATATAGAAGTTTTATCTAATTAGACTTTAACTAATCAGACGCCGTTAGGCTACAATTTAACTCATCGGCTGTTAACGAGTTTTGTATAGGTTGTGATAATGTGTATAATAGTGCTACTTAGAATTTTTTAAATGCCCTAATCATATGTATTATTTTGTGTGGATTTTACTAAATATTGCCCAGTCTTAAACCAAATACGAAACACCACATAAAAACAGTTATATGGTAAAAAAATCAAAATAAATTTGCTAGTATCGTATTTCCGACCCATTTAATCATTAATCAAGTGTAACCCATTTAATCTTAAAATCAATAAATAAGTCGATAATCGTTTAGAAATAATAGACACCCATTTAGAGTAAACAAGCTTTACATTAAAATTCAGCATTAGAATTAGGATTTTTACAATCAAAAATATGATGTCTTGTGGTTTGCTGCAGACTATTAAAAAAATAATAAAATCTGAATAAAAATAACTAATTCATAGGATTTTTTTCAAAAAACATAATTTAAAAATTATAAGGCCACTGTGGTCCGTTTTATTCGATATTTCCCGCCTTTTATTCAGAGGCTAGAAATGATTATTAGAGAATCTATCGATTGGACTTTAATATTATTTAGACTTTTACATTTCTATTGCTATAGTAATTACATAAAAAGATTCGTTTTATTTTGGCTATGAAATTAGTGGTTTTAGCCTTTTCGCATGCCTAATTTATCTATTTTCCGTTTAAGAAATCGTTTTTTGTTAGCGCTACCGGTCCGTTTTATTCGATATTTCCCGCGTTTTATTCAGAGGCTAGAAATGATTATTAGAGAATCTATCGATTGGACTTTAATATTATTTAGACTTTTACATTTCTATTGCTATAGTAATTACATAAAAAGATTCGTTTTATTTTGGGTATGAAATTAGTGGTTTTTCGCATGCCTAATTTCTCTATTTTCCGTTTAAGAAATCGTTTTTTGTAGCGCTACCGGTTCTCATAGAGCTAGATTCTTTGAGCCCATCGTCACATAGAAATGATAATACAGCACAAAAACAGCACACATGAAACACTCACGGACAGCAACAGTTAGGCTAGCGGGTGTCTGTTTGGTATTGGTTGATAGTGTGTTGCGTGAGGGCGATGGGGGCATGACGGCGGACATCGCGGGTACTTGCAGGATCACTTGAGGTGGCTCAGTATGTGCTACGATTGTACCGTCAGGCTTGGGTGCCAGGGCCCCCGTGGAGCCCGCGGGGTCTGACGGGCCCCCGGCCAGCGAGACGAATGCGGACTCCGCCGTCGCCACCGCCCCCCCGCTCGGCGCGCTCGCCATCTCGGTGCTTTGCTGCTGGTTCGCCACCACGAACGCCGAGTTCTCCTCCTTCGTGATGCTCATGTAGTAGCAGGTATCCGTTTTCTTCATGATATGACGCGGACCGGGGTTCAGCAGGATAGTCTCTTCATAAAACTCGGGGAGCTCCGACGGCCTTACGCCGACAAGTGCCACACCGTATCTGAAATACATACATTATAGGCAATCCAACATAGGAAAAACACGAACAGAAGAAAATTATTTAGATACCCTATGGCAATTCAAAAACGTCACATTAATTATGTATTAAAATTTAACGAGGTCATTTGTGTACTTATAACTAAAATTTACATCACAATACGCTTCATAAGGGGGCGAATTCTGGGGTCTAATGCAGTTTCTGCAAATTTTTACGAAAATTTTCGGGTACATAATACGCATTCAAAAATGTAAATAAAAAAATACGTGTGGCACTCGTGGACTGCCACGGTAAAGCTATTGCATAGCATTTTTAACAACTTATGGAATTATAATTATTTATTTATTTTATTTTTTCTGATATCAGATAACTGCGCTCTATTGGAAAACGTTGAAATTATTCCGAATCATTTGCGGCTGCGGAAGCAAATGATTCGGAATAATTTAAACGTCTTTCGATAGAGCGTCGCGCACGAATTTTTTATTCAATAAAGCAAAAAAACCGAATTATTCGAAAAAATTCGTAGATAAAAAGATAGATAATTAAATTATCTTTAAAATGGTGCAGGTTTCATAATAATACGCCAGATAGTATTTGCGTAGTATTCGTTTTTGTGTTCGGCATTTAAAATGCTAATTTCCTGTGAAACACGAGTAGTAGTAGTAGTAGTGGCAGGCAGGTCACTCGTATAATTCACAGAGCGATAGAGGAAGTCATTTTTAAGCTATTGCATAGCTTTTATCGCGGGCCTAGGCCAGCGCGGCGACCGAATGAAAAAAATTCTTAACGAAAATTAATGATTTTAAACTGATAATAACGTCTAAGCCAGTACTGCTTACGATTCGAAAAAAATATATGTTAAACAAGAACATTTTCCTAATATTCTTAGATTTGAATATTTTAGATTTTGTTTATATTACATAGTGTAATTAATTTGTGAAATTAGGTCTAACCGAACACAAAAACGACTACTACGCAAATACTATCTGGCGTATTATTATGAAACCTGCACCATTTTAAAGATAATCTAATTATCTATCTTTTTATCTACGATTTTTTTCGAATAGTCAACGGATAATATCCGTTTTTTTTGCTTTATTGAATAAAATTCGTGCGCGGCGCTCTATCGGAAGACGTTTAAATTATTCCGAATCATTTGCTTCCGCAGCCGCAAATGATTCGGAATAATTTCAACGTTTTCCGATAGAGCGCAGTTATCTGATGTCAGAAAAAATAATATAAATAAATAATTTAATTGCATAAGTTGTTAAAAATGCTATGCAATAGCTTTACCGCGGCAGTCCCCGAGTGCCACACGTATTTTTTTTTTTCTGTGAAACAAAAAAGAGTTTTAAAGAAAAACACACTTTACTTAAATTTGTACAACATAAATAAACGTATCTTATCATAACAAATAAAATTGGCATTGACTGTTCTTCTCTGTAACTCTTTAAATGTATTCATGATGGTGATATGTGCGCAAAATTGTATACGTGGCTCTAGTAGCGATAGTTACTGAAAAGTGGACAATGCAGCTTTTAGTCTATACAAATATAGTCCAATATTTGACTCACTTTCTGTGGGAATGGAAGCTGGCATAAGTGAAGCTCTTTCCCTCGTATTCGCCAAAGAAGCGACTATCTCCGAGTATGATGTGGTATATTTCATTGCCGGAACATTTGCCGTAAAGACGATGCCATTCTTCCTGAGACTGTTGACCTTCCCTGAAATTTAATACAATTGTTCGTCTTAAGTACTTTATTTCTACTGACCTATTAATCTGTAATTAGGAAAGACCGGGGCTAGCAGGTGAAATTAAATGTTTTAATATTTGTTTAAAAATACCACATTTTGGATTGATTCAAATAAGATACTCGTATGTATAGTAGACTTTTCAGTTTCAGTTTATTATTTTATAACCATTCAAAAAACATAGTTGTATATTTAGTGATAAATATCATTTCTTAAACCACGTCGTGTGAGACTTATACGACTCTTTTTGTAAAAGAATCGATCCTTCGTATGCTGGTTACCATGGATTATATGTATATAAATTTAAAAATGTATTACCTGCTCATATTATTTTCATTGCAGTGTGGCAATATTTTCTACGTCGCTGAACGAGCCTCTGAAATCGCCGTTGGTTGCATATCTTTTTGGGCCGCTCTTTATCCTCCCTGACGCACCGCCGCGATATAAATACATGCACTCTGCTGTGGACCACCAGTTTAAGAGGTACCTACAGCAGGGATAGCAGCCCTGCGATGCCACGCCCAGTAAGCTGGGCCGATGGACCCAGCTCGCGTTAAGCCCCTAAAGTACAATGACCAGCAGAAGACGTCACGGGACTTAGACAAGGCTCGTCGAATGAACGACAAAACGGACCGCCAGTGTACGCTCCACTGCGACGTGAAACCGACGTCCGAAGCTGCCGCAAATCCGCATTGTACATAGATACACTCGCTACTTATGCGCCTCTGAGTCCTGTAGAATTGGCAAATAAGAGTCCAGGCCATCCTGACGTGCTCCGATGCCAACCTTGTCACTGTAGCCGCGTCGAACGAATGCATTCAATAATATTAAAAGGTTCCGAGATAGATTCCCTACAAATTTTTCCCCTAATTTTCGTGCATTTAACCTGTGATTAAAATTTTCACGTATCAGTGAAATTTTACTGGTGAGTAAGTGACGGGGCCTTAGGGTCAAATTAGGGCTGAAATGAAAAAAAAAATGGATGGGACGGGAGATAAAAAGGTATTTTTTCAAAATATTTAATCAATGTTACGTAAGCTGATATACTCACTGTCCCCGGCTCGTGTGCAGAAGTAGCGTGACAAGGGTGGAAGCCCCAGGACAGGTGCAGTTGTTCGCCAGTAGTGCATATTTGAACTCATCCTCGCAGACAACGAACTCGGCGAATTTGACGTGAAGTTTGTTCTCGGGACGAAAGATCTGTACGTATTGCGGTACGTTTGGTGCATAATCTTTCACAGCCCATGATCTGCGCAAAACCACATATATGAGATATGTCTATACAGTTTTCCAAAATGTAAGAGTGCCATCGAAAATGTCTACTTATTCCGTCATATAATATATAATTAGGCCTACAGAGGCAGTAACATCGATGAAATTGTACTTTTCCCTACGTCTATGTAATATTATTAATATTATAAATGTAAGATCTATGTAATTCAAATGTAATAATAATTATAATGGATACAACAAATGCATAAAGAAGGCAATAAAAAATAGCCATCCAGAAAAGGAATAATAAGTACATTTGTCAATATGTAGCTAATATTATTATAAATGTCTGGGTCACAAGTGTCTGAGTTTGCCCATGAAAAGAAAATTTAAAATCCAGAAAAATTTAAAACAAAACTATATGATGAATTTCAATGATAATACTTCAAAACATTAAAATATGCAACACACTATCGCACAGGTCACGAAAATATATCAAAAAATGAGAACTGGTCCATGGTGCACCTATTTGGCGTTTTTTATGGATTTATTTCAGAATAACATAAGCATTTTTATTGTAGTACTAGATGACCCGGTGAACTTCGTACCACCAAAAATTTATTTGATTGTAACTCTTCATAAGCGTTTATTAATCCTAATGAACCTTCCAAATCTAATTAATTGAAATCTATAATATTGCCGAATCATGTACGGTTTGAGTTTCGTTTGGTGATTAAATGAAAGTCGTTTGTGATTGAAATAAATTCAATGTATTTAATTTACTTGATAATATATAAATGCAGTTCACATTCAACTCAAAACATTCTGGTAAAAGATGTTTTTCGTTTTGTTTTCCGGCGCGTAAATAAACAAAAATGATGGCTTTCCGACCGATGGCTTAGCGAACACGGGACATACAGTTGTCCATGCGCGAAATACAGAAATTGCAAGTTAATTCCGCAAACTTCCAACACGCGTGATTTGTCATCTTGAAGGCCAGACGCACGGGGAATTTAAATTCCGCTTTCCAGAATTACCAAGTGTACAACTGTAGATTGTATTTCGTATGTCGCAAAAGAAATGATGCGCCAAATCGCCTTGTTGATTCTGACATAGCGACACGTCTGATACTGAAATACACCTCGTTTGAATTCCTCACAGCGAAAACAGCCATATCGCTTTATTTTACGTAGGTATTTGCATATGTAATTTATCGAGTTGATGAAGTTGCAGTATTCCACATTGATTTGCGCTTTAATAGCCTTGGACAATAAGGCACAATCTAACGATTGACCACATTTACATCTTGCCCTTTGAACTTCACAACTGCAGATCGCCCATTGTCCGCAACTGATCGGCGACGATACAATGAGTATCCGTCATTGCCTGTGATGGTGTTAGACATCAGGTATCTCGGGTAACGCCTGGATCAGTTACTATCGAGCATACAGGGCGAGATGTTGTTATAAACTTCGCGAAGTCCATAGATCATATTCTTAGGCACCACTGCAAGCAATTTCGGATTAACAGCTTCATCTTGTATTTCGGCCGAGATGATGGAATCATCTCACATCAGTGCGGTTTGCACTTGAAGTAGCTTGCCGCACATTTGACTGACTTCGTCGAGCTACGTTATCTCTTCTTCTCGACATTGTAATGGACACTGTAAAACGACACGGAATTGTTTTCACGCTCACTCAAATCGATCGAAATTTCCATGACGTCTTTACAATATTGAAATCCACAAAAACTAAGTCCAAATTCGTGGTTATGTCATTAAAAAAACGGTTGTGTCACCCCAAGACTTTGCTGTCAAGTAGCCAGGAACGTAATTCACCGGAATATAAATATCAGTAATCATAGAACAACAACCACCCCCCCCCCCACCCCTAACCTAGCGACACCCTTTAAAACTTGAAAATCGAAATCAACTTTGTCTTCGACTGCGACTTTTCGACTTTTCCGACTTTTTCTACTTTTTCGACCTTTTTACTTTTTCGACTTTTTCGACTTTTCCGACTTTTCTGACTTTTTCGACCTTTTTAACTTTTGCGACTTTTCCAACATCGACTTTTTTTACTTTTTGGACTTTTTTTATTTTTTCGACTTTTTGACTTTTTTGACTTTTCCGACATTTCTACTTTTTTTACTTTTGACTTTTGCGACTTTTTCGACTTTTTCGGTCTTTTCGACTTTTCCGACTTTTTCGAACTTTTCGACTTTTTCGACTTTTTCGACTTTATCGACTTTTTCGACTTTTTTTTCTTTTTTCCACATTCGCTATTTTGGCGTGACGACATTGAAATTATACCAATGCTCTACAGCCAATGGCTCCACTTAGTTGCCAATAGTGACCAATGGCTCCACTTAGCCATTAGCTCCGCTTACAAAAATAAATAATACGTGTGGCACTCGGGGACTGCCGCGGTAAAGCTATTGCATAGCAATTATATTTTTAACAACTTATGCAATTATAATTATTTATTTATTTTATTTTTTCTGATATCAGATAACTGCGCTCTATCGGAAAACGTTGAACTTATTCGGAATCATTTGCGGCTGCGATAACAAATGATTCGGAATAATTTAAACGTCTTCCGATAGAGCGCCGCGCACGAATTTTTTATTCGATAAAGCAAAAAAACCGGATTATTCGAAAAAATCGTAGATAAAAAGATAGATAATTAAATTATCTTTAAAATAGTGCAGGTTTCATAAAAATACCCCAGATAGTATTTGCGTAGTAGTCGTTTTTGTGTTCAGTTAGACCTAATTTCACAAATTAATTACACTATGTAATATAAACAAAATCTAAAATTTTGAAAGCTAAGAATATTAGGAAAAAGTTCTTGTTTAACATATATTTTTTTCAAATCGTAAGCAGTACTCGTTTAGACGTAATTATCAGTTTAAAATCATTAATTTTCGTTAAGAAATTTCTTCATTCGGTCGCCGCGCTGGCCCTAGGCCCGCGATAAAAGCTATGCAATAGCTTAAAAAAAACATATTGGTCAAAAATAAGGTGTCTTGTTTCACAACTTAGGGTTAATTTCAATAATTATGATTTCGTCATAATACTCTCAATTTTATTCTAAGCAGGACTGTGTCAACTTAAAACACACATTTTGGCACATTGCTTGTTATTGTATGACACCCACGACGTAGATTTTAAACATATCCAGCTTATCCAGACCCAAGAATCTAGCCAATCCCATTCAGTGTTAATATTTGAGTCACGGGGAAACCGATCAGTCATTTTTTTTGTGAAAATTAGATACTAATCCCATTTTGTGGCTTGTCCATAAACGAATCGAAGCATCAGTGGCGTCGCTAGGGGGGGGGGGCGGGGGGGGGGGCGGTCCGCCCCGGGCCTCGCAAGGGCAGGGGCCTCCAAATGGTATTTTTTTTAGGAGGCCCACATGAAAAATATAAATATAATGCTTATTGTCCATATTAAATAGTTTCCATATTAATAGAATGGATTTTTTGCTGGGGTTCCAAAAGAAGAATCGGAGAAGTGGATATCACTAAAAGTCTTACAGTTCATTGTGGAAATGGACCTCACAGAATCTGTTCCCAATGTGTATGTAGCATTGAAACTTTTTTGACAGTGTGTGTTTCTGTGGCTTCTAACGAAAGAGCTGATAAAAACTTATTTAAGATTAACAATGAGCCAAGCGAGGCTTAACGGTTTGGTTATTCTGTCAGTGGAAAAAGAAACAGCAAACAAGGCGGATTTTGATGCAATTATTAAGGAGTTCGCTAGAGCTAAAGTGCGCAGGCAGAAAGTGTTTTGATTTTGTTGTTTAACACTAAAATTTTAGTTATTGCCTTTTGTTTTTCACCTTGACCTTAATAAATAAGACTTGAGTTTTCATGGATTATGATGGTTTTTATTTTCCGCCCTAATTTTATTCTTGACACAGTTTCTTATGATTTATCACTTCCTGGGGGGCCTCTCAGATTATTTCCGCCCCGGGCCTACAGAGGTCTAGCGACGCCACTGCGAAGCATGGATCAATTTAGGAAGGAAAGCTCATGACTACACTCAATTGAAGGGAAAAGAAATATCGTGCGACGGGAGAGACTGATCAAGGTCCACGTGGTGACGGTGGACCTTGATCAGTCTTTCCCGTCAGGTCCAGAGGTGGAGTACTTCGATGACCCTACGGTTGACGCTGAGGATTAATTGTGATGGGAAATACTGATCAAGGCTAATATATTTTTCATATTTTCGCTTTTTTCTGAGGTATAATTTAAGTGAAATGTATATTTTTTTAGGAGCTCTAATATTTTTATTATTATAATATTGTTTTTGCTTTTCCGGACGTATAATCTAAGTCAAATGTATATTTGTTTGAATCTCATATACATATATTTGGACTTGCTAAAATAAAATTTTATCAATGAGTAAATTTTTAAATTGGAATCACCAAATATATGAAAACGCTAATATTGATCATCATTCCACGTTACTATTTATATATGTCTATATGTTTATGTATACAATTATATAATAGATAATTTGACTTTTTTCATACATACCTCAAAATTGTATGCTCATCCGCGGCGGTTTTATCGGCGTAGTTTCTCGCAGCTAGTACGAAACAAGCTTCGGCTTCATTCATTCTAGCTCTTACCAGGTCACCGTCTTTCAAGCAAGATCCCTGGATATAGATGACACGCTGAGCCCAAATCGGTACCTATGTACATAATGCAAATAATAAAATATATTACTTTATATTTATCAGCCCCAAAGACACCGCAGAGAAATATATTATTATATTTTTATTACGAAAAAATAAAAGACATTAAGAGGACACAGGTTAATTTTATTCCCACTAGCGTAGTTTGTTGTTACACTTTGTTTGATATACCAAATAAAAAGCTTATTAAAAGTGTAACATTTCATTCTAAAACAGCTAAGCTGAACTATTTGGCTTTAAAAGTTATAGCTTTATTTTTTTAAATATTTTGTTAAATAATTACAATTTTTTAGTAAAATACCTTTTTTAAAACGATAGGTACAGTTGTGTATGTATATTATTTATATAAATTGTGTATATTATTTATATAAAAATATTAAAAAAAACTCATAAACCATATACCTTATCAATAATTAAGAAGGAGGGGGTAATTAGAGCTAATTAAGAAGGAGGGGTTGTGGGTGATCTTTGACAGGAAACTAACGTTCAAGTAATACTTTGATGCTATGTCCAAACAAGCGAGAAAACACTCGGATTTGTTATTAGAAAGACGCGAAATATCTCAAACACAAAAACAAATCAAATGCATTACGATGTTCTCGTCAGAAGCAAGCTGGAATTAGTATATGAGAGATCCCTATGAATATGAGATCCATATTAAAAATAAATTCCTTAGGCCCCCATGTAGAAAAAACAAATAGACACTTTCCTAGATATCCAAAGATTTAATTGTTTTTTAGAATTCACTGTAAACTTATTTTTAAAAATTTTGATTTTTGTTTTGATAATTTTTAAGGATGTTAATTTGTATACTGATAATTTTGATAATTTTGTAAATCATGAGATTATAAATCAAGCATGCGGAGTACGCATAAAATATTTTACTCTATTAGAAACAAAGTAAAAATGTTAGCGATAGCCATGTAATAGTAGATTATTGTTTGTGTACCTATTATACTAAATAAATAAATAAATAAATCTTAACCCTAGCGTACTTCTTCTGGGCTTGTTTGGTTATAAAAGTTTGGATACAGTATACCAGAGAGTAGCTTCTCTTAGAACAAAATTGAAATCGAAGCAAGTGACATCAGAAATTTTAAGGGCTCCCTCAAATCATAATATGATTACTCGTCTTCTTCTTGAAGCATCATCTCGGCCACATTTACGGTGTCCCAGCGACGCAGATGCTATTAGGTTACAGATTTGTTCTGAAAATACCATATAGTGTCGACTCGTAAATCTGCACAAAAAAGTAATAACACCCGACGTAAGAGCTAACACAAACTGCGCCCACAGCGCATCATAGCCCACAGCACCGTAAATATGAGACTAAGGACGCGACATGACTTACCCCTCGCCCCACTTCTGTCGCACCCTCTTCCCGCATTGCCTTCTAGCTCTTGACTGAACTTACTGGGTGTTAATATACTGTGGTTTGGAACAACTGTAATCGTATCTCTTGCTAATGCACGTGTGTACCGTAAGCCACTTAGAAGTGAAATCAGAATTGTATCTACTACAATAATTTAAAAAAATAAAATAATATGAAATAGTGATCCAATACTATCATTAAATATATCAAAAAATATAAAACTAGATAGTTAATTAGTCAATCGTCAGACATCGAAATTCCTTGGACATACTCGAATCATAATCAAATCAAAATTAAACATAAAGAAATAGATAATTATAACAAAGAAACTTACCTGTAAGATCATTCGCATCGTGGTGTCTAGCTCCATCGGGCTGAGTAGGACAACGTAATAATCCTGGAGCAGCGGATGCGCGTAAAATTCATTGAGGAAGTCCATTATGGTATCAGCGTGGAGTGTGGTCGAGCAAACGACGACATGCTTTTCGCTCTGTGCGCGATGTGAAGAATAGGAACCGCCAAGCTTCTGACGTTCCATCCAAGTGAACGCCAACTGCTCAAACTGTAATTAAAATACATTAAAATTAAAATTCAATTGTGCGTTACGATACGTAACATATAAGACATACATAAGATAGATCACGTGCCTCTTATTTTTACTTTCCCGGCCCACCAACCGACGAGAAGGAAAAGTTTAGTTGAAGATGAAAGAATCCACTTTGAGCCCCCTGAGGCGATAAGACCATTTCCAGATGTAAGTCTGTCCGTGTATCTGGTGGTGAATGGTTTCGTGCAGCTTGGACTACAAGATCCATTTTGTTCTCGGATCGGCTCAACTCACGATTCAGCTCCTATTCAGAAGCCTCCTCAAGTGGAAGGCTACCGCGTAAAACTCCCGTGTATCAGGTCGCAGAGCTGGTAGACCGGTTTTTCCTGGCGGGATTGCATCCCGGCGTTACTGGACGGTTTGCGCACCGGTCGGCGACGGTAATCGGTTGTGCATTGTGACTAATTGCTGAAGGGGTCTGGAGACTATGGAAATAAACTGTTTCCTAAGCAGCAGGGGTTGATGTTCACCTGATGTCATGCCACTCTTGAAATGTCCTTGGGCCACTCGATCCCGTGTGGCAATACGGGCAAAGAACGCCCAGGCTCGCGATAAATTCAAACTGAATTACCGCTGTAATACAACAGGTAGAGGTTGCGTAAGCGACTTTAAACCCGTAACCAGTCGGAGGACGGAGGTATCCTCAAGGTTAATTTCAGACTGAGATATCCTGCCAAAACTGGCAGTTAGGGGGTGAGGCTGCACACTTGTTACCTTTCCCGGTGTACGCCGTAAGGCGTCGGTCTCTAACGGGTTGCTGGTGAACTAGATTATATTTTCTCAGTAGAACAGTAGATTGTCTCGTCCACAAGTTTTCTAGGCTCATCCCACGGCTGAAAGAACGATCTATATCGTTCTATCAGCCTGGGGTAACGGGTTCGCCCGTTGTAGTCGACACCGCCCTACTGTGTATCTGTCTGTCTCTCTGTTTCTTTGTGTGCATTCGTCCGCGATAGCGCCGAAACGCTTAATCTGACTGAGCTAAAATTTAACATGCAGGCATGATTTGGTTATAGCAAGAGTTGAAAATGTTGTGGTTAAAATCGGCCCACCAGGGAGTGCTCGACTCATATTTCTATCTCGAATTATTGGACTTAGAGAGTTGCAATAAATTGCAAGTCTCTAAGTCCTAAAGTACCTACTAAAGTACACAGATTCCTATTTGGTCCAAAATCGCATTGTGAAATGTTGGTTGGAATATCTCATATACAAGCTATAAATAATAAAAAAAATCTGCCATACATTTGAATGAAATAATAACGCCATCTATTGGCAACTAGAGTTGTCAACTACAACGGGCGAACCCGTCACCTCAGCAAGTTTTAACGATTGGTCGTTCTATCTCCCGTGAAGTGAAAGCAGAAGACAGGACAAAACAGTCCATCGTCAAGCTCCGCCACATGTCCGTAAAAGGTCAACACCTTATCCGCGAGATAACCAGGTATGTTACCCAGCGGGCTTACACTCACTCCCTTACTTCTATTTGCGACCAGATTACTCCGGTCTCTCGACTGGCTACGAGGTCGAGGTCGCTTGCGCGGTCCTCTCTCTTACGTAGCGGTTAAACGTGGTCAACCGAATTTATCGCGGACCACGGCATCCTTTGCCAGGCTGTTCACCCGGAATCGGGTAGCCGATGGTCGTTTCAAGAGCAGTCGCCGTAAGGTCGCCCAATGTCACCCTTGCCACCCAGGCGGTTGCAATGGTACCCAACCGGATTCGTCCGCCGGCCGAGAGAGGGCGCTCATCTATTATATTTATCAAATTAATATTCAGATGACATCAGTCCTTGGCTACTTCCCGGGAAAGGTTTAGGGTAATAAACATTTATTTCTTTTTCAAATTTAAGCACGTCCATTCGCAGTAGTATTTATCACGAGAGGAGTTTTAATCCCTGTAAACTTACCAAAAACTATATTTTTTTAAAAATTATTTTACATCGAGTTAAGACTACAATAAAGATATAACATTACATATTCATATAAACAAAAGAACGGTTATATGAATGAACGAGAATATTATTACAAACAATAGAATGAAATAATAATGTCGAAAATGTACATTTTAATCTACTTAATTAAGTAGTTAAAAGAATATAGCTATTAAATACGTCTAATTAATCATCATTTAAACACAAAAGTAAATTGACAGGAGGATGTAATTAGTGTTTCATTCTTCTCAATGTAATGAAATGACAGTGAGAGTCGCTTTCGCTGAGTACCCAACCTAATACATCTAATTTGACGTGATTAATAAATCTCTTTCTTTTCTCGATTTTTATTGTGAAATTTCACAAGGGGGGGGGGGGGTTATTATCGTACGATAAAATCTTTTCTAACCAACCCCTATTTTAAATGTGTGCATATAACGTGTGTGTCTTGTTATTGCATTCGGTCGACAGAATTGAAATGCAATTTCGTTAATTATCCCTACGGATAATGGTGACCCAGCCGGGAATCGAACCCGGAATATTACAGTGTAAGATCAGGCGATCTAACCTCTATGCCAGCGGGCCGTCTCGTAAAGGGTACAATAAAAATAAGGTGGATTTGAAGAGAAAATTCTTGCACGGTGCAGTTACCTAAATAAGTCGAATAGTGAAAAACATCGTTACCATTTTTAAATACTACTTTTAATATAATAGTATGTATATAAAAGAAAGTAAGTACATAGTTTACCATGCATACATGTATTAGAGACTGAGTTACAGGCAATACAATTCTCACAATAAATTTAAATATATGCAAAGTAGGCTTTCTACTGAAACGAATCTCCACACGAATGTGACTTTCAAAGGATGACTTCTGTTTATATTTAATAGCGTCCTAGGACCTAAGATTAGCTATAGCTGACGGCGGATATCTGCAAGAAACAACTCTGGCATGCGTTTCGGCTGATATGTGAAGCTCTTGTTAGTATTACGGGAACGTTATTAGAGCGTCGTACCATGCATAGTTGGTAAAAATAATTGAATTGGCCATCATCGCATCATGTGCAGCACTCCGGTTGAAAATAGGATTATATCTAGTTAACATTATTATTGCGGATATGCTTTTACGACCGAAATTCAAACGATACTTGCCTAGATATTTTTACATTTTTTTTAAATTTAGTTATCTGTAATGTAAAACGAATATGGACATGAAAAATTCAGTGGACTATTTTTTAAAGAGAAACCTGTATTTTTGACATATTTATAGCATGTTACTTCAAACGGACGACCCCACTTGAAATTCTCGTGGCTGCGGGCGAACCCGCCATCTTAGGTTGTGACGTCATAACGATCGTCGCCATCTTTTCCCTTTTGAGATGAACACCCTAGAATGGACGAGTCCAAATGCGCCATAACATAATTTGTTCAACGGGAATTGCTCTGAAGTTCAGAAAGATATTAATTATAATATTTAATATAATAAGAACATATAATTAGAAATAAAGAAATAATATTTAATCAGGTCGCCCATCACCAAATACACCAATGTCAAGTCATCCCTAGAATGTGCAACACTTAAATAAATAATAATAATTAAATGAAATATATCAATGTTAATGTTATTGTTAATTAACAATGTTTTTTATTTTTTTTCTTATTTTAATTGTTAATGTTAATATGTTAATGGTAATTATTTTTAATTTTAATTGTTAATGTTAATTTAATTGTTAATGTTAATTTAATTACATTTCTGTCGTCCCGGCCATGCCGCAGGCAATGAGAGATTATTTTTATTATAACCTATATTGTGATGGCCGGAGGGGCCAAAAACAGGGATCACATAATAGTTCTTATGCCATCGCTCGGTTATCAAGGTTTTAATGGTTCAAGTTTAATGATTTGTATTTATAATAAAATCTACATAATATTAATCGAGTTTAAAATACAATTAATTATTAACATTAACTTATATTTAGACGATTACAGCCTTATATTTAGACATAGTCACCACTATAAAGACATTTTTCACTTTCGTAAAACCTTTAGTATTCTAAAGTATCCCGCAGACTTTGCGATCGCGTCGTGAAAATTGCGACTCAATTTTACATACAAATCTGCATTTTACGAAGGCCGCGGGTCCGCAACCGCGGCGGGCGTGGGTCAAACCGCGCCGTGAGCTCTAAGCATAGAGCATACTGAAATATTTGGGATTTTACTACTTCGGAATAAAATATTTCCACAAATCGTACTACTCTTCTGCCGCCTCAAAATAATAACGTCAATTCAATATCGATGTTTATTCGTAAACTAAATTTGGAATTAGCTCATGCCAGCGAGACAAACCAATAGGTTTTGGCGAAACGTAAAATGACTTCTCTAGCATAAAGCTACCAATTGAACATAAAGTGGCATAAGTCTGCACGAAATATTTTGAAACTTAATTAAGTCTGAGAAAAGATACGAAATAACGCGCTGCTCTGTCTCGTTTGCCTGAACTATTATCCGATATTAGTTCACAAAGAAACGTAATCGAACCCACTATATATTATGGTGGAGACTTACTAAAAAACCTTCATGATACAATTTTTTTGTATCATACATAGACGCTATAGTTATCAAATACAACGGGAGAACCCGTCACCTCAGGAAGTTTTAACGAAATGTATCGTTCTGTCTCCCATGAGGTGAGCGCAGAAGACTTAAGACATAACAATCCACCGTCAAGCTCCGCCACCTGCCCGTCAGAGGCCAACGCCTTACGGCGAGGCACCGGGAAAAGTGCCCATCGGACAGCCTCGCCCACTTAATACCAGTTTTAGCAGGATATCTCCATCTGGAATTAACCTTCAGGATACCTCCATCCTCCCGACTAGTTTCGGGTCCGAAGTCGCTTACGCTACCTCTACCTGTTGTATTAAAGCGGTAATTTAATTAGAATGTATCGCGGACCTGGGCGTTCTTTGCCCGTAGTGCCACACTGTATAGCCGACCGGTGTGCAACCCGTCCAGTGGCGCCGGGATGCAATCCCACCGGGAGAAACCGTTCTACCAGGTTTTGAGGCCTGAGACCGACAGTCTTACCCGGGGTAGCCTTCCACACGAGGAGGCTTCTGAATAGGAGCTGAATCGTTAGTTAAGCCGATCCGAGAACAAATGGATCTTGTGGCCCAAGCTGCACTAAACCGATCACCACCTATATATAGACGCTAAACTACAATGGTCCAGGCATCTTGATCACCTATGTAAGTGTAAAATTGACAAGTGCTATATTTGCCGCAGTAAAATAAAAAAAAGGTAATGCGGATTTGTCTTGTGGACGCTATGAGGGAAGCCCCGCATAGTCTGTATATTTTGCCTATTTCCAATATATTATTATTCGTCTGTAAAACCACGTAACTGGACAAATGGGCATACTAAGGTAGAGTTTCGGACTAACCTGAGTCGGAAGGACGATCAGAGCGACGCAAATCATGATGACCATGTACAGCTGCGAAGGCCAAATGTCCGGCACAAAATCGCCATATCCAACAGTTGAAAATGTTACGACGACATAGTATGTAGACTGGAACAGGTTTAGGTGGCGATGACCAGCTCGTTGAAAATGTTGTATGCCGCAAACACTATAAAAAAATATCAAATTAATATCCATGGTTTCTTTTTGTTTGAGTCAGTATGTTAGTAGCAGTAGGAAAAATATCTAGTTTAAAAAAAATATACCTAGATAATATTTATTTTTTTTATTTTGCGGAGTGACTTGAAACGTATATTGCATTACTGCCTAATAAAACTGTATGCGTATGAAAATTTTAGAAAATAATAAATTGCTCTCCTTTAAATCAAACCCATTATAAATGTAGAGAAACTATAGTTATAATATAATGTTTATCTAATTATTTTTTTAGTTTTTTTCAGAAATGTGGAATGTATAATGGTTTAGATAATGAAATTATGTAATATTCACCTAATAAGTTGTAATTATAGAAAAAACACAAATAAAACATTATATGAATGATTATATAGCATGCTTCTGCAAATCGTGCATTAAATTTGGGAAATAATTCGTATAATTAAATAACGAAGAAAAGTTATAAAAAAATGAGTTTAGATTTTTCTGATTTTCTTTTATATTAGGGAATTTTAATTGCAAAATAATATTCTATATGAAAAACTGAGTTAAAATATACATAGAACTTGATTTTGGTTTGGAGTTTAGTTACCGGGGAAATAAATACTGGAAATACGAAGGTTGAATAAAAACAATGCTGTTCTTCAGTACCAAAAACCTCAACAGGGAAATAATGTAATTTATACTTTACTCAGATTTTCATGTTTAATAATATCACCCATAATTAGGAATATCGTAATTCCCAAAGAAACGAAAAAATATATAACTTTTTTCTCTCTATTTGACCGCAGGAATCGTTTCATAAATTTAGAACACTTTTTACAGAACCACTGTGTACATTAAATAAATATCTATATTCGCGTGTATTATCTATTCCGTATTCTGTATTATATATTAGATCTTACGTTCTTGAAAGTACGTATTTTAATTGGCCGTCGCCAGAACGCAAACTGTAATGGAAAATACTACCACGGGACGTCATATATTCGATAATAACGTGAATTTTCAGTTTCTATATGATTTCACAAGCGAAAAAATCCAATTAATTAAAAGCGACAGTAAGATTAAGATTGAAAATGATCTGAAACAGCGGTCTTGAAAAAAAATGATATGAGAACTCCAAACCAAAGTTGTCCAATTTCGATTTTTCTAGTTAGAACAAACGGCGATTATAAGTAAGAATCGAATATATTAAAATTAAACTTCTTTTTATTATAGTAGATGTTATATATTAACTTTAATGTCCTTTTATTTAAAATAAGAAATATGCACCGCAGGCGGAGTTGAAATTGCGAGCCTGACAAAGGATTTAGAATGCAGGGCAGCAGAGGCTTTAAAATTCACAATAGGGTTTGCGGACGTGGTAGGATTACCTTTGACGATGGCGCGGTGAGCTTGCGAAACCACGTTTTCGATATGGACATAATTAAGCTGTAAGCCGCCCATTCACACTCGAATATACGGGTCAGCCCTGTTGACCTGCTTGCATATTACAGTGAAACTTTTCTCTTTTCAAACCACTTTGTAGGTAGTTAAGTGTGTTTCCACTGCCAACAGTAGGAAACCATTATTTTGTGAAATCGAAGACTGTCGCCGTTATTATATATTCTAAATAAAACTAAAACGGATTTTACCCCATGAGCTTTGCAAGAAAATTATCTTTTTCCCAAATGGCCTGGGAAGCCATAGAAATAAGAAGAACCTCGAATTTCAATACAGAAAAAGGTTTCAAACTCTCTACTCAATGGAATCCTCTACTTAAAATATTCTTGATGAAATATACATTCGGAGTTGTCGACTACAACGGGCGTACCCGCCACCCAAAGAAGTTTTAACGATAGTGATCGTTCTGTCTCCCGTGAGAGGGAGCTAATGGGCCCTTGCTGAGTTGGCCACGCAGACCTATTTGTTCAGGGTCGGTCACACTCACGGGTCAACACCCGTCCGGCGGCCTCCACGCATGAAGCGAGAGCCCGGGTAGGACTCTGGCTTTAGGGCTAGTTTCCCTTAGGAGTCAATCTTCTGGCGCTCTTGGACGGTCTGCGCACCGTGCGGCGTAAGCCAAACGATTTTGCGTTCTGACTAACAGTCGGGAGAATCTGGAAGCTGTACTGTTTCCTATAGAGCGGGGGTGGTTGCTGACCATACGGCGACTGCTCTTGAAACGACCATCGGCTACCCGATTCCGGGTGAAGAGCCGGGCAAAGGATGTCGTGGTCCGCGATAGATTCGGTTGACACCGTTTCACTGCTACGTAAAGGAGAGGACCGCGCAAGCCACCTCGAACTCGTAAGCAGTCGAGAGACCGGAGTAATCTGGTCACAACTAGAAGTAAGGGCGTGAGTGTATGCCCGCTGGGTACCATTCCTGTCCATCTCGCGAATAAGGCGTTGGCCTCTTACGGACATTTGGTGGAGCTTGACGGTGGATTGTTTTGTCCTAAGTCTTCTGCGCTCATTTCACGGGAGATAAAACGACTATGTCGATAAAACTTCCTGAGGTGACGGGTTCGCCCGACAACTCTACTTGTCTCCCGTGAGGTGAGCGTAGAAAACTTGGGGACGAAACAATCCACCAACTAGCTCCGCCACATCCCGTCAGAGTTCGACGCCTTACGCGAGACACTGAGAAACACCCAGCGGGTTAGATTTCTCTGACCTTCCGACTGGTTACAGGTTCTACGTCACTTGTGCAGTTCTCTACCTAATGTTAGCAGTGACTCGGCGTCTATCGAATCTATCGCGGACCACAGCGTCCTTTGCCCGGCTGTTCACTCGGGATCGGGTAGCCGATTGGTCGTTTCAATAGCGTATGTCATAAGGTTAACAACCACCCCCGCTCTATAGGAAACAAAGCCGTTTCAGACTCCCCCGGTTATCTGCCGGAATGCGCAGTCGATTGGCTGATGCCGCTCGGTTCGCAAACCGTCCAGGAGCGCCCTAAAAACGATTCCCAGGGAAAATTGTCCCGTAAAGCAGAGAACTACCCGGGCTTGCACTTCTACTTGGAGGCTACTGGATAAGTACTGACCCGTGTGCTGGGCTGACCCTAACACAATATCCTAAACACAATGGGTCATTAGGTCCCAATTACACAGGGCCATGTCGACCCAGACTGATATAATGATATGTGATCGTTCTTTCATCCTTGGGATTAGCGTAGAAGACTTAGAGACAATACAAATCTACTGTCTAGCTATGCCAACATGCCCGTCAGAGACCAACGCCTTGCGGCGATACACCGGTAAAGGTACGTAGCGGGCAGCCTCGCCTCCTGACTACCAGTTTTGAAATTATATGTCCGTCTGAAATTAACTATCAGTATACATCCAACCTTCCGACTGGTCACGGGTCCGAAGTCACTTGCGCGACCTTTACCTGCCGTATGTTGAGCGGTGATTCGGTTTCAATCTATAGCGGACCAAAAGCATCTTTTGCCTGGTATATCTCTGAATTCAGGAGCGGGTACCCTAATGGTAATTTCAAGATTAAAAATTCACTCTCCCTGCTTAGGAGACAGTATATTTCCATAGTTTTCAGACTCTTTAAGCGATTAGTTAGAGTGCACAGCCGACTAGCGTCGCCGAACGGTGCACAAACGGTCCAGTAGCGCCGGAAGGTAATCCCACCAGGAGAAACCGATCCTCCAGCGGTGATGCTGGTGGATCGGTTTCTCTACAGTGTTAGTGTTTTGTGTACGGCGGAATACAAACGGAATTCTGTGTGTACGGCGGAATTCAAAATTCGCGTACCCGCTATAATCTGGGTAGTGACAGCAGCAGTTTGCCGCCTGTCCGCAGAATAACAGTGGATGAGAACTGACAACACATCAATATACCCTGGACAACGGCTGTTTTAACACCGCCAAAACATCGCCGGGTGTATTTTTTTCTCTTCACTAGAATACTGTTTACAATTCATCTTACGAGAGGCACTCAAAAAGTGTAATAATGAGCTACAAATTTTATGGACCAATGTACAAATAAATACTGCCAGGCACAGCTACTACATTTGTTATAATGTTTATTAAAAAGTATCTCATTTTTTGTGTTTTTTTTAATAAGACGCTTTTTTTGACATTTATCGAAGCGTGTTCGTAAATATATAAAAAAAAGGAATATCGCGCAGTAAATAAATTGCTTTTGCTTGATATATAATTGTACGGAGCGAGTATTTCAAGACTTTCTGAGATACATTAGGGGTTGATGCTCCCATATTCTATGGTTGCACGTTATTGTGATGAGTTTAGGCGTGGACGCACTTTAACCCTTGGAGTAAATGGGTATTTTCATGGATGCATCTGTCTCTTTTGCAGGATTTTCGGCGACATCGACCTTAAAGTACTATAACTACGAAACTACTACACCAATCATAAAAAGAACAACTGCACAATGATTGCATTGAAATTTCGAATATAGAATATTGAAATATCATTTTGTAAAACAATTAGATAATTATGAATAAATATGAGAACGTCAAAGAAGTGAAAAAAACGCGGAACCAGATCTGGTCGTATCATACTCAACGGATAATTGTTTCAGAACCAGATTTGGTCGTATCATACTCAAGGGGTTAACTAACAATGGCCCTCTCTCGGGTCGTCCTTCGCCGACGGTCACTGAACAAATTGAAAAAAATAAGTGGGACAAATGTTTTGGCATATCGCCCTGTCACATTTCGTTTTATTGATAAAGAATTGGAGATTTCGATAGTAGTTCGTATAGTATTTTACATGATCGCTTCGGGATGAAAAACATATCCGCACGCTGGGTTCCTAGAATGCTTACGGACGCGCAGGTACTAGTCATCTGCTTAAAATGAATATTGAAGCTAATCTTACTATTACATGTCATTCTTGAGTCGGTGAATTTTGATGTTCTTTCAGGATTGTGCCCGTTGATATAATATGGGTTTTGGAGGTGTCGAGAAGATATGTTTTAAATATCTGTAATAAGTAGCCTGTCCAGAGAGTTGGCTATATACATAGTTTGTGTATAATATGGGTTAGTGTTAATTGACCGACCGGCGACGAAACGGTGCTGTTATTGTATTATGATATTTTTAAATGCGGACGAGACGCATCGACACACGAGATATTCTAATAGCTTGCCAAATATGCTTATTTTTGGTATGCCTCGAGTCCGCTTTTATCTTCCGATGTATAAATTGGGGTGACCTGAGCCGTTTTCTATTTCCCTGGATAAACGCCGATTCGCACAGATTCGCTAAAAATATATAATAACGGTGGAATAATTTCCGGAGAGCGCCGTTTAATAAAGAGCGGCGGTAGATCGACCGGATCTGTCGCTTTATAGCCGTCTAAACGATCAATCGTAAGACGACTCATAGGAACCGTCTTACGATTGATAAGTAACAGCACATAGGTTATCGTCAGGGTGGGGGGGGGGCATTTTTAAATACAAAATGTATAAAATAGATTTTGTATTTAAAAAAAAAAAATAAATATTAGAAAAAAAAAAATTAAAATATCTTTTTCTAATGTGAAAAATCAAGTGCAAACATTAAATTGTTAAGGCGTCGGGTTTTTGTCAAAAACTACCTAATATAAATTATTATATTATATTAAAAAAACAATTACCTTGTGAATACTAAACAAAGCAAAGTAGCACACAGAATCATCAGTTGTTGCGATAGGGCAGATTGAGATTTTTGCATAGCTCGGTGTAAGTCGTTCTAGAAATAACAAACATGTAAAATAAGTAAATTCCAAAAATGTGATAAACTGCCATAATAGGTATAACTTTCACGAGGTGACAGATCTTACTGAATATATTGTGAGATAAGACGATACCCATGGGCGCCGGCAGCAGGGTTCAAGGGGGTGCACTTGCACCCCCCTGTAGAGAAAAAAAAATATATTAAAAATTTTTTTTTTTTATTAAGTTACTGTTTGTATTAAAAACTTAAGGCGTCTAGGTTGCTGTCCAAATTTGTTCATCACATTGTCATTAAATTTAGTGTCCTTCTATACTCTTTTCTATTTTATTAGATAATAGTATAGTGTTTATATGCACATGCACCCCCCTGAAACTAATCCTGGCGGCGCCCATGACGATACCCTATCGCTAGATATTCACAAACGACTAACTCATTTATAATAATTAATATGTATGAGAAACAAAAAAAAAATATATCTCCCGTATGTATATTATAATTTATTAACAGTAAGATGATGTTTTTATAAATATAAGGATCATATTCTTAGATTAACGGAATGTTTCTAAACAAATCGATATTTATTAAATCAAAAAACTTTCTTCAATTATATTACTCAACAGTAGCCGAAACATAATCAACAAAGAGGAAATTAGGAGTTTTATAATATCCATTTGTCCCTGTAATTCACCACCAAAAGGACATTATTTTAATTGTCAAAAAAGTAATGTGACATTGAAATTTAAGATAAAACCATATCTAATTAAAATTAATCGACTTACAAACATATTTTCCAGAGAACGTTTTGCCAGCCAGCAGTTCAGAAAGACTGGAATGAAGAGGTTTCGAAGAGGTGGGTACAGTAGCTGTAAAAATATAATAATATTTTAACATATTTTACAAATGCAAATTTATTTTTACTCTTGTAAAATTATTGATAAAGTTAGGTTTAAAAACGATGTTTTTTATTTGTCAATCATGTTACAGACAGCATAGTAAATGTTATTGGTTGGTGGTTTATCTATTACTCGGTGATCGGAAAAAAACGAATATTTTGTCGAGGACAACATAGTCCAACAACTCATCCGATCATCTTAGGGAGCTGATGTTCAGGAAAAATAGTTTAAAATTCGACAAAAAAATGAAAAAAAAATAATAGTTCGATAGAATTTAAGATCTGATGATTTAAGTATATTTTTTATATTTTGAATATTAGCCTTTTGTATATTTTTCTATACGCTGAATCGACCAAGACGGTAGAACCACTTATTAACAAGATTTGGCTGATTTTACTTCTAAAAACTAGAGAATTTAAATAATAACGCATAATAAACTTGTAAATATATTGAAAAAAAAATGGTACGTGAAACAGTGAAATGTATTTGTTAAAGTATTGTTTGCGTTACTAATATTCTAAATAAATAAATTAATAGAAAGACAGCATCGATACAGCATGTAGGAAACTACGCCACACATGACTACGTCTATCTCTCTCCCCCATACCCCTAAAAAGCATGTTCCACCATTGTTTCTCTTATGGATTTATCAGATAATGAATTGTACTGGAAAAAACGAAGTTATAATCAAAGTTTCAATGGACTATTCATTTATTTTTCTTGTTTTATCTGTACTAAGACGCCGCACTCTTAGAACTTTTTTCATGGCTGTGATGCACTCGGCAACCAAATATTCAACATCTGTCCGGCTGCATAACGTCCACACCAACACAGTAGACTCTTTTATTTTAACCCGATGATACACTTAATCAGTAAAACATTGAAAAACACCCCTCTTGAGTGGTTGGCAGAATTAATTAAGTAATATTGCAGTTTCTGATATTCGCCGCTATGCTCACTTTGCCCGGGAAGTTAGTTAGTTAAAATGTGATTAAAACCCAGATCTGTATAAAATGTCTGCAGTTTTGCCACCCGTCCTGGGAAGTCTGGTCTAAGTCGCCGCAAATGGGCAACACTCAACCGAATCCGTATGGACATTAATCTGTAGTTACTAAAAATAATGTAATAGAGCAATCAATTTATAATTAAACATTGCCTAAAAGATCCGGACAAGCCGTTGCTGCGCGATATAAATTGGGCTTAACCACTTGCAGGGCCCTTTCCACTGCTGGTAATTACGCACTCTATAATTACCGAATTGGGCGGCGTTGCGGCTGGCTTAATTGGTTTTAAGGAAGCGATAAAAAAGAAATTAAGTCTACGATCGATAGCTCTGTAATCGCACTTTGCGGAGTTTTAAATTAATTTTACAAACTAGTAAATTTTTCGAAGCCGACATTCGTCACCGGCGTCTTTTTTTGTAGTATACAATCTACCTCGGATTATGTCTGACTTATAAAGATGTTACTGTACCTATTTGTACCAAAAACGTGAGCCTATAGCACTTACTTGAATATGAATCTTTCTTTTTCTGTACTATTTCCAACAATTTTCTATTCATAGTTTTGTTTATTAACTGTTATGTATGTGCGAAATTCAAGAATATTTGTGTGGTACGTGAAAAGGCCTAATTATGGGGTTTCGCGTCTAAATGTAACGCCTTGGTACGGTGGATTTCTACACTCTAGCTAGGCGATTAAAAATATCCGTATGGAAATTTTGAGAAGAAATGCAGGCTTTCGAAGGACCATCGCATTAAATGAAGAAAGAATAGACAAAGTAGTCGATACAGATGAAAGTGACGATGCGGTTGCGGATGCGTACAAATATGTTTTTGTCAATGCGGTGATTATTTGTTGCAATTTTTCATCAGGCAGCTATTAGCTGATGATAAACGATGTCTTGTTGTTTGTTTCGTTGGATGTGTGATAATTGCCATTATCACACATCACACAAAAATAAATAGATATAAGGAAATGGAAGTTTGAAGTTATAGGACATAAAAATAAATTCCCATCTGAATTCTCTGGTGCAAAAAGAGTAAAATTACTAAAGAATTACTATATTTAATACTCACTGTAAGCGCAAACGGTATGGTGTTGACAATCTCCAGGATGAAATGAAAGGAAAGCACTTGTTGCCATATATTGCCCTGTAAAATTCATTGTGAATATTACTTTAATACAAAATTATTTCTTTTAATTATTTTAATACTGTAAAACAAATTTGCTGCTTAATTTTAATAAAATATAATAGAATGCTTAAAAACCCAATTTTCAAAACTTGCGCTATCATGTAAAATAATTTATTGCGATTACATTTTTCTTACTAAACTATTTCCAAGGTATGTATTGCGATAACAGTTAAATTTGATAATTTAACTCAATAAAAAAATATAACTTGGTTGGTTAGCTTAAACGTAGTTTTGAAGTCTTTTATGATCAGCATTTTGATATGTATTGTGAAGTGAATTATCTTCTTCCTGTAGTTTTTTTTGCACTTCAGCGTATGTAGTTCTAATAGACCGTAATTATATTGCCATCTGATTTTGTTTAATGGACCTGTATAATTTATTCTTTTATCAGTTCATTATTCAAGAGCTGTTATATTGTTAAGCAGAGTTAGTATATTAGAATATTAACTAAATAAATAATAAACTGTCTACTTTAATGTCTTGAGTACGAAATGTAAATTAATTTCAGTTTAACTACCATTAAAATTAATCTTTAAATATTTTACATACAAAAAATATAAAAATGTAACTACATACTTTGTATCCCAAGTAGGCGATCAGTAGTGCCTCTGTGAGCGATATCATAGCTAGGACAACTTGAACCATCCATAGGTATAGCGGACGATCCACCCAGACGATGGCATCCCAATTGATGATCGGCTTCTCCTGGAACTCTTCCTCCGTGAGATGTGAAGAAACCTCAAACTCCGACTTATTCCCGGGGATGCAACCATAACTGTAAAGAAAGATAGAAAAGTTTATAAGCTACCCAGGATTTCTCGCCGTAAAATCACATTCTAAATACCAGATATATCCCGAGACGTCTTTGAAAAATAGTTTGGATATTTCGGGGTCATAATCGATTAGTGTTGTTGAGAAACCACTATCTTAAATTTATAAAACTGAAATAAAATCTTCTTGAATAAATCCATCATCTGACTTTTTACTCACTTGTAAATGCTTTGTAATGTGTCATCTACATAGAATCAGGTAGTCAGTCGATTATTTTACTAAGTTAAATAATTTTTACAATTGAAAATTTCCAAAGTAATTAAGTATTTCATGGAAACTATTAATACTATGAGATAATGATGCAAGTGGATATATACATGGATTGGCTGAAAAGTAATGCACACATGCTTGTAGTACACGAAAAGAACAAATAGACAGATCAGGAAAAAAGTAGGTACTTTTAAGTATAATTCCTAAGCTTCAAAATCATATCTTTGTTTTACAACATGGTTTCAGTTATGAATAGCATATTTCTGCGGGGTGTAATAAGTTTTTACATTCTGTCGCTGAAAAATTTTTCCAACTTTTCTCGAATTCAGGACGTAATATCTACCTTCTCAACATCCGAGGTGTAATGATTACTTTTAAGGTCTGTCTTGAATACAGGACAAAAACAAAATTCGCAAGGCGCAAGATGAAGGAGCAAGGATTACGTGGAATCGGTTCAAACTTCAGGTTTTGCAGAGCCTCCAGTTACGCGCGAGGTGTGTGGCGCATTTGTTCAATAATGAAGCCGACACTTTCCTTGGATGTTTCAAAATGGTTTGCGATACGCTCTTGAGTGATTCTCCGTTCATTTTGAATCAAATCGTAGACCAATTTGCGATATTTATCGTCTGTGGCAGTGATCGGACGTCTGCTGCGTGTTTCATAAACAATTACGGCTTTGTCAAGCTCGCGACCACGACATTTTATTACCCATTTATTAACAGTAGACATATTAAAGGCAGTTTATGGTGACGATGCTGTTAAACGACGACGAATCTCAATAGGAGTTACTTTTCCACAGTCAAAAATTCTATAACAGCACGCTGTTTAACTCGTGTTGACATAGTACTAGAACACGTCTCTATATTTCCGCTACTCAAAATACACTGGATGAAAGCAAGGTCTTCAAACTGCGCGTGCTTATAGAGGAACGTTACTTCTGCGTGCAACCTGGCTCCTCTAAAAGTCATTTCGTTTGCTTTCTTCAAGCATGTTTGTATTTATTTTCAGTCTGCCGTAGTTATTAAAAGAAAAATACTACATTTACTAAATAAAAAAAAAATATTTCTGAAACCAAGTTTTTTTTTATATTTAGGTAAATTAAAAAAATATATGTATATTTTTTTTATTTTTTTTGGTAATAAAAATAATATTTTAATTTTGTCGGCTAATGCCGACAAAATAATGCTTTAAAATATAATTTTACTGCTTAAAATAATGCACTTGCGGACATTGTTTCTCATCACGGAGATAATGATCGCGTGAAAAATCGTTTTTCAAAGTCGTATTATCAATTATCCTAATAATTTGCTTAGAGATATTAATTCTTTTTACTTTTTATTCCATATTTCTTCCGTGAATTTTCATTTCAAAATTTTAAATATTTTAGAAATATTCAGAAGATTTTATTTTATTTTGGCGCCACTATTAATTGATAATATATATGTTTCAATAGGTTAAACCCCGAGTTTTAAATACGTTTTAATGTAAATATTATTACAACTATAAAGACTATTTTTTTTTTTTTTGATAAATTGATGGATTGTTCTAATAATCATTTCTGTAATTATAAAAATGTAATGTCTAAGTGACAATTTCATTCTTTTACAAGGTAAGAAAATTAAAAAATATTATGGCTTACATTATTCAATTATTTACGTATCTACAAACATAATTCAAGATATAACTTAATACCCAAAAAATATACATTGCTTAGGATGTTGATATGGGCAGTATAGTACCAAAATTCACAGTGCCCCTTAATATAACGCACTGTATTACCCACATTAATATAACAGCCCACTGCATTAACAATATACGGTCTATAACAAATAGGGTATAAATTGCCTTAAAAAGGGGAATGTGCAAAACAATTTCGGAAAGGATATAGGTGTCGTTGGCAATTGCGAAATATATTATAAGCTAGTGTCCTCAGTACGAAGCGAACCTTAAAAAGGTGTCACATCTCGTTGTCGCTCGATAAAAGGAGATGAATATCAGTACAGTCGCAGCATGTTAGTCTTCGTTAGTAAGAGGGGTTGGAAACCTTGGTCTTGGTTTTATTTTTGGATTATTTTGGAAATTATACCATTAACGGTATACATAAGGAAATTTGATCCTGATTTTTGAGGAAGAACATTTTTTTTGAAATTTGCATATATAATGTATAGATTTTTCATTAAAAGCCGCTGCGAGTTTAAACAAAATATTACGAGTTTTAATCTGTTGTTGATCGATTTGATTTCAATTTGAAAAAATATTCTTTTCTAGATATATTTTTTTTTGAATAGCAAAAATGTAAGTGGATATTATATTCTGACGAATGTGGCTAGTAGCTTAGGCTACAGTCTTGGTGACATGCATAAAAAGTTAACATTTGTATGACAACCATTCATTGACTTTAAAGTTTATGCTAAAATAAAATAAATAAATGTCTGTAGATTGCCTTGTTTCAATTTTTAATCCACAATTGCCTTTGTAGTTTAGGCTTCAGTCGCGGTAA
Organism: Micropterix aruncella; assembly: GCA_944548615.1. Lineage (NCBI taxonomy): Eukaryota > Metazoa > Arthropoda > Insecta > Lepidoptera > Micropterigidae > Micropterix > Micropterix aruncella. The sequence continues at coordinate 44,721,375 of OX155980.1, read as the reverse complement.
CAGACATACTGACATACATCCATGCAGCCAGAGAGACATATATTTTTAATAAACCATTCGGGGTTTCAAAGTCTGTAAATCCACGAAAATCTCTAAATCGAAATAGCACACGATCACAGTAATACGTTAGTGCAAGAAATTGAAAGTGACTCTGAAAGGTTTTGTAATTTTCACATTATGATATTTAAAATATCACATAAGGCCTTCCGTAATTGCCGATCTAACCTAGTAATTGCCGTTTTAAAACAGTGACCACTTAACCTGTGTTCACGGCGATTGAGCACCAACCGGGCGCGTCTCCAGGTGTCGGATGGAAAAATAAGCTAATAAACCTGAGTACCAGGTTGCAACTCCTCGGATAGTGGCGGCTAATACACTGAAAGGAAGGCACCACCGCGGACCAACTCCCCACACCGAGGTGTTAGCTAAAGTGTCAATGGCTGCATGGCGCAGGGGGTGCTGCGTCGCTTAAGGTGCCTCCCGGATAATGGACGTCCTCCGGGTAGTATACACCAAGCCCCAGTCAAACGCGGTTCTGTCTGGGTAATATCGCACTACCGTGGTACTCGTGGGAACAATTAAGAATACACCACAAAAGAAAATCATTATAGAAACACTCCAGGGGGTGGCTTTGTCATAAAGCGAACAACCGGAGGCATCCAATGCGGGGGCGAGCCTATCAAAAAGCCCACCTTAAACCCGCATCGGATATAACAAAAAATTGGATCGGATATAACATCGGTACAAAAAAAAAATATAAAAAAAAATACGTGTGGCACTCGGGGACTGCCGCGGTAAAGCTATTGCATGGCAGTTTTAACAATCTATGCAATTATAATTATTTCTTTATTTTATTTTTTCTGATATCAGATAACTGCGCTCTATCGGAAAACGTTGAAATTATTCCGAATCATTTGCGGCTGCGAAAGCAAATGATTCGGAATAATTTAAACCTCTTCCGATAGAGCGCCGCGCACGAATTTTTTATTCGATAAAGCAAAAAAACGGATTATTCGAAAAAAATCGTAGATAAAAAGATAGATAATTAAATTATCTTTAAAATGGTGCAGGTTTCATAATAATACGCCAGATAGTATTTGCGTAGTAGTCGTTTTTGTATTCGGTTAGACCTAATTTCACAAATTAATTACACTATGTAATATAAACAAAATCTAAAATATTCAAAGCTAAGAAGATTAGGAAAATGTTCTTGTTTAACATATATTTTTTTCGAATCGTAAGCAGTACTCGTTTAGCCGTAATTATCAGTTTAAAATCATTAATTTTCGTTAAGAAATTTCTTCATTCGGTCGCCGCGCTGGGCTACTAGGCCCGCGATAAAAGCTATGCAATAGCTTAAAAGAGGGACTAACTGCCAACACCCGAGCCTCCAGAGCTAACTCGAAGCCGGAGGATGGGATCACAGAGGCCCCTGGGGCGTCCAAACGCCCCAAACAGGCCAAACACTACAAGCCCCTTCTATTAGGTGACAGGGACAAGACCGAAAGTCTCCGACCAAGGTTATTACGCCCAGGCTACCAAAGGGCTCCTCAGGCTAGCCCGCATAATAAGGGGCTACCCTGACAATAAAACTTGTAACCAGTGACATAATCGCCAGCCGGAAAAGGATTAAGGTGGCCATCGTGGAAATTCCTGATGGCACTAAAACACCATCCTTTACCGGCAGCTGGGAGAGGGACGGTGCACTCATCCTCTCGTGCGCAGACAAAGAGTCGGGGAACTGGCCTTGAAGCCTTTTCACAGAACTACTCGTCGAAAGAGAATCCCTGTGCGTCCTGCCGGTCGATGAGCTGCCCATACACCATCGAGTGGTGGTCCACGTAAAGGACTCCAACCCCGCTGCCGAGGAAGCACTTAAATTTTTCAACAAGCAAAACCCAGGTCTAAAGACCGATGAGTTGGTCGTCGCTAGGGGGAGCACAAATAAGGATGCCACTAGCGTCTACTTCGCCTGCCTGGTGAGCGACTCCTCATTAGCCGCTCTCAGGGCTTGCATTTTCCGACCCTATTATGGGCTAGCCTGGTCAGCCGTAAGGCTGCTCGATAACAAGCCCAGGAAGGAGTCGGACGCAGCGGAGGGAACGAAGGGAGGATCATTAAAATGAACCACCCAAAAGTTCCCATAACCCAGGTCAACTTGCACCACAGCAAAAGCGCATTGGTGATATTAACCAGGAGCATGGCTGCGGCGCAGACAAGTATAGCACTAATCCAAGAACTGTGGCTCGTAAGAGATCCTATAAGTGGATTAGGAGGTTGCGAAACCCTTCATAAGACCTTACCGACTCGGAAACTCAGGATCTACGTGGTCACAAAAAGCATCACAGCCACTTTTCTGCCCCAACCCAGTGGCGATGACCTAACGGCCGTTTTAACAAAAATCAACTTGGCAGGAGACAGGACGGTGAATCTACTCATCGGGTCATCACACATGCCTTATGACTACACTGATCTGCCACCGCAAGACGAAATAAAAAACCTAGTGACCTACGAAGCAACACGGGCTGCAACTCATCCTGGGTTGCTATGTAGTTCCAACGTAAACCCGAGGAGGGTAAGCCTGCACGACTTTATCCTAGGCAATGAACTTACTATCTTCAACAGAGGAACAGAACCTACCTTCATGAACTCAATGAGACAGGTGGTATTGGACATCACGATCGGCACAAAAGAACTGGCCGATCTGGTCGAAGACTAGAGGGTCTCAGATGAACCCATAGGCTCGGACCATAGGCTCGGACCATTCTCACTGAAAATTCAGTGGGCTCGCAACCTAAAAATACCAACTGGGAAGGATTTGATAGGGACCTGGCTATCATGCTCACCATGGTTCCGAATCGATTCCACAACAAAGACCAACTATAAAATGCCGTTATAGACGCCTACGAGCAGAATTGCCCGTTGAAAGAAATAAACCTCTCAAAAAAGGTTCATGGTGGAACCCAGAGCTGACAAAGCTCAGGCTAGGGCTGAGAAGATGTTTTAACAGGGCAAGAAGGAACAAAACTAACTCGTAACACCTTTGGGAGGAATACAAAAATGCCCGAAATGAATACAGAAAGGCTATTGTTACAGCCAAGCGAAGAAGCTGGAGGGATTTTTGTGAGAGCATGAAAACGGCTTCCGAAGCTTCCAGGCTCAACAAGATCCTTAGCTCTAGCAACCACCCCCAGTTGGGATGCCTTAAATGATCAGGGGGGGGGGCACACAAACGACACTAAGGAAACCTTAAAGCTCTAAATGGAAACTTTTTCCGGGCTTCCAGAAATCCTTAAACCCAATTGCCGCAGGCTAGAGCTCCATGAGGCTCCACAAGCCCAGGAAGTGGACCCTTGCAGCTAAGATAGTTTACCCCAAAGCAGTAGAATGGACCGTTGACACCTTCCTCTCCTACAAATCACCTGGACGGATGGAATATACCCAGTCATACTACAACGAGGGCTAAGCCAGCTGATGGGTCCTCTAGCAAACTTACTCAGAGCGAGCATAGCCCTCAGACACGTCCACCATGCCTGGAGCAGTGCAAGAGTCAATTCATACCAAAGGCAGGCAGGAACGGACACATATTTGGCAATTATTGCAAACCCATTAGCCTAACCTCCTTTCTCTTGAAATCACTGGAGAGACTAGTTGACGGCTACCCGGAAACCAACCACCTAGCCTTTCAAACTCTTGATGATGCTCAGTGTGCCTATTGGGAGGGCATATCTACGGACATTGCCATACATCACCTGGTGAAAACAATAGAGACACAGTTAGCGGCTAAAGGTTACGCTCTGGGAGTATTCCTGGACATCGACGAGCATTTGACACTACATCATATTTAACTATAAAAAACGCCACGTATAGACGAAAAATACCAGAGACCATCATTGATTGCACCTTGAATATGCTTTCAAATAGGAATCTGACCGTCTATCAAGGCGACACCTCCGTTCATGCGACATTCCAGCCAAGGGCTGTCCACAAGCTGGAGTCACCTCCCCCCTCTTGTGGAGCATAGTTGTAGACGAACTTCTAACAGATATACAAAACCAAGGCCTCTCTGTCTACGGCTGCGCTGATTACGTATCCATAGTGGTAGGAGGAAACTTCCTGTCAATACTTAAGGAGCTCATGGATAAAGGACTTAAGACTAAGGGTCTGTCTGTTAATCCAAGCAAGACCATGGCCATGATTTTCACCAGAAAATACAAAACCGAACCCGTTGAGTGTCTCAAGCTCCGGGATAAGGAGATAAAATACGCAACAGTAGTCAAATACCTCTTGGCGTCTATCTCGACCCAAATCTTAATTTGAAGCACCACCTCGAGCGCAATAAAATAAACTTCTGTGTCTCTTTGTGGACATGCAAAAGAGCCATGGGAAAAACCTGGGGGTTCAAACCTAGGATTACCTTATGGCTCTACAGGGAAGTACTGCTGCCTAGGCTAACATATGCTGCAATAGTCTGGTGGTCCAGGTTGAAAAAGCTTGAGACAAAAAACATGCTGGTAAAGCTTTCAAGGTATCTGAGTTCTGCAACTAGTGTCATGAAGACCACCCCAACAGAGGAGGGATTATATATGACACTTTGCTGCCCGCCTCTGGACAAGCTCTAACTTTACTCCGCCAGACTTACAGCATACAGACTGAAGTGTTTGGGCGAGTGAAAGCAAGAAAGGCTTAACCATCCTGAGCTAAACCTCTTCCACAAAAGCCCATTCACCCTGACCCAGCATCGACTACTAAAAAAAATTGTAGTAGAGAAGTCCTATAAAATCCTAATCCCCACCAGGGAAGACTGGAAAAATCCGCGTTGGCTACAAACCCACAACGCGGACGCTTGGTTCACCGACGTTTGGGGCAGGCGTGTACGGACCTAAAACCAACCACAGAATCAGCATCCCTCTTGGACAATATGCCACGGTCTTCCAAGCCAAGGTGTTTGCCATATTGGGATGCATAAAACTCCAAAGTCGACTTCAGGTAAAAAATAGAAAAATCCTCATCTGCTCTGACAGCAGAGCAGCTTAGGACGATCTGGCTAAAGCCATTATAGAATCCTCTGTGATCTGGGACTGCATGCAAGAGCTCAAAAAATTGGTAAAAGCCAACAAAATCACTTTAACCCCTCAGGCCCCGATTGGCCGATATCAGCCACAATACGATTCAGCGTGACGGCCCCGTTTTAATTTTATTTTAATTTAACTTGTTTTATTTTATTTATGTTTCATTATGTTCATATCTTTAATTTTAATTATGGGTACAGTGGTTTGGCAGTAATTAATGTTTTGGTGAGACAGTGTCGTAATTCAATTTTTTTAATAATTTTTACTATTTTTTTTTGGGACAGCATCTTGTCAATCGGCTGAGGGGCCGAGGCCTGAAGGGTTAATATGGATACCGGGCCATCAAGGCATGCTCGGCGACGAAGAGACCGAAATACTGGCAAAACTGGGCACACTGGAATGCACGGGGAATGCACGGTCCCCATCGCTATAGGTAAAAAAATCATCAGGAACCGCTTGGAGCAGGAACATTGGGCATCCTGGAAACAGAGCCAAGGATGTCTCTAGGCAAAACCATGATGGAGCAACCACTTCCAAAGAAAATCAAAGCCATACTTGACATGAGCAAGAAGAACCTTATAATTACTATCGGTCTCCTCACCGGACACACGACCCTTAGAGCGCATCTATTCAACCTTAGTTTGAATGAGAGCAAAGGACTGCCGAATATGTGACGAAGAACGTGAAGACAGCATACACATCGTTCGTCACCTAGGCTTCGCCGCAAAAAGACACAGTTTACTGGGACGAGCCTTTCTTGAACCCAGCGATCTGCCCAACTTGAAGGTCAGTGTTATGCATGGACTGGATAAGCAGTACCTGGCTACTGGCAGACCACTGACCCAACCACAAAGTGGGTAGTTACAAAAGATCTTATAGATACAGGTGACATCAAGGGTTGGAAACAAGCCCCACACTCTGTTTACTACTACTACTATTAATCTATGTTAATAATTAAGTCCGGATTGGGTGGATTTTATAAATTTTATTTCAAGAAAGTGATATAAACAGTCGCAAAGTTGCGACTGGAGACTCTTCGTCACCTGCCGTACTCAACAGAACTTGCTTCAACAGATTTTCACCTATTTCGTAATTGGCATGTTTTACCGGAGAAAAATAATTCAAAAGGTAAAATTAAGGAAAAAGTACCTCTTCAAACCATTCGTTGATTACTATCCACGAGGTGATTATTATACAACAGAGGTAATAACTTAGATAATAGGAGTCAACATCGTGTTACAAAGCATTTTTTGGATTTAAGCACACATTGACAAAAACCCAGTTGTTTGTTTTCATTTACAAGAAAGCGAAAACTGGAAAATATTTTCGAGGTGCATTTGTTTCGCGAGTCACGGGTGGTCGATCCCGCATCTGTCGCATAATGGAACGGGCGTAGGGAGGGCCTCTCCTAGGGACTAATTGCATTATAAACGTCTGATCGAGCGCGTGCGATAGGAAAACGTAGCGGGATGGCACCGTCAGAAGAAACAGAAACTAGATTAAATATAAGCGATAGATGCTAATGTAATTGGACTCAACAATGATATCACCCTTTTATGTATGTATATGTGGGCCTATCATCAGGCAAAGCTTAAGATGTGGTTTCGAGGGTACTCATTCGACTAATACTGGAACGCTTCTTATAATGCTGTTGTTGCTTTTACAGCATTCTTGACCGGTTGTGAAAACTTATGAACCGTTATTGATTATAAAGAGCATAAAATAAAAGCAATACTACGTTTTGGCAGCTAGGGTTTTGCTATGAAACGCAACGTGTAGATGGCACTTATAGTTCCAAATCTTTATTAATCGTCTTTTATTTTCAGTAGCCTACTAGATTGCGTTTTAAACACGCTTAAACGGTATCCTATATCAAAATAAAATAATTAGATTGTAACAACACACGAATTTTTAAATCATAACTTTTATATTTTAGTATTATTTACAAAAATATGCCATTTTTAATTTGGTTTATAGGTTTCAATATATAATAATTAGGCGATATAATGTTTAAATACACATAAATGGCGTTCTAATCTCTCTATTATTTATTTGATGCAATCAGCCCATGGGTGTATATAAGGGGGGGGGGGGGGGGTTAGGGGGTCCGGACCCCCCCCCCCCCCCCCTTAGCATACGACGAGAAAAATCGTGCAATTTGTACACAGTGTGGCTCACGTTCTGAATTTAGTTCTAGCGCATTCAAGTGAGATGCCATTGATACGAAACTGTATCGAATCTATAAAAAGTATAGTAAACTTTTTTCGACAGTCTCCACTTCGGGACGGCCTTATGAAGAAAATTGCAGATCAAGTTAAATCATCTCATTCAACGCTTATCTCTCTTTGTGAGACACGATGGACAGAAAAACATGTGGCTGTTGAAAGATTTGCAGAAATGCGACCCGTAATACAGGCAACACTTGAGGCACTTCAAGATGATTCTGCTAATAGAGATGTTGCCACCAAATGCAAACAGCCATGGAAAACAGCCAGTTTATCGTGTCGTTAGTTATACTAAGAAAAGTATTTTCATACACATCAAACCTAAACAAAGCAATGCAGAAGGTCAATGTCGATTTGACATTTGTAGTTATGTGAAAACAATAAAAACTATTTTACAAAATATTCGTATCGAAAATGAGTTCACCATTCTTTTCGAGCAAGCAAAGCATATGAGTTTAAGCGACATAATTGTTCCAAGAACGACTGGAAGGCAAACCCAGCGCAGTAATCCTCCAGGAGGAACTGTCGAAATAAGTATATTACCGTAGAAATGTATTTTACCCTTTCATTGACCATGTAGTTACAGAACTTGATGCACGCTTTAAGCGACATGATGAGACAATCGAAGGGATTCAAATGATTCTGCCTGAAAAGATCAATGATGACTCTAAGATAAAAGAAATCCTTAAAAAAATAGCGCTATTATTATTGGGACAAACTGAAGCGAATACTTTTCTAATTAAATATGAAATATGTCAGAATCATTGGATATCTATGACGGAAAAACCATCCACCGCACTAGAAACTCTTCACCAGGGCGAGAATTAGTTCTTTCCAACAATAAAAATGCTGGTCACTATTTTGGCCACACTCCTAGTGTCCACAGCAACCCCAGAAAGGTGTTTTTCAACCTTAAAGAGGTTGAAAAACTACTTGAGAAATAGCACGGGAGATGAACGACTGACTGGGCTTGCATTGATGAGTGTTCATCGTGATGTAGTGGTCCAACTGGATTCTAACGAAATTATAATATGTTGGCCATAAGGCGTAAAAGGCTAAATGTTATACTTTAAAGTTTTTAAAGTTTTGCGTGAAAGCGCATCCATACATCCTTACAAACGTACACGTTTATAATATTAAGTAGAATATAATGTCATAAATAAATTTTCTACCGACATTACTTACTTATTTTATTTAAAGGTAGTATACTTAAAGTAACTATCATTTGTCCGCGATTAACTTGCGTGTATTTTAATGTTTATGTAATTTTTAAGTAACTGAGATTGAAGTTTAGAATTTAGCTTTTTTCTGCGTGAAGTCCGGCCAATGACTAGTTTATCTCTCTACATTTTCGTACCCGCGGACCCTCCCCCCTCGTGAAAGCTATAGCTACGCCCGTGAATCAGCCTATATAAAAATGCGATCTATGACACAAATAAATTAATGTTATTATTATTACCTGCGGTGAAATAACGGGTTATCATAATCAATCAGTACTTTGTCAAAAACTATGCATTATCATAGATCATTGCTTCCCAATTAGTGGTACGCGTACCCCCCAGGGGTACGCGAAGTTGCATCCAGAGGTACGCGTGGGAATCCCTTGACTAAGTTCTTTCTGAGTTGTACAAAGGAAAACATGCACATTTGTCACATTAAACTAATTTTTACCTCCATCAAGTGTGTTTTTATGGTACTAAATATAAAAAAAAAACTGATTTCATTTTTTATTTATTAATATTGCAATAAGGGGAACACGGGTTTGAGGTCTTTCTTAAAGTGGTACGTAGGAAAAACTAATTGGGAACCACTGTCATAGATGCATTATATAACAATGCCAAAAACATTGCTTATAGCTTTGCCAGATAATGCCATCAGCGCCACCTACATGTCGCCGCCGCACCGTGGTCACTTCTATATGTCAACATTCAAAACACTTACTGCTTTGATTTTATTTCAAACCTGGCAATACTATCAGGTAATGAGCGAATATTAACGAAACTATAAATATAACATTATTATTCCACCTAATTCATTGTATGGATACGACTCAAAATGAACGCATCTACGATCCGTTATTGTTTTCCGTTACGCTAATCAGTGAAGTAGTTAGTAACAATTTTTTTCTGGAATTACGGTTATTTACATTTATGGGCAATAAAATACAGGTTGAACAGCAAGGTAAGCACAATTTAATTATTAAATAAATAAATAAATATTAACGCAATTTTATGAGTTATGTAGGTGCTACGTAACACAATATTTATTATTATTATTCTAGATTTTTTTGTGTTCAGTGAAAGTTTCAAAGTGTTGGTATGTGTGTGTATGTCATAAAAAAATGTATTGCTGTAAAGCTCAATTCATCAGATGTAATACTGTTAAAATTACTGTCGAGTTTTGTCGTATTTTCCTGAAATGTAAGGTCTACGCTCTTTGAAGAGCGGCGTAGCACGGTCTACGAAATGCGCAATATCATAGTGCTGTTTTTATTCAGACTTTTATTATTGTTTTTTTCAGTGTTGTCCTAAAAATCGCGTTTTTGCGATCTCATATATTTTAAAAGTGGAAATCTACTACTGGATATAACAGACGATATCAAGTTTTTGAAACAATAATCGAATCTGCGGCAGAGTTAGAAAATAAAGAAAATCTCAACCTCGACGCTTTATTAATAAGAATTATAAATTACGTATCAAGATATCAGTCGACTGGCGAGCTTGTAGCTCAAACAAAGGCGTATACCTTAAAAAACATGCAAAACGGTTGGAAGAAACGGAAGCTTTCGTATGTGAAATTTTAGATTCTTATTGCCAAACGGAACCTGGATCGGGTAAGAAAAAAAGAGGTCGCCCCAGGAAAGACTATGAATAAAGTTCGGAGCTAAGCTTTCACAAATAGATGAATCCACATTACGAGGATTAGTAAATGAGTCTAAGGATTCTATTTCAAAAAGGAATCCTCTCCCGGCAGACCAAGTGTTATCATTGATAGTTGAGGATAAGCTTACAAAACATCAGTACGTTATAATAAAAGATTTTGTAAATAAGGGAGTCAAGGAAAATGTCCTCCCTAATTGCAATGAAATATTAAACGAAAAGAAGAAACCCTACTGAAATTTGGCGGCAGCGGAAATTCAAATGATGGTAACATTGCCCGATTTTTTTTTGTAAATTCTGAAATTGCCGCAGAAATAACAGGCATCGAAACAGATAGTTTGCTACTATTCTACAGGCAATATCTTCAGGTAAAATTATTTTCTATACGTATAACATATTGTTCAATCCGTTAGAGCCATAGTACCTTATTATTTATTTCATATTTATACCTAACTAATAACATTTAATTTAACAGGTCATGAAATTGATACAGATAACATTCATATATTCGGTGTCGAAACGGCCAAAGAACTTGTGGCTTTTCGTAGTAATTCCTTTCGCCAAGCATTCACAAAATCCTAATTCATTGACAAAAAGTTATACGTCGTCCGATACTTCAGTCAACTCTCAGAAGAAGCCACAGAAGCAAAAAATAAGGATATATGAACATATAGGCTAGCATTTACTAGAAAAATGACACGCTTACATACGAATACGGATCTGCTGCTCAGTTCAGTTCAGTACATAACTGGCCTCAGGAATACCCGTTCAAAATAAATTGGTAATGTCTAAGTACGAACTTGATTTGTTGAGCTAAGTACCTAAATCCTTAGAGCGAATGTTGAATTAGTATCATTAGTAATATATTTTTTTTTTTTTTTTTTTTTTTTTTCAATTTATTTCCAAAAAATCTTAACAGATTGTAGAAACTTAATATTTAGGTACATTTAAATTACAGTATATTAGTTCGTTTATACAATATTTAAATTTATCACCACGTACATACAGTTACTTCTTTATTGCTTTTAGTATATTAGTTCAGTAATTAATACAGTATATTAGTTCGTTTTTACAATATTTAAATTTATCACCACGTACATACAGTTACTTCTTTATTGCTTTTAGGGCATCTAAATCATTTTTAAGATTTATTTACTAAAACCACAAATTAAAATAATTGATAAAAATAATCAAGAAATTAAAATCAGAAAAAGTCAGAATAATTAAAAAATACTACTTAAAATTGTCAAAAAAATGACCAAAAAATTTGAAAAATTATTTAAAATTAACAAACTCATCGATCGAGTAAAAAGCTTTGTCTAATAAGAATTCTTTAAGTAACTTTTTGAATAAGCTTTCCACTTGAATAGTTTTTAAACTTTCTGGTAGCCTGTTAAAGTAATATGGCCCTGAGTATTTTGTGTCTTGCCTTGCTGTGTTTAGTTTAATACATGGTATAAAAATGTTTAATTTATTTCTCGTATTTTTAGTATGTGTATCTGAAAACTTTTTATAATGTGTTTCTTTATTTTTAAAAAACTCAGTTAGTAACTTAAAGAGATAGAGTGAGGTTAAGGTGAGGATTCTTAGCCTTTTAAAAATGGGTCGACACGACTCTTCCCTTTTCACCTTTGCAATTATTCGCACTGCTCTCTTTTGGAGTATAAATATGGGTTCCCTATGACAAGCATAACAATTTCCCCAGATCGTAATGGCATAACTTAGGATAGCTTCAATATAGCTGAAATAAACATTTCTTGTTTGCAATTCATCCAACGACCTTCTTACAATACTTAAAGCATAACATGCCCGACTTAACCTACTTTCGAGGTTTTCACAGTGAAAGTTCCATTTTAAAAGTTCGTCGACATGAACACCTAAAAATCTAGTACAATGAGTTTGAGGAATGGCAGTGTTATTTATTGAAAGTATTATTGGCGAACCTTTATTTCGATTTCGATGATTTGTAAAATGTATGAAGTTACTTTTAGACGCATTTAGTGTGAGGTTGTTGCTCTCAAACCAACTATTTAGTTTGAGAGCAAATATTAAGGATGCTACTACAATTTGTGTAATACATCAAATAGCCTAATTGAATTATGTATTTTAATTCGATTTCCTTAATGTTTATTCAAATAACATTATATTTAATTTTATAAAAAATATTATCACCAAATATATGTCGCTTTTGATATGTTTTTGTAGCTCTTAAATTGAATAGGTATATTTTTTATGTACCTGGTGTATTCTGCAACTGAAACTGGTGTTTTCTTTGCTTAAAATTAACTATAAATCAAAATTATAGTGTTTTCAAAAACAAATTGCATTGCAATGTGTTGAAATGATTTTTGTCACAACCTCGTATGGGCGCGTGACTACAGTGCACCGGCTCAAATGATTTGCCATAACTTACTATGGCATTGAGCAATTTATTACTCTATATAATAACAAGTACCGTCAAGCTTCATCCCAGAGCGAGGCGTTGGTCTGACCGAACGTTACAACTTACTTGTCTGACTGTACATTTTAGTATGTATGTCAGAAACGGCACGAACCTCTCATCCATGTTAAAGAAATTCAGCACGAAATGCCCCTTTTATTCTCCGGTGAGATACTTTACACTGCGAACCGTAAAAAAATGCGCGTTTAGTTGGTTTCAGCTCCGCTATAAAAGACTTTTGTACATATTCTACATACTCTACTAGTAATATGTTATGCTAGATGAGCGTGATAGCAGTGTATGCTAGATGAGCGTGATAGCATTATATTATTCGTCTACATGCATCGTGGATGCGTAACCATATCGACCCAAATAAATACATACATAATAAATTATAATCAAAATTACCTATTTTGGAAATATCTTTAGCTTATCTAAAATAACAATACCCAATTATATTAATTATACTACATTATGAAAAACTTATATCAATATTATTGCAACTTATATCAATTTCTGAAGAGGACCCCTATTTTCATAATTAATAATTTCATATATTATGTAAATTTCGAAAACCAATATTTTACATATTTGTCTCGGATTCATCTACATTATAAAAAAAATGATATAGAGAGAAGACTATACGAGTATTCCAGGGTCTTGTCTTAACAGAAACACAATAGCTAAATACTTTCTCCTTAAAAAATCACAGTTACCTTATTTTATTATTATATTCTCGATTTCTTTCTATCTTTCATACCTTCATATACAATTTACGTTTAAATTACCTAAGTAAGAGACTAAGAAAGTGACATGTAAACTTTTCATAATATTGACCATTCTTCGAGCTATGGAAAAATAAAGGAAATTTCAGCGTATGTTTCTTGGGAGCTTGGTGAGTCGAAGTAACATGCTCGCTTATTGTTTCGGTGTGGCCTACGTACGCGAATAAGATTGTTGGATTGTTTAAAATACGCGCGACCATTTTATTGGGCGCCTTCATTGTTAAAACGCATATATTTAAAAAGGGTACTTACCAAGAGGCAAAGGTGGGGTCGCCATCTGTTATAACTCGGAAAATGTACAGGAAACAGGCAAGTAGCTTGAAAAAGAGATTTGCGATCCTTATCCGGAGACCTGAAAAAAAAATAAAAAAATCTAATTAGTGAATCACATATTATCACAATGGCATAGCTTGAATTCACAATGTCACATGCGTCATAAAATTACCGAGTAATATCGCTGAGTAATAAAGGCAAAGGACGCCAACCGCGACCTAGTTATCAAGGGAAACATACTAGTGTCACATATTTGGTTAATTTAGTGTATTACAAACTAAATTGAATGAATAAACGTAATGCTGTAATATAATTATAGATCAATATACCCTTATGTCGAAAATTAATTTCCTATTCCAGGAACGTGTAACTAATAACGAATAAGGGTTTCACCTAACACTTGTTAAATAACAGCATAAAGTGAAGCAAATGAAATAGTTAATACATACTTATAGGGTAGCACTAATAGATACTAGAAGAGTTTAGAGAACCATCACACGAAATTTCATAGAAAATTTTGTGAATAAGTTTATAGTATGGTTTATAACTTTGACAACATTCAGGGTTAATGAATTGCAAGTAAAACATAAAAAGCAATTAAATTTGATTAGTGTGAACAGTGTTCAAATTTCCGAGGATTGTTTTCGATTTCAATGTAGGTCTTATTCCTAGCTTTCAAGTGGCCCTCGAGGCCTTCGATGTTTACGATGTTAATTATGTATCTTATTTCTACTGGACAGAAACACAGCTCAAATATTAACTTCAAAATATACATCTTATTACTGATATTGTTATTTTTTACATTAACTACATTTTTTACATAATACATGCTATCTCAAAAGAGCTAAACTAGTTCGATAGTGCGCGAGACGCAAGCAAAGCATTGTTAAGTCTATTGTCTGTTAAAACAAATCACGAAAACTAACAGACTTAAAACAATCATCATTTAAAAAATCAGGCTTTCTACCAGATGATTTGTTGTGAAAAAAATCAGATTTTTTTTAGAAAGATTTGAAGATTACTGCCAACAAAATGGGAGTCATTTAAATCGGTCGTATAATTTAAAAACTCTTGAATTATATTAATAGCCTTTGGATTAACTTTCATACATAAAAATGAAATTAAACTTTATCTCTCATTCAATTCAAAATATTTCAGTCGTTTTGATACACTGCTGTATGTGTATTTAAATTCCGTCAAGGAATCGATATCGACGAATTTCTTCATGTATATATGCAAATGTTAGAGTTGCCTCTTCCTCCTTTCCTCTCTTTCTAGGACAATAATATCTGGAAAGTCAGTCTGATTTCATTTTTACTATCTATATTTCCAGTCGCTGACGGGGTATGTAAATTAAGAAGATTGAAAAGGGTAGTGTGGGTAGGCTATTTTAAAACAAATGTATTGCCTCTTTGGTGTTAAAGGGTACATTTGCAAATATTCATCCATATCGGATACAAACCATACATTTGTATAAATAAATTTAAAAAACATCCATTTGTATACACAGAGAGATATTGGAAATAATCGGTGGTAGAAATTTTCTAGCAGCCTAACAGACGTATTCAGCGAACATTTTGTCATTAGTATTTACCATTTCTAAAATATTTGTATATTTTATAAACGGGATTTCATTTTTTTGCAATTAATAGAGAAAAAACATGTTTTACTTTAGAAGACACAGTTTTTCAAAATGTAATTGGAGGTAAACTAGCTAAAAAAAAAATATTTTTTTATAAATATCAAAGTTATATTAAAATACATATTTGTCCGAAATAGGTTCTAAATTTGAAATTGGAGCTAATTTATCTAATCTTACTGTTTACCAATTAAATGATTTTTATAATTATGCAGAGGCATGCAATGTCAAGAGATTATCCTTTTTTATTTTGGATTTTTTAGATTAATCAACATAATAATTAGAAAATATTATTTGATATTTTTTGGTATTCTTATTTCTCGATTTTTTTATATTGTGATTATATATCCTGATTTGTAATATTAGTAGACATTCAAATATTTTATGTATTATGTTTTTTTATTAATATATAAATAGTATATTATTAATACCACTGTATATATTACCTAAAATTCCAAGATATGTGTTGCCATTTATTGTTTCGACACTGCATTCTCTTTATTTTTACTAGATATTATTATATTATATTATAAATATCATATATTTAATTTAATTGACTTTTAGTCATGACTTTTTCTTTCTTCTTGTCCATTTCTCTTTTGTTTTCTTTTTCATAACGTTTTTTTTGCCTTTCATTTAGTCTTACTTCTATCCTATTTATTTCACTCTATTTAACGAAATTGTATGTTAATGTCGATTACATAATGGAAATGCGATTATCTTTCTTGAGGACCTTAGATTTTGACCTCATTTTTTTAAACGTTGTAGTAAAATACTACAACGTGTAAAAAAATGTATTATTAGAACCCTGTCCTCTCTAGAAAGGGTTAGTGTCATTTAGGTGACGGAATCGAATATGCAGGAGCTTTTGTCATTCGGTTCCTGTTATTTTTGTAGCCAAAATTTATATTTCCTTAAAAAATATTTGTTAAAAAAATGGTTTTTCAGTTTTTGAATACGTATTATATTGTTATCCTTAAGTATTCAATAATTCCATAGGTTATTTTTTAACTGACCTAAATGTTCTTATAGGTTGTTCAATACCATTTTTTTTGTATCATTCTTTTAAAATTTACTAATGTATCTTTATGTACGTCTAATAAATATACTTATTGGAATTAATGAATGATGATTAGGTTTATGATGATTATAGCATCCCATTGTGTGTCAGTACATCGAAACAATATTATAGGAGAAAGAAAAGGGTGTGTAACAGAGATATAGAATGAATTGTTTCATTCACAATGCGACGGCTTTCAGGCGCTATAGTTGAAATTAAATTATCTACTGCATAGCTGGCTCTATTGTTACTCTATCAGATTTGAAATCATTCAGACACATCTGTCCACTGCACTATGAATGTCTGAAATAAGGGGAAATTCATTTTCACATGCATACGGAAAATATTATTAGTCAGTCGTTGTAAAGATGGCGATATTTATAATTAAGTAAGTATTCATAGCCCATCGATTCCATTTGAAGTATAACGAAGCATTAGACAAGCTCCTATTGTTTATCCTCTTCGATTCCCTATGTATTCAATAATATTAAGGATATTTATATTTTTTTATCCAAAATGACCTATGCTAAAAGTATCTATACCTACATTTTGATTACATTCGTATTAAGTAGCCGTGTTATAAATAAATTTTCCTAAATAAGGCAAAATCGTTTTTGGCTGATTATATAAACATGAGCATATTGTAAATTCATTTAAATACAAGTCACATCTCAAAAATATCATTACCAATCGACCTAAGGCAAAAATTGTAAGATACGGAATTCTCAAGCGCTAGTCAAACCCGCAATCGTAGTTATTTACTGGTGCAATAGTGGCGTCAGCCTTCTGATTTTATCCCCTCATTACTTATTGTAACTTTTTAAAGGCTATCTTTAACTAAATACGAAAAAAATCAGGAAAATATGCGCAGACAAAAATACTTTTGATCCCCAAAAATAAAACACGATCTTTAAATACTACAGTATATAGTTAGCCTATTTAACTACAAAGTTTTAACCGTATCTTTTTATTCTATTATACTATTTATCACTTTACAATTTTCTTTCTTATCAAAAATTATAAATAGTCATAAAAAATCATATTTTAAATGTTAGTAGTATTCGAAATTTGAATTATTTCGTAATGTCACTTTCATTTATAAAACGGCTTTGCCGAAGTGATCAATAGTTTAATTTTTAATTTTTTCGCTTAATTCGTCTCAATTGAAGGCATTTTGTGTTGCATAAGGACAAGCCCTATTTATGAGATATATGGATGAATAGTGATCGTTAGTCGACTGCAAAAGGACCTTTAAACTTACATTGCACCGTCGAAAGTCGTGCACGTCCGTAAGTATATCTCATTCAAACATAAGCATTTCCCAATACAAGCTGAGATTTCCTTCGCTACTTTTTAAGTAGCTTTTACTAATTTTAAGCTATTGCATAGCTTTTATCGCGGGCCTAGGCCAGCGCGGCGACTGAATGAAGAAATTTCTTAACGAAAATTAATGATTTTAAACTGATAACTACGTCTAAACGAGTAATGCCTACGATTCGAAAAAAATATATGTTAAACAAGAACATTTTCCTAATATTCGTAGCTTTGAATATTTTAGATTTTGTTTGTATTACATAGTGTAATTAATTTGTGAAATTAGGTCTAACCGAATACAAAAACGACTACTGCGCAAATACTATCTGGCGTATTATTATGAAACATGCACCATTTTAAAGACAATTTAATTATCTATCTTTTTGTCTACGATTTTTTTCGAAAAATTCGGTTTTTTTGCTTTATTGAATAAAAAATTCGTGCACGGCGCTCTATCGGAAGACGTTTAATTTATTCCGAATCATTTGCTTTCGCAGCCGCAAATGATTCGGAATAATTTCAACGTTTTCCGATAGAGCGCAGTTATGTGATATCAGAAATATAAAATAAATAAATAATCATAATTTCATAAGTTGTTAAAAATGCTATGCAAAAGCTTTACCGCGGCAGTCCCCGAGTGCCACGCGTATTTTTTTATATATATATATATATATATATATATATATATATATATATATATATATATATATATATATATATATATATATATATATATATATATATATATATATATATATATATATATATATATATATATATATATATATATATATATATATATATATATATATATATATATATATATATATATATATATATATATATATATATATATATATATATATATATATATATATATATATATATATATATATATATATATATATATATATATATATATATATAAATATATACATATATAAATATATATATATATATATATATATATACATATATATATATATATATATATATATATATGTAGAAATATTTGATAGTTTTGTGTATATATTCTTTTTAGAATTGATCAATAAGATGATTATAAAGTAAATAATTATAAAAGCCACTTACATCGTGACGAAGGATTCCCTTGATCGGATTCGGGAATGCTTTAGGTGTTAACGAGAATGATGAATGCCTCTCACTTGCGGAAAGAGGAGTAGGTTTAAGTTGGGCCCATTTTTCAACTAGTAAACGCTCACCCTTCATCCAATTATCTCAAAAATTAAGCTACAATCCTTCTTTATACGTAAACTCACTCAATTTCCTATTATTTCAGGGGAAATAACAAGACAAGACGAGCTACTTGACAGATGGAAGAATTTAAAATTTCGAATTTCGTTTTTTTTATTTTCTAAAGGTGCGATATAAAGAAGCTGCGATCAATATTCAGCTGAAAACTTAAAACTAAAAGCGTGACATGCCCTCATATCAATGAAAGGAAGCAGTCAGCTCTTTCCTATTAGTTGGAAAGATTACCTTTAACCTAAATGGATTATTTACAATGAACGAAACAGAAAATATGTAAAAATTCAATATTTTGAAATATTTGATAGTTTTGTGTATATATTCTTTTTAGAATTGATCAATAAGATGATTATAAAGTAAATAATTATAAAAGCCACTTACATCGTGACGAAGGATTCCCTTGATCGGATTCGGGAATGCTTTAGGTGTTAACGAGAATGATGAATGCCTCTCACTTGCGGAAAGAGGAGTAGGTTCAAGTTGGGCCCATTTTTCAACTAGTAAACGCTCACCCTTCATCCAATTATCTCAAAAATTAAGCTACAATCCTTCTTTATACGTAAACTCACTCAATTTCCTATTATTTCAGGGGAAATAACAAGACAAGACGAGCTACTTGACAGATGGAAGAATTTAAAATTTCGAATTTCGTTTTTTTATTTTCTAAAGGTGCGATATAAAGAAGCTGCGATCAATATTCAGCTGAAAACTTAAAACTAAAAGCGTGACATGCCCTCATATCAATGAAAGGAAGCAGTCAGCTCTTTCCTATTAGTTGGAAAGATTACCTTTAACCTAAATGGATTATTTACAATGAACGAAACATAAAATATGTAAAAATTCAATATTTTGAAATATTTGATAGTTTTGTGTATATATTCTTTTTAGAATTGATCAATAAGATGATTATAAAGTAAATAATTATAAAAGCCACTTACATCGTGACGAAGGATTCCCTTGATCGGATTCGGGAATGCTTTAGGTTTTAACGAGAATGATGAATGCCTCTCACTTGCGGAAAGAGGAGTAGGTTTAAGTTGGGCCCATTTTTCAACTAGTAAACGCTCACCCTTCATCCAATTATCTCAAAAATTAAGCTACAATCCTTCTTTATACGTATATATGTATATATATGTATGTATATATATATATATATTATATATATATATATATATACATACATATATATACATATATATATATATATATATATATATATATATATATATATATATATATATATATATATATATATATATATATATATATATATATATATATATATATATATATATATATATATATATATATATATATATATATATATATATATATATATATATATATATATATATATATATATATATATATACATATATATATATATATATAAATATATCTATATATATATATATATATATATATATATATATATATATATATATATATATATATATATATATATATATATACATATATACATATATATATATATATATATATATATATATATATATATATATATATATATATATATATATATATATATATATATATATATATATATATATATATATATATATATATATATATATATATATATATATATATATATATATATATATATATATATATATATATATATACATATATATATATATATATATATATATATATATATATATATATATATATATATATATATATATATATATATATATATATATATATATATATATATATATATATATATATATATATATATATATATATATATATATATATATATATATATATATATATATACATATATATATATATATATATATATATATATATATATATATATATATATATATATATATATATATATATATATATATATATATATATATATATATATATATATATATATATATATATATATATATATGTTTCCGGTGTAATTTAAATTATCTGGAAAAACAATAATCTGCGAAATCAGTTTTTACGCTAGAACTTTCCTGGGTACTGGGACCCATCAGTGACATGATCTGATGGATATCTCTTGGCGCTTCACATCAAATAACCGCTTGGACGTTTAATATTCAATTTCTTATTGATTTCTAGTGTTTGATCATAAATTCCATAGTCCCTAGTCTAGCGTAAACCTGTAAGTGCTTCGGAATTAAATTTAGTATACGTTTAATTTGTTTCCAATTTTAAAAGCATAAAAGAAAACTCAAGAGCAGAATATACTCACTCACTTCTAAAGTCTTCGTGCGACAACTTATTGAAAGTGTTGCTAGAATTAACAATTTATCGACTCCAAGTTGGTCTCCTTATTAGTGGTACTGTATTAATTTCACTTGGGAAAATCCATGAACAGTGAGCCAGTAATAATATTACTACCATTTTGCTTCGGATTGTGTTATCGGAATAATCAGCGAACCGTTACATCTCCGATGCATTGCTACTCAGTATATTCACATCAGTGAACTCTAACCTGAATAAATTCTCTATTCCGCGATGCGAACAAATGCATCAAAGTATTAAAGGTACGTTACGTTAGAGATACATCATTATAAAGTAAAGACACGAAGCAGCAATCGCAACATGTGAAGTGGAATAATGGCCGTGGCCCCACTAACAACGCTAAGCCGGGGAATTTCTATGGGAAATATAACTACTTTATTTTAAAATGTATAGCGAGCGATTCTCGGGCCGACATAATTGAGATTTATAGCTTTTGTTTGTAACATCTCAAGCTCGTTATAGAACGACGGAAAAAATTTCGAGAGTTTTAAATTGCTACAATATCAGCTGCGATTCTTAGCTCATACGTATTTGTCAAGCATTATTACCATTTTCATAGATGTTATTGTTTATCGTTGAAAATAGTAATTAAGGAAATGAATTGGAATCAAAAATATTTATTTCATCATAATATTAAATTAAAATTTTCATATAATCTAACCTAACTAGGTTCCCACCTAGTTAGGTAAGATATAGTATAATGGCCATTATATACAAAAAGGAAAGTAAGAACAACATAATTTTTACATATACTATTACGTATAAGTGCCTACTTATATTATGTTATCCTATATTGTTATTTCTATATTATAATTTATATTATAAGTATCTGATACAATACAATAAAAAAATTGGCTATAATAATGAATACTAATTTTATTTTGAAAGAATGATATCATTAGGTTTTTTTTATATTTAGGAAGAATATAGATTTTGTTCGAATTATTTTTGAATACTCGACTCTCTTCCACATATTTAAAATTTTTGTTTAATTTTAAACACGTCTAAATTAACCGAAATTTTTATGATTTCTGGGAAGGTGAGTAAATCTTTGGGTCAGAAATATGAAATATTTTCGGCCAAATGATGTTACCATGGTGTCGTATAGAAAACGTTACGGAGGAAGAAACTCGTATTAGCTTGTATTTTTTGTCAGAGAGGATGAATATTTCTTCTCCCGAGAAAATGGTCATTATCTGTTTTAAGCGCAGCTGATTCACATCCAGACTTACAACTATATAAATAGTTTAGAGTTAATCACCCTAAGCACGGATTTCTGTGTTCTTATAGCTGAAACTAAAGACCAGAGTTACCTCAACTGATAATATTACAACGTAAAATTGATAGACTACCACAATAAAATATATATTTAACCCTAGAAAGATAATCTACGTCAAAATGACTCCCGCGCCGACGAAATTTTGCTGTAACTTTTTAAACTGTGTGAATCCGGTGACGTGCATTCCGGACATCTCAGTAAGCGCCGGGAACTACCGAAGGGCGCACATATCAAACTGGTAAGTTCCCGCCATTTCGATATTTTACCGCCATAGGAGTCAAAATGACGTATGATTATCTTTTACGTGACTTTTACGATTTTTGATATAGCGTATAAGTTAGTTTTTTTTGTTGGATCGGTTTGTTTTCGCTGTTTTTGAGATTTGTTTTTGTTTTATAGAGAGCTTGGACGTACATTCAGTAAAATGACGACAAGAAATTTAGACGAGGAAGGCAATTCTGGCTGCACTTTTAGATAATGAGGAGGAAGCCATATCCGCTGATACAGACAGTGAAGTCGAAGATTACGTAAGTGAGGATGAATTCCAGAGCGATTATGTGGAGAGATGTGAAGATGCTTCTGTCAATGAAACAACCGGCAAACCAGAAATGATTATATTCTATAATCAAACCAAAGGCGGGTTGGACACGCTAGACCAAATGTGTTCCATAATTTCATTTAGTAGAAAGACAAATAGATGGCCCATGGCCGTTTTCTATGGGATGATAAATATTGCCTGCATAAATGCTTATATTATATACTCCCACAACGTTTCCAGTAAAGGCTCTGAATCGCAATAAATTTATGAAAAACCTAAGTAATGCTCTTACATCGCCCTATATGACGAAGCGATTGGATATACCAACTTTGAAAAGGTATTTACGGGACAGTATCGCGTCTATCGTGCCAAAAAACCCTCAAGATAAAGAAGAAGAGCGTCCCGAGGTACCAGCAGCCAAGAAACGAGCCTATTGTAAATATTGCCCTTCCAAAATAAAGAGGAAGGCGAATGCCTCGTGCACAAAATGCAAAGCAATAATTTGCCGAGAGCATAACTTTGACATGTGCCAAAAATGTTTTCAGTGATGTTTCAATAGTTATTATCTAGTTTAAGGACAATATTATCTGATGTTACTTGAATTATAACATAAAAAGGCTGATTAATGTAATAGGTAAAAAAAACTATACTGAAGAAAATAATGTTCCTATTTTTTGTTAATTTTCCAGAAGTTTGAGTTTTGTTGTAATTTTCTTAATAAAAAGTAAACGTAATTTCGTAAATATCGGATGTTTTATTTAAAAATACGTGATACAACACATATCTTTTTAATTTATTAAAATGTATAAAAAATTATTGATTATACAGCTAATTAAACCTATGGAGTCAATTTGACGTATGATTATCTTTAACGTACAACTAAATATGATTATCTTTCTAGGGTTAATACAATAATATAAATTTTTGACTGAAGTTGAGTTTTTAATTAATCTAATATCTTTGATAATATATATCGGGTTCTGACTAGGTTTGCTAAAGTATCAATATGTTCATACCATCATAAATCCTGGTAAACAAAAACACCTAGACAGTTCATTAATTAAACTTGCTCTACTGCTGGACAGTTAAAATGATTTGGCTTTTTATTACAAAGATGAGTTCAGATAACTATACTGTTTGGTGCCTGACTAACCGCCATTTAAGTAAAAGTAAGGATTTAATTTTTTTTTGCATTAGGTGTAAGCACTTTGGGCGCTAGCCATTCCTTAGTAAAGTTTAATACACTTTCAGCTTTTTTTAAAATTCCGGCCACGTTCTGCTATTAAATACCAAGGCTGTATCATCAGTGAAACATACTACTTTCCTCCTGTTGGCTTATTACAAAGTTCATTAATATAGATCACAAGCGCAAAGGTCAAGAACGATGCACTGAGGAAATAGGAAAATTCATCATATGGAAGAAAATTCTCGCTAAGGTCGATACAGATACAAATAAACCAATCCAAATGACATAAAGAATTAGAAGAGTAATATTTATTTTATTAATAAATTTTGCTTGAAATATCGTCAGAAGAGTTTTGTCTCATCTTACATTAAATCAATGAAAACGGAAAAAGACAACAAAATTATAAGTTTTCATCATCTACACTATAATAATATTATATTATAGTATATTAGATCGTCTATAGTAGATATACATCATAGTCCGATTGTAAAAAAATATCAGAAATTGGAATTGTCCATAGAGACATTTTCAGCTGTGGTGCTCTACAAGCAAATGTATTTTTCAATTATTATTTTTATTATATTAAAGGAATTTGTAAACAAACTATTGGTAGATAAGTTGCTACTTTTGTCGATTACCAAGCGCTACTTTTTAACCGAATTCAAAAAAGGAGGAGGTTATCAATTCGGTTGTATATATTTTTTAATGTTTGTTCCTCAGAGCTCTGCTATTTATGAACCGATTTGCAAAATTCTTCTTTTATTTGAAAGGATATACTTGCAGATTGTTCCCATTTTTATCAAAATCCTGTTCTGATGATGAGATCCATGAGGAATTGAGTGAACTTCTCAAATATTATCATATGAAGTTGAAAATAGCACAGACACGAAATTTTGTACACTCATTCAGTTATAATAGCCCGTTTTAAGTTTCACTATGACAAGACTGCTGCACCCAGGATTGGCTCCCGACGAGGGGACTCCCTAACGGTCAACAGCACAGACGCGAAATTTTGTATATGCGTTCAATAATGACAGCCCGTTCTAAGTTTCACTAGGACAGGACTGCGACACTCAGGGTTGGCTTCCAACAAGGAAACTCCTCAACGGTCAACAGCATAGACACAACATTTTGTATACGCATTCAATTATGATGGCCCGTTCTAAGTATCATCATGATATGGCTGCTGCACTTATTAAAAAAAATGTAGTCTGATTTTTTTGTTAAAATGTTGTGTATTATCAAATAACAAACTTGAAAAGAAACATTCGGAAAAGCGGCTCTCGACTTCCAGATGGCAAAAATGTGGTTTGATAATGCACTATTTTCACTTAATACTATGAATACAATGTCCATATTATTTAGTGCCACCAACGCAGCTCAAAAACAACACCAGGAGCATATTCTGAGACTTTAAAGGGATTGTATAAACTCCGAATGTTGTAATTGTGTGATAAAAAAGTTGATAATATCAAATATCTAAGTATCTTTAATGATTACCGACTACAATGGAGCACCTACATAATGTAGTTGTTTATTACATAATGGTTATAGACAAAAACTTTATTCCGCAGTCCTACATACTTTCGAGCTTCCTAGCTAAAATACGTAACAGAAACTGTAAGTCTGAGGATTGATTAGTTTTTAAGTCGCATATAATCAGAATACGTTATTTTGGTGTTGGAAAATTACGGGGGTCAGCACCCATAGATTGCGTGATAAGGAATTAAGTCATGGTGCCGCTAACAATGCGTAAAGAAAAGCAATGACTGTTCTGAAGAGACGCTCGACCCAACTATGCTACTAGTTGAGTTTAAGTAAAGCGATAAATGCCACTGCAGAGCGTTAGTAAAATTAAATATATTTATGGCAATGACAATTAAAATTAAAACTCTAGTAATTTAAAATGATTATGTGTCTTCAAATGAACCGAAATGTTGGAAAATTAAAATATAAATTATAAACTACTTATAAACTACTAAAATTATATGTTTTATATTCCTATGATTTTTTTGTAATTTTTATTGACATTAATATTTTGAAAGGATGATTTTTCGAGCAAGTTTCAAATAGAAATTAGCCCATTTACATATAATAAATATAACAAAAGAAAATTCATTTATAAGCTAGGTATATACAATTTAAATATATTCAATAGATGCGTTGCATAGTTAAAACTAATAAAAATAATCTAATGGTCGAGTGTTTATATTATATTAACTCCCCTCCCAATCAAAAATGCACTATCTCACTAAGAAACACATTCTGTATTATTTAGTGGCATTCCGTAGAAGCCACTCCGGCCAAAAAGAACAGCATATCAACAAATAAATACAAAAGTACTCAACCCATACTGATACGGGTCCCACGATTCAGCACGATACTACCTATTATGTGAAAAATCTCTAGGGTTGGCAAATTTTCGCATCAAACTTACGACTGCAGTCGGTGACTGATAGGGTTAAGAAAACGTCCTCTTTATAGCTACAGCGTTCTTTTTAAGAGTCGTTCCACCATCTCTCGTTGAAATTAAAGGAAAAAAGCAAAATTAAACCGCAGAAAGAGTCTTCGGCGGCTTAAAATTCGGCGGCTATGCCCGCCCGTCTACGAGATGAGACTTCAATATAAGAACGCTACTTAAATAAATATAAAAAATCCTTTCTAAAGAAGCGCTTAAAACAATGTAAACCCGTCGGTCGATAATATATTTACTTCGGAAGGTATTTGAAAAAAGTATAAATAAAGTCTCTTTTATTTATCGAGCAGAGCAATGTTATTTAATAATAATTTGGTATTAAAAACGCTATTAAATTAAATGAATTACAATAAGTAAAATAGTAATATTACATGTTTCTCAAATTTCATAAATATTTTGGAATCGTATATAGACATAGATACATTAAAATAGGATCACTGGCAACAGTTTCTGGCATGTTGTCACTTTTTTGCCACTGGATTTTCGATTACGACATTGCAATTGTATACCTATGTCCATTTACTGTATCCAATTATAAATTACCAAATAAAACCAAAAGTAAAATAAATAAAGTTGATCAACAAGTACGATAATATTACTCTGTCAATAATACCTACATTTTAAATTATTGTTATTATAACAAATATAGAACATTCCACGCGTTTTTTCAACTGTGACCGTTAGGCGTTGAATGACAGAACATTCAGTGAAAGAAATCTAATGAAATTCTCGACAGGACACTTGACGGATTGTGTAATTAAATCCAGGTCGATTAATAGCCCCGGATTGCGACGTACACCGTTTTGAATAGGAATTAGGCAATTACCGTAATATATGTATGATTTCAATTCCACGCACACCTTTTCAATATGTCGTTACGTCACAAGTAGCCCTCGTCGGCTTCGCACGGCCAGAGATTAATCATTTGGCGATAGGATAAAATCTAGAACCGAATTTTCGATTTTCTGCCAATACTTTGCATACTCAAAATTAACGAACATGAACACATTCATTGGTTTACTCAGTGATGTATTTTTGTCTTAAAATTGGCAATTTTACAATAATAACTTCGATTGTCCAGAAGATGTCCAGAACATTTCTATTTATACTATAATAGCTGTTTTACCCACTCATCCTGACACCTACATATTACATGTTGTCACGACATGCTAAAGGGCCGAGTAAAATTGTTCAGCAGGGAATGATTTTCGTCGCTTTTCTGGATAGGTTTCTGTGCTGCTCAATGCATTTCTAGATAGGTTTAAGGCCAATAACTGATATATTAATTAGATGCGTAAGCATTTTACTAAGAATTAATGGGATTTTGTATGATACGCAAAAAGAAACAGATTTCGTATGATAGGCAAATAAAAGTACGTCTTTGGAGTTGGCATCTGCAGGGCGAACCCGACACCTTCGGCTTTTAAAACGATATCGATCGTTATTTCGATATAGATCGTGAGGTGATTACAAATTGCATCAGGGACCACACACTCCTCGGTATATCTTCGCCAGCAAGCCCATAAGAAGCCGTCGCCTAACCGCGAGGCATTGAAATGTGAAAACAACTGGCTAACCTCACGCCCTTACTACCAGACATGACATTAAACCATTTACGTTAACATTGAAAATAAAATGAAATGCACATTCAAAAACCAAAAACATGCTATTAGTACTGAGCGACTCAAATTAATTTGCTACTCATAACGACAGTCGTCAGTAGCTAGTAAGTATGTTAGTGTAGGTATCGTAAATATTTTGAATTTAGGAAAACGTGGCGTCATGTTTTTATTTTTGTAATAGCCCTTTTTGGACGTAATGCCGTTAAAAAACATATAATAATAATAAATTAAACATGTTGTGGCATCAGATAACAATAAATTCTAAATTCTCCTTATTGAAATGTGTTACTACTAATATAGCTTACTAAAATAGCTACGTTGCATAATACATATGGATAGGTATTATTTATCTTACATGTTTTGAATGTTACATTATAAATACCACACTATTTAAATTACATAATTAAATATACAAATACAAGTAAATTTAAAGTCGCCCAAGTTATGCGCGACTACTTGTCAAGTCGACAGTGTTACGTACAATTAAACCGTTCTAGCAAATCACCTGCTGGTACCAATCACATTGAAATTGTATAATCTAAAAACGGATGTTCCTTTAATTAAATAATAGTGATTATAGGTGTACCCAAGTGGTATTTGCTATAATAAAAGGGCTGCTTTAGTGCATCTTTTAGTTGTTCCTTCGGGGAGATGATCCGCCTCGTATCATCAGCCATAATAACTGATGAGCCCATTGTGAATGAAGCATTGGCTGTGGCGCGTGTGTGCGCTTAGGCGCGAGGTAAGCAGTGCATATCTCGAGGGCATCTGATACTCAGAAATCGTGATTTCCATACCGTTGAGAACTTTATGGCCGTCCACATCCTATCGCAAATACGTGAGTGATGTAAACTTTACGAGAAAAGGCCCGAATTTTGTAAGATTGGCATTTTGATTCAGTTTGCCCAGGCGATATATCAAATTGATGACCACCTCAGCAAAATACATTATTTGGAGTTTGTCCGTCCATGCAGAGCTATGCAGAAATGAGATCGCCTTTTTTGGACTACGGAAAGCCATTGATCAACTACTCTTTCCGCCTTTAACGGTTCTCCATCTCATCTAGGCTAAAAAATCGGTTAACAAACGCTTTAAATCTATAGCAAACAAACTTGGAAACTAATAAAAATAAAAATTCTTGATAAAAGTAAGTAATAACAAATAATAAGCCCGTGTAAAAAAAAAGTGTAAATTTATATAATGCCAATAAAATGGTTAGCAATGGGACTTAATAAAGATGAGTAATTAAAACTAGGTTATTTTTTCTGCGCTTGCAAGATCCACGCACGATATCTGGAGCGGATCGAGTATAATACTTATTTGTTCCCTCAATTTTGGCGGCAGGTCATTCCAAAATCTAAGAGGCGGCACACTAGATATTCGCCTACCTATTGAAGATTTTCATATTTCGCCAAGCAGTATTTAATTTACAAAGCAAAGCTAAGAGCAAATTCAAGTATATTTTATAGCGATAAGTTTATTATGCATCGAGAATACCCTACTTATAACGTGAGGACTGATGTCCCCCGTAATGTTCTCTATACAAACCACTTATTATTGTCATTTGACTTGCAATTACAGAATTACCACAGTGAAAACAATATTGTTTACGCTATGATCTTGATGCAAATGCTTCTTAGAATTACGAAATATAACTACAATTGGATATAACTATTTGGAGACAATATAATGATGCATGAATATTTTATTTCAAATATTTTTTAGTAAATTGTGACGTAGGAAGTTTGTCACACGGCCATAGTCATAATCGTATCGCTATCGTGAAATCACTAAAGGTAAGGTTTTCAAAGAACTTTCACTTTGACCTATCGTATAATAATCAAAATTCCAGATCTAACTAAGGATCTACTAGCGGTTTTGATATACAAATAAATAAAAAATAATAATCAACTTGTTGAGGTTATCAATTTAATAACACACGCTAGATAGTAATTGAATATTTTCATTGCATAATCATTGAATCACTTGAGAAATATTGAGTACCTTATACGTATGTATAGTGCTAGGTTAGATTTTTCAAAAATGACTCTTAGCTTTTGAATTTCATTCTGGCGGCAGTTTAGAATGTAGGCAGTTCAATGATTTTTATGACTTTCGTCCAGACACCAGACCAGAAACCAGAAACAAATTTGTTAAAGACTTAGTTAGCATTTATTGTTGAAGCCCCATCCAGTGCCTCCCCCCCCCCCCACTGATTTAGTGAAAGGTGACTGTACCCTCCTCAGCGAGAAAGGTGTCCTGGAACGGGGGCGACGGAGGAAAACATCAAAATAGTGCAGTTCATGATTGAAGCAGACAATCGAAAGACATATCAACAAATACATGCAACATTAAAGATTGGTACGAGCTAAGTTATTTCCAGTTTACGCAATGAAATGCAGTTAGGAAACTTTGTGCTAGATAAATAAATCATAATTTAAGCATAATAATGGAAAAATTCACAACTGCTGAAAAAATGCTGTCATTGAAATAGTATCAGAAAGAAAGCTGGATCTAATGCTATGAACCTGAAACTAACATGCAATCTGCGCAGAGGGTTTTTCCTTACGAATAGTTGCCAATGAAAGTGAAGAAAGAACGGAGTGCTTAAAAATGGATGATTGCCTTCTTCTTTGGCAGATCGGGTCACAATGCTACTATTACTTATGAAAATAAAAAAAGTGTATTTGTGGAATTTTATGTAAATAGCTATTTGAATTCTTTTTTGGAAGAGTCAATGAACGACCCACTAGAAGCAGAATGATCTTCCATACTGACGATTCTTGAAGCAGATGCTCATTCCGTCAGATAAATAAACCAATTTTATAGCACTTGTAATGTAAAATTAATGAGTCACTAATTAATTACAGTCCCGACTTTGCAAACTGTGATTTTTATTTATTCCATAAAATTGTGGATAAACTAAGAGGAGAGAGGTTTATTAATGCAGAATACGCCTTTGGAGGCGTCGACTATAACGGGCGAACTAGTCGACCCAGAAAGTTTTAACTAAAGCGATCCTTCTCCTATGAGGTAAACATATGGCAAAAGACTTTGAGACGAAAACAGAAAGTCGACTAGACTAGTCTAGTCTAGTCTAGTCGACGTTCGACTAGACTAGTCTAGTCGACCCAGAAAGTTTTAACTAAAGCGATTCTCCTCCTATGAGGTAAACATATGGCAAAAGAGTTTGAGACGAATACAAATCTACCGTCCAGCAAAGCCAACATGCCCGTCAGAGGCAAACACCTTACGGCGAGGCACCGGGTAGGTGACCCAGGGGGCAGACTCGTCCCCTGACTACTAATTTTGGCAGGATATCGAGAAGGATATCAAGAATTAATCCAAAAGGATACCTCCGTCCTTCCGACTGCAGGTTAGTAGTCGCATTCGCGGCCTCTACCTGCCGTATATCAGCGGTGATTCGCTTTGAATCTATCGCGGACCATTGGCATATTTTTCCAGGCACTGAATTCAGGATCAGGTAACCAATCGGTCATTTCTAGAGTGGTTGACGACAGGTCAACATACACCCCCGCTGTTTGGGAGACAGTATTGGCCTTTACTGCTGAAGACGCAGTAGGCCCTCCAAACGGATATAGACGAGGTGTCTAAAGAAAGGGTGCCAAATTCCACGCCACATGTTATTCTTCGTTTGCAACGCCAGAAAGCAATTCGAATTTGCCGCGTGCGTTATTGCAACCTGCGCAAATTAATAGTCAGAATTAAATGTTTGCTTGTTTGTTTATACTCTTTATTGTGAAATTTCACAATGTGCGAATTTATTGTCATATCTAACCAACTCTAAGTAAATGTCATAGCGCTTTTATTAACGAACAACGGTGTAAACGAGAGCGGGCTTGTACATACTCACCCGCTCACCATCGCAAATAAACCACGCCCAGTAACTACTCTGTGTTTTTAATCGCGTGCCTCCGGTTGGAACAGCCATTGGCACACACCGCAATCGTGAACATCATTTCCCTACACGGACCACACGACCGTGGTACAGTAGTGCTTTAATCGCCAAAGTACAGTGGTTCCGTCGCACTCAAAAGGATATCGATTGCCAAGTAGAATACTTCGAAAAGCAATATTTTAATTGACACTTTTATATCTCATTTAATTTTGAGATTCTAGAAAGTTTTAGTGTCTACTTCGTATTATAAAGGAGCACTGAAAATATCCACCGAAACGTAACTGAAATCTTTAAGGCAGAAAAATAGGTCGCTGGAGAGCCATTAAGCATGAAACCAAGGCGATACACGAGTAGAAAGCCTGCGGCCAGATAAATATCAACTGCCCCATGACGCACGCTGGGACCAGAGAGCGCCAAAGCTGGCAATAATCCAAAAAACTAAATGTCGTTTACGATATCCATTATATAACGCAAAAATACACAATTAAATTATCCGAACATAAAGCAATATCCAAAGAGCTGTTGACCCCCCCCCCCCTACCCCTCCCCCCTCCCACCCCCTCTTCTCCTAACTCCATCGGAGCATTTAGTTAAAGCGATCCACTGTGGTTTTGGAAGAGGTTTTCATAGTGTACTTAAAAAGTATTATTTGAAGTATTGTAACATTAAATTATCACTTTTAAATTTTAGGCGTGTAGCTCTATTTGAGTAGGGGTACATTATTCAAATACAATACCTTCAATGTTTCCAATATAGTAAAAAAATAATCATACGTTTTTTATTATATGTCAAGTACGATTAAGCTTTGGTTGCAACATATTTCAGTTGGTATACGTTACAAGATTAGAGATCAATATAAAAAATGCTACTGCTTTGAATTACTTTCTTTCCTACACGATATTTTCTTGACTTATAAAAAACAAGATTAACAATATAATTTTTTTATTTTACGAGAATTATTTGCCACACCAGGCATACAAATATAGCATATTTTTCATATCATAAGAGCATATGGAAACCAAATTATTATATAATAACAATTTAATTTCTTGGCCATGAGGTCGAGAAATAGGCACAATATAAAAAGTTCAAAGTAGAATTGTTCATTGCCAGAAAGCATAAAAATACTATTAATATAAATGATCTAAAATGAATTTGGGTTTGTGTATTCTAAAACCGTCTCAAAAAATCAATGTTCTTTCCAAATAATATAATGTCCTGAATCTTGTAAATTAATATTATTATTTATTATTCTAATTAATTTATAATATTATGTATTTACATTATAGTGTACCTATACATAATATGTGTATAAATAATATTCTTTATACTTTTCGTTTAAAAAAATCTGCCGTATTACAATTGGCATTAAGCTAAGTTAGATTGTATGGAAAGTTTAATATAATATTGCTTATCAAAGAATAAAAAAAAAAATCTTTTTGATTCAATTTAAAAGTACCGTTGATACAAAATTCCGATAAACCAAATAAAACAAGAATCAGAGATTACATCCTTGGCATTGCTACCTAAACGATCAATCGGCGGAAAGTTACTATTTGATTTGATTCCTGTTATTAAGTTCTCTGGGTCCACTGTGCGGCGTCCTATCGATATCTGGGTTAAAGTTCTTCCCTTAGTTTTGTAGTGTAATAGAATTTTTACTTCAGGTTTGTTTATCCAACATAAGAATTGTATTTTATATTAATAATTATATAAAGTTAATTTAGGTGTGATAGAAAGTACAAGCATTTTATTTGATGTACTATTTTACTTATTTAAAATGAACGATGTTTTTACTTACTCGATCGCTGGTTCTTGATGAAGTAAAGCTGAAGCCGCTCCTTGAACGTATTCTCGTTGACGTAGTATTCAACGCGTACTCTGTAACAAAGATGTCAAATATTGTATTTCACCGCAGTGGTTATAATGAAATAGCTATTATTATTCGCAGTAAAATATATCACAATTATTAAAATTACAAAGTGAAAGTTAGCTCTAAGGAATAGAATTATGTATCCTTAAATTGATTACTTTCAGGAGAGACAAAATAAGACATACATCTAAATATGCGTGATTCATTTTCATACGAAACAAACTATCTCCCCATGAGATAAGATTGTTTTTTATTTTATATTTAGTTATTCTGTACAAATAAATTATTTAAAAAGTGTAACTCCTAACGGTTTTAATTTGTAAGGATGACAAAGTCACAATCACACAACTTGTTAGAAAGAGATTGATATATAACCTGAATGATAAGGTATTTTGGCTGCAATTCTTCTATACTTTACAAATTTAACAAATATTTGTTACAAAAAATGTAGTATTCTGATATACATATTCTTTGGCATTTCACGATAGGTTATTTTTGGAATAATATACATGCATAAGAACTAGTGATGGTGATACTAGTGATTCGGCTATATAAAAAAGAATAAAGTAAGTATCATGTTGTTAAATCGTCATTTCGACTTTTCGATGATGCATATTTTTGTCCTTAATCCACAAGAGAAAAAAAAAATAAATTACCCGGAGTAAGTATTAAATAAGAATAATTCATAAAGGTAAAACATATGAAGCCTATAGTAGTAGATAACCCTTATTTTTCGATTATGTTCGTTATGCAAACACGCCGACGGATCTTTCAACAGTATTTTAGTCTCCAAAAGTTCAAAAACTATTATCAGGCCATGAATCAAAACACGATATATGTATAATTAATGAACAAATTTGATAACCAGTCAGATATTTCATATTATTTGAGTAATTGCATGATTTTGGTATTCTGGATCATGAGAATAATCTATACTTTGCAGACATCAGTACGGAATAAATATTCCGATATTATTTCGTCCACGAGAGGCATGCCGTCTTCCTGGATTTGCCTAACCACGAGATAGTCTGGTGGCAAAAGTAACACTGTCGCACATACTAAAGTTTGTTTTACCCCATGTGTACAAAAATATGTTTCCATATATTTTTACTTCGAACGAAAAATTATCCCTTTCCCTACAAGCATCCAATATCTAGGCGTCTTACGGTATTCACTTTGCAAGCTAAAATGGTCTCGGAGCAAGCCCGTAATATTTTTCTCTCTTTACGCCGAGTGAGAAATACTGAAAGGGGTAATCAATTTCCAGTGCTCCGCATCATTTACACGGGTCTTTTCGTACCCCCAGATCACTAAGGCGTCTCGCGCATGGGCAGCGAAAGACTTTTCTGGAGGCAGAGAGGGACTACTGCTGCTTCGCTAATTCCACCCCTGATTGCGATATGCGTTGCTTGCTTACCGAGCCACGTCTACACTAGCTACATCGGTTTTGACGAACGTGTTCCCAGAAGATTTTGAAGTCTTAAGCATGCTGAGATTCTTTGGCTGCGTAAAATAGCAAAGGGCGGAATAATTCTCTGTGACAAGTAACCGGACTGTATTACGGTTGGCCGACTGATCTCCGTGCATGCCTTATTGAAAAATTTAGGGTGCGAAAACACAGGATGGCGGTCAGACCAGCCGCTTAATAAATTTCGTCTTCCGGTAATTTATAATCGAGGATAGAATGTATTACTCATAGCTCTTGTTGTTTGACCACTTTACCACATAGATGATCGGAGGTTATTGCGATTTCAGGAGCAATCTGTTTGACCGCAGTCTCGCCAACGACCCGTAATGTGCATTTGGTAATAACTGTCAAACTGCAGAACACATTTTGTGTCAAAGTTTTGGTTCTTTCTGTCGCAGTGTCTGGTTATTTCTAGGTACGGTTCAGGGTGCGGTCGGTTGCCACGTCCATGGGTATTGTCTCTGGTATTTCGAGCCAGTTGGTAGTAAGGATTGCTTTGTAGTTTTACGAGAGTTTGTAGCTCACTGGTCGGCATGGCTAGATGTGGTTTAAGGACTTACCCCTTTTGGGTATTAGAGTTTAGAAATTCATATGTTCGTTATTGTGCCTCGTTTTTGAAAGGATGTCGTTTCAAATATTATTAAGTGTATTCACAGTTTCACAGTTTCACAGTATTCACAGTTTTTTTTTAGAAATACCAATTGGCATCTTCACAATTTCCTGCCATATCGATCCTTTTTTCATAAAAGCTGTTTAATTCTTATATGTAATTTATCAGTTGTAGAGCAGTTTTATACCAATCGATTGTATTTAGCTGTATTTTATACATCCCATTGATTAAGCTCATCATGTTTTTTTTGTCTGGAATACGATGATATAAGGAGTGTCAGTTTTGAAATAAAGGTGGTCAACGACATATTTATACGTAGGTGGTAAAAATATCGTAAACTCTCTCTCTCACATGTCGTGTATTTAGTAGAAAGGAAATCAACGGTCTAATCACGTTGAACAACAACTTTGGAAGGAAGAATTGAAATCTTTGCACGACATTTATGATAAACACACGTAGCTTATGGAGAAAGTCTTTAGAAATCCTCGATATCTAGGGAGTTTTAAGATGACGATGATTATAAAAATACTCATGTTTTCCTCATTTGTTTAAAAAAATCATGTTTACCCTTACGTATCAGAATTGATTAATCCATAAGTTTGGACAGTTAAATCACTGGTAAAATAGTTTAGTTTGTACACATACATGAGTAAATGGAGCACTTTTGGAAACATGTTTAGGGCCTTTCACTCTTGTGCCCCTCATAGTTTTAAGGTTAGTGACTATATGTCGAAGAAACACCCTATTTATAGTACTAATACACATAGAGGTGTATCTACTGATACCATAACGTTTGTTTAACTTATCTTCTGGATTTTTAACAATCTTGGAGGTTTTTTGAGAAATAGGGAGTTTTTATAATATAGGATCACGAAAGTCAATACCCGGATAGGTGCGAGCATGTGTACTACAGATTAGTCCTATTTTGCTTATATACCACCATTAAAGACCAAATCGACCCATTGTATTCGGGTCAGTAGTCTTGTATTTTATGTGTGGTTTATACTACTATTTCTACCACTCGTCAGAGTTCCTTTAATAGCGCGTAATATTAACACAGGGCAATTGACATTAAATATGAAGCATAGGTGGATACATATCATTATCAAATTAATGATATCCAGGAAGAATGTTAAGGAGGAAGACAAATTACAAGGAATTAAATATTTATAACGAAAAACGGAAATTAGTCCAGCTAACCTATTGTAAGAACAAGGGCCATGTCCATCAATAACGATGACTATCGATGTAATGGAACTGACCCACATATTTTAAAAAAAAATACTTCAAGCCCGGCCATACAAAACGCGGACTGCTGATACGTACAATGGCGGCGACGAACAGAACTGTCGCTGTTCGCAAGCGTCGGGGCATTCGATACTTATTAGGCTGACACTAAGTACATAATTTATTTATTTAATTATTTTATAACTAGATAAGTAATATTTTCACTGATAAAATACGTATTAGGAATGTATAGGTAAGGGAATACAATTATTATATTAACAGTTTATGTAAGAAAAAACAATAAAATCGAAAAAAATCATATTACCAAATTATATAATACGAATACACGGTAGCGTTAAGCGCAAAAGAGTGGTTTTTGCATGCATATATTACGGTATACCGCGTTTTTTATCTATATACTAGCTGTACCCGGTATGCGTTGCAATGCCACTCAAATAAAGAAAGTGTTTGTGTTTAATTCTGTTTATTAAAGTGCTTTGGGATACACATTTTTTTTTATTTTTTTTTCTGGTGCATACATGAATAATTAAGAGGGTTTCTGACGCGT
>OX155980.1:44598408-44683158 GCA_944548615.1 Micropterix aruncella | reverse complement strand
CTTTACGGCGACTGCTCTTGAAACGACCATCGGCTACCCGATCGGACGACGACGGTGGACTGTTTTGTCCAAGTCTTCTGCGCTCACTTCACGGGGAGATAGAATGACTATACGTTAAAACTTCCTGAGGTGACGGGCTCGCCCGTTGTAGTTGACGACTCTATTTGATCATTCGGCTACCCGATACCAGGAGATAGTTTGATACCAGGAAAAATTTGGCAGTAACTGATAGCAAAGGCGCTTGGTCTGCCCGCTGAGTCAACTGCCCGGTGCGTCTTCTTCGCTCATCCCGCGGCTGAAAGAACGATCACATACGTTATACCAGCCTGGGGTGACGGGTTCGCCCGTTGTAGTCGACAACCCAAGTTGTTAGTCAGAGTGCACAGTCGATTGGCTTATGCCGCACGGTGCGCAGACCGTCCAGACGCGCCAAGAAGTTTGATTCCTAGGGGAAACTGACCATAAGTTAGGGGAATTCAAGCTGATTAGGGGAAGAGTTGGTAATCCTAGCATGCTAGCGAAGGTTTGTCTCTTTGTCCCGGGACAATTATAGTCGTGCTCGCATTCATAATCTATTTGCGGAGCCGTCCTCGCGCACCAACCTAAGTCGATGAAGTCTGCTTACACGAGCTTTGCGGCACATAAATGCGCTAATGTTCGACAGCGCCAAACTTTGATATTTTTACAGCGAGCCCGCATCTCTTCAAGGTGTGGGCATTGCGCTACTTGTTTATGGCAGAATAATATAAAACTGTTTTCAATTTATGTACTGTAAGTTTGTAAGTTTTTTCTATTCTTAATGCCGGTATTTGTATTTAACGCTTATTTAAACATGTTATGTATGTACTTGTAAGAATTCTATTATTTTTTTTATATTTATGTGTATATTGCATATCAACGGATTGTAGAAACAGTAATGTTGATTTGTTATGAAAATAAATAAATAAATAAATAAATAAATAAGGCCAGAGTCCTACCCGGGCTCGCACTTCATGCGTGGAGGCCGTCGGATAGGTGTCGACACCGTGAGTGTGGACCAACTCTGAACAGAATGGGTCTTCGTGGCCACCTCAGCTAGGGCCCATTAACTCCCTCAACGGTCAACAGCGGAGAGACCGGACTATTCTTCTAAGGTTGGTCAGATTATCAACGATCCTGCTAAGCAGTATTTTGTTTTATTTTTCAGATATGTTGCGCGCTTGCCGTTCCACGTCTATGCAGCCCCCGTCTCGCTTTCGTCGCCGAGCTTCATAAGGTCAGTACTTATTAATTTAATTTTGAATTTTATTTTGACCTTACGGCGACTGCTCTTGAAACGACCATCGGCTACCCGATCGGACGACGACGGTGGACTGTTTTGTCCAAGTCTTCTGCGCTCACTTCACGGGAGATAGAATGACTATACGTTAAAACTTCCTGAGGTGACGGGCTCGCCCGTTGTAGTTGACGACTCTATTTGATCATTCTGCTACCCGATACCAGGAGATAGTTTGATACCAGGAAAAAATTTGGCAGATACTGATAGCAAAGGCGCTTGGTCTGCCCGCTGAGTCAACTGCCCGGTGCGTCTTCTACGCTCATCCCGCGGCTGAAAGAACGATCGCATATCGTTATACCAGCCTGGGGTGACGGGTTCGCCCGTTGTAGTCGACAACGTCCAACTATGCAGCTTTCCGGTAGCGAACGCTTTCGTTTAGCTCGGGCCAAAAGATCAATTCAGTATTCAGTTTATTTATTCAGAATATACAATAACAGCATGAATTAGGAATTAAAGCTAATTATCGCATATTAGAATTCGTCAGTTTATATGTAGATATAAAAATATTTAAGCATAAATATTAATTCAACAATAGCATTGACTAAAGTCGGCTTTACACGACAGACAAATATTTCTTTTTAAAAAAAATAATAGAGCTGAATCCATGTACATGAGTATACATATAAAATAGATTATTATTATAAGAATATTAATAATCATCAAGCACTTTATACAAAAAATAATCACACAATTGGAAGTATCGAAACAAAATTGGAAAAAAACAACGTATGTATATGATCAGGTATGTTACATTACACATTGTAATCTACATATTAAATATTAAATTAATAATATTATAATTAAATAATAAAAACTAAAATGAGGTACCTGAAAGTTACAATTATTAATGTTATTCCCATTTCAAAGAATTGGCATGCTCAAAAAAATCACCCAGCTTATAGAAAGCATGTGTGGATTGCAGCTTTTGTTTTATAAATCTTTTAAACGCCTTTGTTTCCATCTTCCTTGTGGAGAGAGGTAGCTGGTTAAAGAGCTTATAGCTCAAATATCCAAAGGACTTTTGTGTCTGCGTAAGGCGTACTTTAGGCAGGATAACGTCATCACGTCTGCGTGTATTGTGGGAGTGCATATTCCCGTTTACCTCTTGTTCGTTAATATTTGATTTAGCATATAGTAGACATTGTAAAATATATTCAGACGTAAAAGTCAGTATTTTGTACTTAAGAAAATATGGTTCGCAGTGCGTGTCACGGGATACTCCTGCAATTGCTCTCAATGCACTTTTCTGTAAAATGAAAACCCTAGAACTGTCTGTGGCATTCCCCCATATCAGTATACCATAAGTCATTTTAGAATGGAAACAGGCATGATACGCAGTTATTGCAGCGATTTCACCAGCTAAGAATTTAATCTTTTTTATTGCATATATTGCCGAAGAAAGCGCACTACAAAGTTCATTAATATGGATGTTCCAGCTAAGACGATGATCGATCATGATACCTAGGAACTTTGTCGATTTGCTTAATTCTAGAGTACTGTTGTTTAGAGTTATATTGAATGGTATAGCAGACGATTTTGAGAAGAAGTGCATAGTTACGGTTTTTTTTTGCATTAAGCAAGAGATTATTCTCTGTGAACCATGAAGTTGCTAGGTTTAACGCATGATTGGCATTGGTCATTAGGTCGTTAAGATTGTTATCGTGAAACAGGAAACTTGTATCATCCGCATAGAGCAAGGTTTTGGTGTAGGCGGGCAAGCAATTGCCTATATCATTAATGAAAAATAAAAATAATAATGGACCAAGAATCGATCCCTGGGGAACTCCGCAGGTTATCGGTTGAGGTGTAGATCTAAATCCATCTATTTCTACTACCTGTGACCTGCCTGTTAAGTAGGATTTCATCATGTTATTGGCTTTGCCCCGAATCCCATAACTGTTTAATTTATTGAGCAGTATTTCGTGGTCAGCCGAATCAAACGCTTTGGATAGATCACAAAAAACTGCCACGGGTTGGGAAGAATTTTCAAAAGTGTCGGTAATGAAATTTACCATCTCCGAAATCGCCGAGGTGGTGGACATGTTCTTCCTAAAACCATATTGATATTTATTTATTATATCGTATTTATTTGCGAATAGATATAGCCTGTTATATAAATTTTTTTCGAAAATTTTGGAGAAAGCTGGAAGCAGTGAAATTGGCCTGTAATTTTCAGGATCAGTTTTGTTCCCTTTTTTAAAGACTGGTACTATCTTTGCTATTTTCATTAAATTTGGGAACACACCTTGTTTCATACAATTATTAAAAATAGACCTCAAGGTGTTGGAAATCGTTGGTGCTATATTCTTTATTAATTTAATCGAGTGTGCCCAGATATCCATTGATGTTTTTGTTTTAATGCCATTCAAGGCCTTATCAAATTCAATGGAAGTTATAGGATGCAACAGTATTGATGCTGGTATCTCACCTACAATTGTTGAAGAGGGTAAACTAGGAGAATTTGTCATTCGTTTAACAGCGTTTGTAAAATATTCATTGAGTATATTTGCCGTTTCTGTAGGATCAGAGACTTTAGAACCATTGTGAAGTAATTGAATATGTTCATTTGCCTTACTTGAAATATTTCTCCCCTCTCTATTGATGATACTCCACATAGTTTTGGTTTTGTTATTCGACTGCTTAATCTCTTATTCTATAGTATTTTTCTTAGCTGCTACTACTGATTTGTCATATTTTTGTTTACAGTTCGTATAATAGTCCTTAAGTAATGAATTTGTGTTTTGATTTAAATTATCCTGTAGAATTTGAAGTTTTCCTAGATCGTTTCTAAGCTCATTATCAATCCAAGAAGGCGTACCGCCTTTTGTTGACACTAGTCTGTATTTCGAGGGAAAGCAAGCTTCAAAATGACGATTAAAAACTTTTATAAAATTGTCATAGTCAGAATTTGGGTCTGATGAATCAGTAGTAAAGCATTCTTTATTTAATAGTCTAATAAATGAGTTAATAGCGTTAAAGCCGAATTGTCTTTTCCACACATGCTTACTATTTGGGTTCGTCAAATTTGATTCTAAGTGGATCATCTGAGCATTATGGTCAGAAAAGGGTATAATTACATTATCAATAGAGCAAAAATTTGCGTTCTATAAAATATGTTATCGATGCAGGTCGCACTGAGTTCATTAATCCTGGTTGGAGTATTAAATGCCATCGTAAAGCCACACGATGTAAAAGAGTCTCTTAGCTTATTGCTATTGCCTGAGTTTTCTAGGATATTAACATTAAAATCACCACACACCACAATCTGCTTGGAGGAGTTTGAGAGTTTGTCCATAATCGATTCGAGGCAAGACATGAACACGTTAAAGTCACTGTTTGGGACCCTATAAATACAAACAATGACACATTTCTGTTGTGTAATTTCTACACAGGATATTTCCGTGTTTCGTTCTACGGATAATGATGTTATATCATCCCTGGTTTTGACATTTATCTCATTTTTAACCATGATACAGCTACCGCCTCTTATGTGATCTTTTCGACAAAAGTAGCTTGCAAGTTTGAAACGGTTAATATGTAGCAAATTGATATTATTTGTCTGCATCCAATGCTCTGTTAGGCAGGCCACGTGAATACAGTATTTTTCAAGGATGATCTCCATGCTTAGATGTTTTTTATTTATTCCTTGTATATTCAAATGCATGATTCCAAGCTGCTTTTTACGGTTTAATTCCTTATCATCTGCTTGCATCGTAAAATGTTCATTTTCGTTGACCCCTTGATTTTCTCTGTAAGTTTTGTGTCGTGTTTGGCATATCGTCATTGCTCCTCCACCGAGGAGTTAATATAGAAAGGGCTTTCTGGTTTTACTGTTTGTGATCTCATATGTTATACACTCAGAAAATTTATTTTTTCCTGTAGAGTTGAGCATTGAGCCATTTTTAGAATAGTCGTTTTCATCCAAGTAGTCAGTTAGCCATACTAGCTTGGCATGTGTAAATTTAGCAATCTGCTCGGCCATCATTATGTTCAATTTATATATATCTTCGTTTGCCCTCGTATTGTCAAGTCTATATGGTATTGATGTTATTATTACATTAGTGTGTATCGTAGCATTTAGTATCCTTAACAGATTTTTCTTTGTTGACTGTATCAATAATAATGGCTTTGTTTTGTGGAAGTAGGAATGATGAATACCTCCAAATACAATATAAAAATCTTTTTTGTCAAGATTTTTTGCAAGGATGTCAGTTTCTTCACCGAGACAAAATTGTGGAGAATGTGTTTTTACAATCCCACTTACATTCGTATCTTTCAGGCTGTATTTAAGTTTGCTTGCGCAACCTTTGCCGTTCTCATCTGCAATTAAAATCACTTTCGGCTTCTTCTCGGTTTCATTTCTAACAACTTGCATTTTCTTCCCTCCTGTACTTATTTGTGTTTTTATCGACGTTTTCATTGTTTTATGTGCATTATCAGGTTTTTGGGCTTTGGAGATCTTACTTTTTTTTGTAGATTGTTTTTGAATACTTGATTGGCTTTGCACGTTGCTACTGTCATTTTTCCTCTTCCTAGATGTTTTTGTTGTTTGGTTCAGGTTACTGTCCGTATTTTTATGTTGTGTTTCCTCGTTTGTTAGTAGTAGTTTTTGTTTTAAAATGCCATTTTCAGCCAGAAGTGAGGTGATTTGATCTCTGAGGGGTTTTAGTACCGTATCATTTTCTTTTATAATTTCAGTAAGTTTCGTCATCTCCGATTCTAATT
This sequence comes from Micropterix aruncella, assembly GCA_944548615.1. NCBI lineage: Eukaryota > Metazoa > Arthropoda > Insecta > Lepidoptera > Micropterigidae > Micropterix > Micropterix aruncella. Next base: position 44,677,115 of record OX155980.1, on the reverse strand, counting down.
CAAGATTTTTTTCCTTTGCGGTATCGCGTGCTTGTTTCAGAGTATTAAGCTTCTTCTTCAATTTATTCATTTCCTCACAGATTTTATCGAACTCTTCCGAATTATCGTCTATTTCTTTTTGAAGCTTTCTACTTAACGTACGTTCTGTGTTTACTTCTTTTCGTAATTTTTTTATTTCAGTATCCCAATCCAGATTCGATTCCAAATCTAGGTCTATAGAAAACAGATCAGTATCCATCTGTGATCGAGTCTTTCGAGGACTCATTTTAATATTAATATATTTTTACTTACGTATGTTTTCTGTATAATTAATACGTAACAGAATACAGTTTGCAATCGTTGGTGTAATAACGGTTTTACTTTAGAGTACCAGAAACAATTTTTCTTATCCGTTCGTCCGTTCCGCAGTTGATATATAATGTGGGTAGTCTAATATTGGTTGAGAAAAATGGCCGTCGCGTTGTTTAGATGCTCGTCGCGGTTTATGTATTATAAACAAATAATGCCAAATCGTAACCAAATTATAGGGAACCGCTATTCGCGAGTTACCAGTGGTTTGGGAAAATGGATAACTGTTGTGGGATGTGCATCGAATCGACAAAATCTTTCGTTTTTCTTCGGTCGCCGTTGACAGATGACGTAGAGCTGTGCAGTTCTTTGTTTACGATTTATTTTGTTCCTTAATATCGAAAGAAAAATATCAAGTTCGTGATTAGTTGTGCTAAAAATATCCGGTTCGAATTTCAAATCTCTTCCGTTATGAATAGTTATCAATAATTTGAAGTGCAAAAATCACTCACTGTGTTGTAATTAATCGGTGATTCTGTTTCGTCGCAACTGTGCTGTCACCGTCCATTTAATAATTAAGGTAAATTAATGAAATTTCCACTTTTAACATTAAAAATAAAATAATTTGACCGGAGCTTGTACCGTTCACACTGTAGCGTTGGGCACGACCAATTGTAGGTAAACTCGCATCGCAGGTGAACAATTATTTTGACACGTCCAAGAGCAGCGGTTTTTAGCCGTCAATTGTACACGACGAAAATGTAATATAATGTATTCTTCAAATCTAAACTAACATAAAGATTGCTAAGATGAATAAATGAATTAATGAAAATCTCTTTATTGCACAATAAAAAATAAGGTACAATGGCGGACTTATTGCTACATTACAATATCTTCCAGTCAACCAACACAATATATTCCAGTCAACCAACCCAATATCTTCCAGTCATCCAACTCAATATCTTCCAGTCAACCGACAGGTGACTGTTTTGATCATTTTAAAGAACTGACCAAATTTTTTGTCGCTTGGTTGCCGAAAACTGTAAATAATCAACAAAATATAAAATACCAAGCGACAACAAAAACTACCCCAGCAGTTTGAGAGTGGGACTAATCGACGCAGGATTTTTTTATGATTCTAGTGATATATATAACTCAATCTCGCCCAAATTGTCGTATAGTAAATTTTTCCTTTCCACCGTCGATGTATTTATTTTAACCTAGTGATATTTGGACATTTAGACAACTACTTACTTAATATTTTTAGATTGAGGTACCCTATGACACTCGGGATGACATAACGATTCTAGTAATACCGCAGATTTTTAAATTGGTCTTAAGCGTTTAGAAGTTATGATGGAATAAAGAAACGGAAATTTGTGGTCGGGGAATTTTCGATCACTACAACAGAATTAGGTTTTTGAAATTGAATTGAAATTTAGACAGGACGTGAGAACTAATAATATTGTTTTAATTTTCAGACGACCTCTAGCGGCGGCGGGGCGAGTAACGGCATACGCGGGAGAGCCGGCGCGCGGCGGAGACCGACGGGCGGCGTTTTGTTATTACTGTTTTATATAGAATAACGACGTTTCACTCAAAATTTTGTTGAATTACAAGGAATTTTGATGAAACTCCATTACTCGATTATATGTATCATTATATTTCAACGATGTAACGTGATGTGTGTTATGCACTTTTTTTTGTGATACATTATAAATTTTTATCAAATGTGGCAATTTTTAAACCTGCATGTACTATTTTGTACTGGAAATTTAGTACCAATAAAAAATTTTTAAGCATAAGTCGCATAGAAAATAAATGATAAAATCCAATCTCGTCAACGTTTTTCACTTAGATTTTTTTGTTATATTTTTCTATGTTTCTTTTGTACATATATAAAGAAACGAATAATTGTATACCTAATATACCAACTGATGAAAGTTTTTATTTTAGTCGGTACAATTGTTTTGTTTATTTTTATGACATGTTTGTTTTATTTTTATCAAATGACTTATTGTAAAATTTTGTACTGGAAATTTAGTAAATAAAAAAAAAATTGGTTTGTTGAGTTTTCTTCTAGGAAATTTTAATAATAATAATAATTCTACAAAAGTGGTTTAAAAACGAATATACCGCGTGAAGTTTGTAGCACCCGACGTTTCGGCGATGTTGCAGCGGCCGCTGTCCAGTCTACCCTGGACAACGGCGGCTGCAACGTCGCCGAAACGTCGGGTGCCACAAAGTTCACTCGGTAAATTCGTTTATAAAGCTATTTATAATGTCAAACAACCGCGATAATCTTTGATTTCATAATAATTGCAAAGGCATGATACAAATGTGGTTAAAAAACTAATTTACCACGTAAAGTTTGGACACCAACGTTTCGGCGACGTTGCAGCCGCCGCTGTCCAGTCTACCCTGGGCAACGTCGCCGAAACGTCGGGTGCTACACACTTCACGCGGTAAATTCGTTTATAAAGCTATAATGTGAAGCAACCGCGATAGTCTGATTTCATAATAATTGCAAAGGCATACAAAAGTGGTTAGAAGTTTTTCGAATGTATTGAAAACTTGACGCTTATTAGATGTCCAATAACTAATTATTATACTCCAGTCACATTTCATAGAAGAAACTATAAAATCACACTCCGAATTTGCCTAATCAAATAAGAACGCACCGCGGCGATATTGCATAGACAGGCGCGTTGCCCAATTTTATCGATATTCGCGAAATCGCGGGGTGCGCATACCTATTTGTTTACGTAATTAGTATGGAAGAATTACCATATTTTGAGCCAGATTTCCTATAGTTTTTCTATGAAATGTGACTCTTTAGAGTATAATAATTAGTTATTAGACATATAATAAGCACATAATAACACAATATATTTGAAAAACTTTATCCACTTTTGTATTATGACTTGTCAAAGTTAATACCAAATTTTCGTCACCGACTCGCAAAAGTTTGGATTTTTCTGTAATATCAGACAAAGCTCAAAGGTCTGGTATGATTTTATAAGAAGTGTAGTGTAGTGGAAAAGTTATTATGAAAGAATTTCATATAAATAAAGTCCCTAAGTAGTCAGAAATACAAAATTAAAAAAAAAAAAATTTTACGAGGAGACATCAAATTTTTCTTGGTTATTATGACTGAAAAACTAAATATTTTTGTATGCAAAGAAGTAAAAAAAAATAATGGTTTTGGTAAAGCATTTAATAAAGAACATAACTGTAAATACAATTTCCGCATAGACTTTCGTATTTTGTGATAAAAACATCGAAATGATAAATATGCGAGTTTTTTCACTTCGCCAAATTTGTAATTTGTCGCCATTATTATCTTAATTGATTTACGAGATAAGGTTATAATCTTTTATATGTCAAATTTCAATGCGATCATTTTACAGTTCTTCTTTTTATTATCCGTATAGTGGTTTACAAGTTATGGTCGTTTTTATCAAGGTCGTCGATTTTACGCGCAAAAACGTCTCGCGCAAATGGGACAGCTGAATTTTTCTTCGCGAGCGGAAGGGTTAACACGCCAGTTAATTGAGGCCTTTGTCTTAGCAATTTTGAAACATCCGCTCAGTTTCCATTTGTATTGGTATCGGTTGAGCAGATATATTGCACTCCTTTGAGATGTTATCAAAGCTCACGGTGGAAACTGACAGTAGTGTAATAATAACCGCCTCCGTTTACCGTGTTGAGGATACTATCAAGCCTTTGTACCTTACGGGCAAGGTACTTAATTATTTTTGTGTGAATAGCTTTTGTGCTCGCCTCAAAGTAGAATATTAATAATATGAACGCATATTCAATTTACCCATCCTTTGTGCTACCGTTCATGTTTTTGATACGCTGCAATATCGTGCAGTAAAGCAAGCCGAACACACGTGTCATGGACAGGGATGAAATCCAATCATCCTCTTTGAAAGTTCAACTCGTGTAAATGCTGTTTAGCGTAAAAGCAAAATTCACCTTTTAGTCTGACAAGTAAAATAATTACAATTTTATAGGCACGTCAATTACCAATCAAGGAAAAAATGTATGACATCATTTTAATTACAAATCAATGATTTAGGAGTAGATATGTGAAAAAAATGTTAATTATTACGGATGCTTACATTTTTTTTATGAAACTTGGTATTTTATTTGCTTAATTTTATTTTGCAGTCTCCCCTATATAAAAATATTTTCTAAAATGATCCTTCCCTCCTACTCGTTGGTATATATTCGCTCATGATTGATTTTTTTACCTTGTCCACTAATTCGAAAATCAAAACCATTCGACAGTAAATAATAAGAACGACAGACAGTAGCCGCTCCTTTCCCTAAATAAAAAAACCATTTTATCTGTTGTATTTATAATAGTAAAAAATAGTTTTACCTGACTGTATTCGGCTAACCCGTCAAATGTGAGGCATCCCATTAGGGATATAAACTTTAATACGTTGAAATGTGAGGCGTCCCAATAACCACATCATGATGGAGGCCACAGTCGCCGTTTGGGAAGAAATCCATTAAAAAATATAACGCGCTTCTATATTTTATCGTTTGATGCCAGAAAATAGCCAATGATTCGTTACCATTACTGTATACGATAGTAACATGCGATAAAATCTGTACGATACATGGCAACTGTGCCAACTCGTGGAAAATTCCGCTTCGGCAGTGCGACATTTCGGTCGAACGAGCGCCGCGCGGCTCGTAACTTAAATTACAATTGTAAGTGTTTTTAGTTGGATTTTACCCGTAAAAGTGAGTTATATGCATTCTAAAATTGTCTAGGAATGATAATTACCGATTGGAGAAGGCCATTTCCTTTTTTTCACGTAGTTTTTAGTAAATTTATGATGTGACGCAACACGATCAATGACGGTGTATCAACATTTTTTTCGAAACGAACGAAATCTCGCGAATGCAGTGTTTGTATTGGTTTATTTCGCTTATAAAATCGTTATTATTCAATGTAGGAGGTATATACTCAACGAATTAGATGTATTTTGATATTTACACGTCGTTTGCAAACGGACCACGTTTTCAGAGTTCATAGTTTGGCGGCAAAAACCGAAATTTCTCAATGTGTATAGAGAAGGCTTGGATTTCTATCGATACAAAACAACAACAAAAATACGGAAAAAAAAATTTATTTTCGATATTTTTATTTTTGAGAAATTTGGTTATTTGAATATCGGATTTTATAGAGAAACTAAAATGCAGCTTAAAATAACATACAACTTTTTTTCAATTTGGGCTTATTTACTGAGGAAATCTAGACTGTGTCTCACCATGCGGTGTAAGATCGTTATACCAGCCTGGGGTGACGGGTTCGCCCGTTGTAGTCGACAACCCAAGTTGTTAGTCAGAGTGCACAGTCGATTGGCTTATGCCGCACGGTGCGCAGACCGTCCAGAAACGCCAGAAGTTTGATTCCTAGGGGAAACTGCCCATAAGGTGGGGGAATTCAAGCTGATTAGGGGAAGAGTTGATAATCCTAGCATAGGAAACTAACCATAGGGCCAGAGTCCTACCCAGGCTCGCACTTCATACGTGGAGGCCGTCGCATAGGTGTTGACCCGTGAGTGTGACCAACCCTGAACAGAATGGGTCTTCGTGGCCACCTCAGCTAGGGCCCATTAACTCCCTCAACGGTCAACAGCGGAGAGACCGGACTATTCTTCTAAGGTTGGTCAGATTATCAACGATCCTCCTAAGCACTATTTTGTTTTATTTTTCAGATATGTTGCGCGCTTGCCGTTCCACGTCTATGCGACCCCCGTCTCGCTTTCGTCGCCGAGCTTCATAAGGTCAGTACTTATTAATTTAATTTTGAATTTTATTTTGACCTTACGGCGACTGCTCTTGAAACGACCATCGGCTACCCGATCGGACGACGACGGTGGACTGTTTTGTCCAAGTCTTCTGCGCTCACTTCACGGGAGATAGAATGACTATACGTTAAAACTTCCTGAGGTGACGGGCTCGCCCGTTGTAGTTGACGACTCTATTTGATCATTCGGCTACCCGATACCAGGAGATAGTTTGATACCAGGAAAAAATTTGGCAGTAACTGATAGCGGAGGCGCTTGGTCTGCCCGCTGAGTCAACTGCCCGGTGCGTCTTCTACGCTCATCCCGCAGCTGAAAGAACGATCACATATCGTTATACCAGCCTGGGGTGACGGGTTCGCCCGTTGTAGTCGACACCGTCCAACTATGCAGCTTTCCGGTAGCGAACGCTTTCGTTTAGCTCGGGCCAAAAGATCAATTGTAGGTAAACTCTGATTGGTTCAACACGATTCAACACCTATTCAGTTATTTTATTTTATTTTATTAATTTACCATATAATACGTCATATAAACACCATTTACATAATATGGTTGAGTTGGGAGAGATTGAGCACATCCTATGGTGAAAATGTTTAACCGCATTCCTAACTAGGTCAGAGACCCGTATCTAGGGATGCTGATTTTTGTTTAATTGTATCGACGAGCTGACTCTTTTGATATTATGAACTTAAGTTGCATTGCATAATACATAAGAATATATACATACGCATACATACACATATACATAAATATATATATATATACATACCTACACATATATATACATAGCAAATAATACACGAGATTTGGTATTAATTAGTAATATATAATTTATTAAAACAACTTAAATTATTAGCGAGAGCAATTGAGACTCCTAGGATAGAAAACGAATTTACCGCGTGAAATTTGTAGCAGCCGACGTTTCGGTGACGTTGCAGCCGCCGTTGTCCAGGGTAGACAGGGCAGACTGGTATAACGATCACATATCGTTATACCAGTCTGGGGTGACGGGTTCGCCCGTTGTAGTCGACACCGTCCAACTATGCAGCTTTCCGGTAGCGAACGCTTTCGTTTAGCTCGGGCCAAAAGATCAATTGTAGGTAAACTCTAATTGGTTCAACACGATTCAACACCTATTCAGTTATTTTATTTTATTTTATTAATTTACAATAACTTCATATAATACGTCATATAAACACCATTTACATAATATGGTTGAGTTGGGAGAGATTGAGCACATCCTATGGTGAAAATGTTTAACCGCATTCCTAACTAGGTCAGAGACCCGTATCTAGGGATGCTGCTTTTTGTTTAATTGTATCGACGAGCTGACTCTTTTGATATTATGAACTTAAGTTGCATTGCATAATACATAAGAATATATACATACGCATACATACACACATACATAAATATATATATACATACCTAACATATATATACATAGCATCGTGCTCGCATTCATAATCTATTTGCAGAGCCGTCCTCGCGCACCAACCTAAGTCGGTGGAGGCCCCGTCGGATAGGTGTCGACCCGTGAGTGTGACCAACCCTGAACAGAATGGGTCTTCGTGGCCACCTCAGCTAGGGCCCATTAACTCCCTCAACGGTCAACAGCGGAGAGACCGGACTATTCTTCTAAGGTTGGTCAGATTATCAACGATCCTCCTAAGCACTATTTTGTTTTATTTTTCAGATATGTTGCGCGCTTGCCGTTCCACGTCTATGCGGCCCCCGTCTCGCTTTCGTCGCCGAGCTTCATAAGGTCAGTACTTATTAATTTAATTTTGAATTTTATTTTGACCTTACTGCGACTGCTCTTGAAACGACCATCGGCTACCCGATCGGACGACGACGGTGGACTGTTTTGTCCAAGTCTTCTGCGCTCACTTCACGGGAGATAGAATGACTATACGTTAAAACTTCCTGAGGTGACGGGCTCGCCCGTTGTAGTTGACGACTCTATTTGATCATTCGGCTACCCGATACCAGGAGATAGTTTGATACCAGGAAAAAATTTGGCAGTAACTGATAGCGGAGGCGCTTGGTCTGCCCGCTGAGTCAACTGCCCGGTGCGTCTTCTACGCTCATCCCGCAGCTGAAAGAACGATCACATATCGTTATACCAGCCTGGGGTGACGGGTTCGCCCGTTGTAGTCGACACCGTCCAACTATGCAGCTTTCCGGTAGCGAACGCTTTCGTTTAGCTCGGGCCAAAAGATCAATTGTAGGTAAACTCTGATTGGTTCAACACGATTCAACACCTATTCAGTTATTTTATTTTATTTTATTAATTTACCATATAATACGTCATATAAACACCATTTACATAATATGGTTGAGTTGGGAGAGATTGAGCACATCCTATGGTGAAAATGTTTAACCGCATTCCTAACTAGGTCAGAGACCCGTATCTAGGGATGCTGATTTTTGTTTAATTGTATCGACGAGCTGACTCTTTTGATATTATGAACTTAAGTTGCATTGCATAATACATAAGAATATATACATACGCATACATACACATATACATAAATATATATATATATACATACCTACACATATATATACATAGCAAATAATACACGAGATTTGGTATTAATTAGTAATATATAATTTATTAAAACAACTTAAATTATTAGCGAGAGCAATTGAGACTCCTAGGATAGAAAACGAATTTACCGCGTGAAATTTGTAGCAGCCGACGTTTCGGTGACGTTGCAGCCGCCGTTGTCCAGGGTAGACAGGGCAGACTGGTATAACGATCACATATCGTTATACCAGTCTGGGGTGACGGGTTCGCCCGTTGTAGTCGACACCGTCCAACTATGCAGCTTTCCGGTAGCGAACGCTTTCGTTTAGCTCGGGCCAAAAGATCAATTGTAGGTAAACTCTAATTGGTTCAACACGATTCAACACCTATTCAGTTATTTTATTTTATTTTATTAATTTACAATAACTTCATATAATACGTCATATAAACACCATTTACATAATATGGTTGAGTTGGGAGAGATTGAGCACATCCTATGGTGAAAATGTTTAACCGCATTCCTAACTAGGTCAGAGACCCGTATCTAGGGATGCTGCTTTTTGTTTAATTGTATCGACGAGCTGACTCTTTTGATATTATGAACTTAAGTTGCATTGCATAATACATAAGAATATATACATACGCATACATACACACATACATAAATATATATATACATACCTAACATATATATACATAGCATCGTGCTCGCATTCATAATCTATTTGCAGAGCCGTCCTCGCGCACCAACCTAAGTCGGTGGAGGCCCCGTCGGATAGGTGTCGACCCGTGAGTGTGACCAACCCTGAACAGAATGGGTCTTCGTGGCCACCTCAGCTAGGGCCCATTAACTCCCTCAACGGTCAACAGCGGAGAGACCGGACTATTCTTCTAAGGTTGGTCAGATTATCAACGATCCTCCTAAGCACTATTTTGTTTTATTTTTCAGATATGTTGCGCGCTTGCCGTTCCACGTCTATGCGGCCCCCGTCTCGCTTTCGTCGCCGAGCTTCATAAGGTCAGTACTTATTAATTTAATTTTGAATTTTATTTTGACCTTACTGCGACTGCTCTTGAAACGACCATCGGCTACCCGATCGGACGACGACGGTGGACTGTTTTGTCCAAGTCTTCTGCGCTCACTTCACGGGAGATAGAATGACTATACGTTAAAACTTCCTGAGGTGACGGGCTCGCCCGTTGTAGTTGACGACTCTATTTGATCATTCGGCTACCCGATACCAGGAGATAGTTTGATACCAGGAAAAAATTTGGCAGTAACTGATAGCGGAGGCGCTTGGTCTGCCCGCTGAGTCAACTGCCCGGTGCGTCTTCTACGCTCATCCCGCAGCTGAAAGAACGATCACATATCGTTATACCAGCCTGGGGTGACGGGTTCGCCCGTTGTAGTCGACACCGTCCAACTATGCAGCTTTCCGGTAGCGAACGCTTTCGTTTAGCTCGGGCCAAAAGATCAATTGTAGGTAAACTCTAATTGGTTCAACACGATTCAACACCTATTCAGTTATTTTATTTTATTTTATTAATTTACAATAACTTCATATAATACGTCATATAAACACCATTTACATAATATGGTTGAGTTGGGAGAGATTGAGCACATCCTATGGTGAAAATGTTTAACCGCATTCCTAACTAGGTCAGAGACCCGTATCTAGGGATGCTGATTTTTGTTTAATTGTATCGACGAGCTGACTCTTTTGATATTATGAACTTAAGTTGCATTGCATAATACATAAGAATATATACATACGCATACATACACATATACATAAATATATATATACATACCTAAACATATATATACATAGCATCGTGCTCGCATTCATAATCTATTTGCAGAGCCGTCCTCGCGCACCAACCTAAGTCGGTGGAGGCCCCGTCGGATAGGTGTCGACCCGTGAGTGTGACCAACCCTGAACAGAATGGGTCTTCGTGGCCACCTCAGCTAGGGCCCATTAACTCCCTCAACGGTCAACAGCGGAGAGACCGGACTATTCTTCTAAGGTTGGTCAGATTATCAACGATCCTCCTAAGCACTATTTTGTTTTATTTTTCAGATATGTTGCGCGCTTGCCGTTCCACGTCTATGCGGCCCCCGTCTCGCTTTCGTCGCCGAGCTTCATAAGGTCAGTACTTATTAATTTAATTTTGAATTTTATTTTGACCTTACGGCGACTGCTCTTGAAACGACCATCGGCTACCCGATCGGACGACGACGGTGGACTGTTTTGTCCAAGTCTTCTGCGCTCACTTCACGGGAGATAGAATGACTATACGTTAAAACTTCCTGAGGTGACGGGCTCGCCCGTTGTAGTTGACGACTCTATTTGATCATTCGGCTACCCGATACCAGGAGATAGTTTGATACCAGGAAAAAATTTGGCAGTAACTGATAGCGGAGGCGCTTGGTCTGCCCGCTGAGTCAACTGCCCGGTGCGTCTTCTACGCTCATCCCGCAGCTGAAAGAACGATCACATATCGTTATACCAGCCTGGGGTGACGGGTTCGCCCGTTGTAGTCGACACCGTCCAACTATGCAGCTTTCCGGTAGCGAACGCTTTCGTTTAGCTCGGGCCAAAAGAACAATTGTAGGTAAACTCGCATCGCAGGTGAACAATTATTTTGACACGTCCAAGAGCAGCGGTTTTTAGCCGTCAATTGTACACGACGAAAATGTAATATAATGTATTCTTCAAATCTAAACTAACATAAAGATTGCTAAGATGAATAAATGAATTAATGAAAATCTCTTTATTGCACAATAAAAAAAAGGTACAATGGCGGACTTATTGCTACATTACAATATCTTCCAGTCAACCAACACAATATCTTCCAGTCAACCAACCCAATATCTTCCAGTCAACCAACTCAATATCTTCCAGTCAACCGACAGGTGACTTTTTTGATCATTTTAAAGAACTGACCAAATTTTTTGTCGCTTGGTTGCCGAAAACTGTAAATAATCAACAAAATATAAAATACCAAGCGACAACAAAAACTACCCCAGCAGTTTGAGAGTGGGACTAATCGACGCAGGATTTTTTTATGATTCTAGTGATATATATAACTCAATATCGCCCAAATTGTCGTTTAGTAAATTTTTCCTTTCCACCGTCGATGTATTTATTTTAACCTATTGATATTTGGACATTTAGACAACTACTTACTTAATATTTTTAGATTGAGGTACCCTATGACACTCGGGATGACATAACGATTCTAGTAATACCGCAGATTTTTAAATTGGTCTTAAGCGTTTAGAAGTTATGATGGAATAAAGAAACGGAAATTTGTGGTCGGGGAATTTTCGATCACTACAACAGAATTAGGTTTTTGAAATTGAATTGAAATTTAGACAGGACGTGAGAACTAATAATATTGTTTTAATTTTCAGACGACCTCTAGCGGCGGCGGGGCGAGTAGCCGGCGCGCGGCGCGCGGCGGAGAGCGACGGGCGGCGTTTTGTTATTACTGTTTCATATAGAATAACGACGTTTCACTCGAAATTTTGTTGAATTACAAGGAATTTTGATGAAACTCCATTACTCGATTATATGTATCATTATATTTCAACGATGTAACGTGTTGTGTGTTATGCACTTTTTTTTGTGATACATTATAAATTTTTATCAAATGTGGCAATTTTTAAACGTGCATGTACTATTTTGTACTGGATATTTAGTACAAATAAAAAATTTTTAAAGCATAAGTCGCATAAAAAATAAATGATAAAATCCAATCTCTTATATTTTTCTATGTTTCTTTTGTATATAAAGAAACGAATAATTGTATACCTAATATACCAACTGATGAAAGTTTTTATTTTAGTCGGTATAATTGTTTTGTTTATTTTTATGACATGTTTGTTTTATTTTTATCAAATGACTGTTACTGTAAAATTTTGTACTGGAAATTTATTCTATTTTTGATATTTCTAAATGATATTTTTAATATTTAGACAATGTAATAGTTGATTTTGTATAGTTTATTGACTTTCAGATTTCTAACTTGATTTAATTTTATTTTTGCCAGATATATGATATGTTTACAATATGAATATTATAAAAAATGTATTTATTAATTGTAAGTTCTATACCCTTACCGGGTTTTTTGGAATAAATAAACTTTGAACTATGAACTTTGAAATAAAAAAAAAATGGTTTCTTGAGTTTTCTTCTAGAAAATAATAATTATTATACAAAAGTTGTTAAAAAACGAATATACCGCGTGAAGTTTGTAGCACCCGACGTTTCGGCGATGTTGCAGCGGCCGCTGTCCAGTCTACTCGGGACAACGGCTGCTGCAACGTCGCCGAAACGTCGGGTGCTACCAACTTCACGCGGTAAATTCGTTTTTTAACCACTTTGTATAATGCCTTTGCCATTATTATGAAATCAAAAACTTAACGCGTTTGTTTGACATTATAAATAGCTTTATAAACGAATTTACCGCGTGATGTTTGTAGCACCTGACGTTTCGGCGATGTTGCAGCGGCCGCTGTCCAGTCTACCCTGGACAACGGCGGCTGCAACGTCGCCGAAACGTCGGGTGCCACAAAGTTCACGCGGTAATTTCGTTTATAAAGCTATTTATAATGTCAAACAACCGCGATAATCTTTTTCATAATAATTGCAAAGGCATGATACAAATGTGGTTAAAAAACGAATTTACCACGTAAAGTTTGGACACCAACGTTTCGGCGACGTTGCAGCCGCCGCTGTCCAGTCTACCCTGGGCAACGTCGCCGAAACGTCGGGTGCTACACACTTCACGCGGTAAATTCGTTTATAAAGCTATAATGTGAAGCAACCGCGATAGTCTGATTTCATAATAATTGCAAAGGCATACAAAAGTGGTTAGAAGTTTTTCGAATGTATTGAAAACTTGACGCTTATTAGATGTCCAATAACTAATTATTATACTCCAGTCACATTTCATAGAAGAAACTAGAAAATCACACTCCGAATTTGCCTAAACAAATGAGATCGCACCGCGGCGATATTGCATAGACAAGCGCGCTGCCTAATTTTATCGATATTCGCGAAATCGCGGGGTGCGCATACCTATTTGTTTACGTAATTAGTATAGAAGAATTACAATATTTTGAGTGTGATTTCCTATAGTTTTTCTATGAAATGTGACTCTTTAGAGTATAATAATTAGTTATTAGACATATAATAAGCACATAATAACACAATATATTTGAAAAACTTTATCCACTTTTGTATTATGACCTGTCAAAGTTAATGCCAAATTTTCGTCACCGACTCGCAAAAGTTTGGATTTTTCTGTAATATCAGACAAAGCTGAAAGAACTGGTATGATTTTATAAGAAGTGTAGTGTAGTGGAAAAGTTATTATGAAAGAATTTCATATAAATAAAGTCCCTAAGTAGTCAGAAATACAAAATTAAAAAAAAAAATTTTTACGAGGAGACATCAAATTTTTCTTGGTTATTATGACTGAAAAACTAAATATTTTTGTATGCAAAGAAGTAAAACAAAATAATGGTTTTGGTAAAGCATTTAATAAAGAACATAATTGTAAATACAATTTCCGCATAGACTTTCGTATTTTGTGATAAAAACATCGAAATGATAAATAGGCGAGTTTTTTCACTTCGCCAAATTTGTAATTTGTCGCCATTATTATCTTAATTGATTTACGAGATAAGGTTATAATGTTTTATATGTCAAATTTCAATGCGATCATTTTACAGTTCTTCTTTTTATGATCCGTGTAGTGGTTTACAAGTTATGGTCGTTTTTATCAAGGTCGTCGATTTTGCGCGCGAAAAGGTCGCGCGCGAATTGGACGGCTGAATTTTATTCCGCGAGGAGAGGGGCTAAATATAGTTTTGAGTAGTCAAAATCAGTTTTCACTAAAATGCTTCCTAGTTTAGTCTTAAAAACTAGTTTAGGCTTAAAAAAGCTAGTGTTATCTAATCATTCTTTGACGGTAACTATAAATATATTGCTCACCTATGGTATGTAAGTGTAAAATATTTAATTTTGTCATATTTGTACATACATATCGGGCGGTTTCATGCTTCAGAGGCAATGTGATTCTAACATCTAAATATAGCTTAAATCCAAATAAAATAGAATTCTCTATAAAATGGATAAATATAGGTATATTGATTTAAGTGCTAACATAAGTCTCAAATGCCTTCGGGAATATCTAGCTTGGTCGTTGGTCTGGTATTCCGTTTCTCTCCTTACTACGAGTGTGCATTTGCGAGATTAGCTAAACCCCGGTGGAGATTGTGGTCGACTAGGAAACACGTCGTTGACGTGACGTGTCGCTGTATGAATACATTATTTCTGTTCGAACTCAAAGACCCAATTGAAAATGTTTTTAAAGAATGTATGTATTCATCGTGTCAATGTATGTATTCATGTATCTGTTCATGTATGTATCCATGTATGCCTCACTATAGAGGAGACTATTGGAGAAGCGTTCAAGCAAGAGCGAACGTATTTTTTTTCTCAAAATCCACATATTTAATTCCATTTTGTTAAGTAAGTTAAAATGCGTCTACGATTATCATGAAATTAGTCAACAACGAATAAATTAGAAGCAGGGAATGCATTCAAAAATGCTGATTCAGTTATACATAAAAGTATCCAAATCAAAAAACAATCAAAGAAGGCCGCTTACAGAAACGTCACTCAGCGTAAAGTTCCAGCAAAAGTGAACTTATCAACTTTATTTGTCCTAAGGACTAATGGTAGTTTTAGATCAACAGAAATATATAATTCATGATTTATGAAAAATATTTCCTTTGGTAAATAATAACGAACTAGTAGTTTTGTAGTCCTCTCCATTTAAAATAGCAGTTGTTGTTCGAAGTTGTCTGGTAGTTGCCAGAAATCGCTAGTAGAGCCTCTAAATATTGCACTGAAATCCATACTGAGAATCAAGGTCAAGAAAAATATCACATATTAGACGGAGAGGTTATTCAAGGAGGTTAATGCTTTAGATTATAGGCAATTAGTAGAAGATCGAGTGGAAGATCCGCTGGATATAGCGTTGATGTGTCACCGACAAAAACCGGCGTTGGACAGAGGATCTACAATGTATTAATGACACGATTTTTTTATACCATCCCGGGGGAAGTTAAGAGAGAGAAAAAAGGCGAACATTTTCAAAATGTTTATTTCAAAATGGATTCTACAACAAAACAGAGAATCCATGCATATAATGATTGATGTCATAACTTACATTTTTGTTATTTATTATCATTAATAATAATAAATCAAAAATCAAACCTAGGAAGATTAAAAAAAAGAAATAATTAATTACTAGCTGTACCCAGTAACTCAAGAGGAAACGATGCTGCGGATGAACTAGCCCGTAAGGGCTCAGACACACCGGCATACGGACCCGAACCTATCGTGCCCCTACCCTACTCGCACATAAACAACCAACTTGACAACCACTACAAACAACTACATCAAACACACTGGAAAGAGATAGACACCTGAAGACAAACCAAAGAAATAGTAGTGGAATACAACCACAAACTTACCAAAACACTTCTAAGGACAAAAAGGCCCCAAGTACGCAAACTAGTGGGACTGATAACAGGACAAAACACACTAAACAAATACCTCTTCAACATGGGCGGAACGAATAGCCCTATGTGCAGAGCATGCATGGAGGCGGAAGAAACCACAAAACACATTCTGCTAGATTGTAAACAGGTAGAAGTATACAGGACAAAACACCTTGGGACTCCAGGCACCCTGCGCGAGGCAGCAGGAAACCTGAAAGCCCTGCTGGCTTTCGTCGAGGAGCTGGGGTGGGTGGAATAGCGCTACCCCCGTTACACGCAAAATAGGCACACTGGATGTCGACTTGCGGAGGAACGCCCAGTACAACTAACTAACTAACTAGCTGTACCCGGCCTCGCCTTGCCGTGGCTATGTCTGATGTAATGAAAAAAAAAGAAAAGAGAAACCGCATGTTTCTAATATATTTAATTTTACAATGCTTGTGGATATTATATATTTTTTTTGTAGTTCCACATCCGCCTAACTTACCAAAAACTTGGAAAAATTTAACTATCTTAAATATATCAAACACATTTGTAAGTACGTGAATACATGCAAAGACATGGCATTTTTTGGCGTGCAACCAGAAAAAAAGTATCAGGAATGTGGTCATACATTACGACGAAATAGCACAGTGGAGTGCGATATATGTAGCTTGCGATGCATGGATATATCGTCTGATAAATAATACATGAACAAAATAAATGTTTCGTCTTAAATTCATGTAAATCCTTATCGACGTCGGCATTGGGTATTTTAGCGCATATTAAATCGTCGATTTCGTTACAAAGTAATTTTCTTACGGAGCCAAATTAGTATATGTGCGTGTAGTAGTCGTCCCATTTGCCGTTCCACTGAGTAGATCCAGCAGCGCATAGACCCTAACACTTCATTTTTTACCTCGAAATTGACCAACTAGAGCCTTATATTATGAGATATTTTGATACTTTTAGCAAACATTCCGACTTATATGATATATCGCGTGGGCGACTTGGCGTTTATGTAGCACCGGGAACGGGCATTCGCAAGACACGAGTTACATGCTAGCGTTGTATAGACTTTTCCGATGCAATAGTATTATACATCAGTCTGAACAGTATTTTGTGTCCTTGCGAAATTTCATCATCTGGATTTGGGTTTTTTCTGAAAGAACCGAATAAATTTTAATAAAATCATAAATTTGCGCTCACACAAAACTTTGCTAAAATGACTTTCTAAGTAAGTAAAGGTTTTATTCAGTAATATTTTAAAATGGAATTTTTTACATAAATAATGATATTTTAATAAAAACGTCGAAATTGAAAAACCTGGAAAGATAAAATATTACGATAAAAATAATTAATTGAGCAGTGGAAACAAGCAAAAAATGGGAGGTATTATGGTTTAATTACCATAATCTTTTTTGCGTGTAAACGTCCTTCGTGGACAACTAATCAGCGTCTTTCGTGGATTTTTTTTTCTCTCCCCACATTTTAGATCATCTCAAGATCTACATCTCAAAATCTACATGTCTTAATAAGTACCTGTATTAAAATATTTGCGGACATCAAAGCTGTTCATCACTAACTCTGGTGGAAACGAGTTTTTTAAAGACGTTTTCACGTCGAAATAAAATAAAAATAAGCCCGTAGAATTGACAAGAAATTTGTGGGCTCAAATCAAATATCTACACTCATTTACAATATTGCATGAAGGTAGGCACTGAAAAATAAATTGCATTCCATAACGTTTGCTATTGACCTTGGTGATGTTATGGTCGTCGCTATGCTTAAGGTCACACAGCCTCTTGGGAGCGGTCACCCCTTCCCTCACATGGCACGCCGACCGCTTACATGTACCTAATGACAATACACAACTGAAGTATGATAATACTATGAGATCACGCACTTATACGTATATTTAATCTACAATTACTTACTCGCGTGGTATGAAATAGCACTTGCGCCCTGATATACTAGTCAGTGGTCAGTAGCAAAAGTATTATGTCAATTTGCGGTATCGGTACGAATCTTAAGCCTCTTATAAATAGTTTTACCGTGACTTCTACGTGACTTCAATAATTATACAAAACAAATTTTATTCAATTTTTACACATTTTAAAGTAAAATAACTTATTTACTTCGTTTTAGTTAAACGATACATTTGTTTATATTATTTATATACAAGGTGTATAGAAAAAATATATATATAATGTCTAACACCTATATCAATATTTACTAACTGCATAGTACCGAGTTATTACTTTTATCTTATCCCGAAAGCTAAAGGAGTAAATAAGTTTATGGATGAAAGAAAAGCAGCCAATAAGTAAGACTGTTAAGATTTTGCACCTGGGCCGTCTGCATTCTTTGTTTTACGCTGGGGTTGTCTAAACTAGCTTATGAATGAAAGAGACACATAAACTAAGCAAGAAAGAGATAGATACCGATTATATGGGTGGCAGGTAGGGTGGAAAGAAAATATCAACTTTAGATTTTTATTTTTGTAATGGCGCGGAAAAGTTGCCTTATCGTGTATATAAGATAAATCTATAATATAAAAAATATTACAGTACGTCTTGAGGTGCCGCAAGAACGACAAAATTTTATAAAATTGATTTCTTTACTATTTAAAGCTTTTTTTTGCGTGTCTCGATTATAAAATAAAATGTTTCAAATAGACGTTTTAATATAAATAGAAAGATACAAACAGTTACACTATTGCATTGGCATCCAGGATGAGTCATCGCCGGAGAGTCAAAGAAAAGTAAAGGACTATAAAGATTAGTTAGGTTTAATCAAGAACAACAAAAAATACGTGTGGCACTCGGGGACTGCCGCGATAAAGCTATTGCATAGCATTTTTAACAACTTATGCAATAAAAATTATTTATTTATTTTATTTATTTTATTTTTTCTGATGTCAGATAACTGCGCTCTATCGGAAAACGTTGAAATTATTCCGAATCATCTGCGGAAGCAAATGGTTCGGAATAATTTAAACGTCTTCCGATAGAGCGCCGCGCACGAATTTTTTATTCGATAAAGCAAAAAAAAAACGGATTATTCAAAAAAAAATCGTAGATAAAAAGATAGATAATTAAATTATCTTTAAAATGGTGCAGGTTTCATAATAATACGCCAGATAGTATTTGCGTAGTAGTCGTTTTTGTGTTCGGTTAGACCTAATTTCACAAATTAATTACGCTATGTAATATAAACAAAATCTAAAATATTCGAAGCTAAGAATATTAGGAAAATGTTCTTGTTTAACATATATTTTTTTTGAATCGTAAGCAGTACTCGTTTAGACGTAATTATCAGTATAAAATCATTCATTTTCGTTAAGAAATTTCTTCATTCGGTCACCGCGCTGGCCTAGGCCTGCGATAAAAGCTATGCAATAGCTTAAAAAAAAATCTAATGTACCGGCGACAATAATAGCGCTGAAGAACGGTGGTATTCTTTAACAAAGGAGGCAAACTAATCAGGCCCTTCAAATATACAGAAGAGGTAAATCTACCAGGTCCTTCAAATATACAAATAGATATAAATCTACCAGGCCCTTCCAAACTGAAAAAAGAGAAAAGCACTCATATGTTTATTAAATTTCCATTTGTAGCTTCCATTGCTGACGGTAACGATATATAAAATAGATCTGCTGCAGCTATAGTTTGTGCTGCTTTACAGGACTTATGTGTAATCACAGAAGAAGACAAAACCAATGTAATGGGATGAAAATTAGACGAGCAAGATCAACAAATCGAAGTTGTACAAAACAGTTATTCATAAGAACATGTTTTACTAATAGAGGAACTAAACTCAAAGTTTTCATACCACGTAACACTTTCAAATGGCACCGGAAAAGACATAGCAGACAGTATACTGGAGTTTCTTGAAGATAAAGAACACACCTAACAACTTTTGAACGTTACTGCTATTGGGTGTGATAGAGCCGTTGTAAACATTGAACATTATAATAGTGTGATTTCTTTGATGGGAAAGCAAATGGAAAGACCTTTACAATGGTTAATTTGTTTCTACCGTGGTAATGAGTTACAATTGCGACAACTTTTTTGTCATTTAGATTGTAAAACGATGGGACCCTATGAGTTTAAAGGCGAAATTGTTATAGTCCCTAGTTATTTCACTCTGGGTAGGTACATATTTCATACAAAAAATCTCATTATGCTTAAATAAATCACCTTAAATACATACATAAGAAAAGCTACAATTCGAGGTGAAGC
The DNA here is from genome assembly GCA_944548615.1 of Micropterix aruncella. Taxonomy (NCBI): domain Eukaryota; kingdom Metazoa; phylum Arthropoda; class Insecta; order Lepidoptera; family Micropterigidae; genus Micropterix; species Micropterix aruncella. The sequence continues at coordinate 44,656,658 of OX155980.1, read as the reverse complement.
GAAGCGAAGAAAACCATTCTGTCGTCATAAAGAAGCTTACCCACGTTTAAGAAATAATAATATCTAAGATTGCAGTAATAAAATACGAAGTAAGAAAGCATATTGTAATAAAAGAAGCAACGTACTGACATAAACAAGGTTAGAAAGCAGTTTACGCAGTGTGATACTCATATGATACTATTTAGTTTTAGAAAATATATTCTGATATGTTTGATATATCGTGGTTGCGACTTGACCTTTATGCAGCACCAGGAAAGGTTGCCAGGAATGTTTCGATAAAATCGTAAAAAGTTTTAGGTAATTTCCTATTTCAAAATATTATTTGTGTCGCTTGTATACGAGATATTCCTAGAAGATGTCGGTCCAACAAGGCATCTGTGTACCGAATTGCAAGTCTTTAAGTCAAATATTTCGATAATGAAGAATGACTATCGCGTCCTCTGGTGGACCGATTTTAACCTCTTTTTTCTTTTCATCTCTTACTATGACTACATGATGTCTACATGGTAAATTTAAGTTCGATCGGATGAAGCGTTTTTGCGCTATCGTGAAAGAATACACAGAATACACAAGTCTGGAAATGGTTTAAATCGTCTCGGGGAGGTCTAAATGTATATTATATCCGTAATCATGTCGATTTTTTTAGCTCGTTCACACTTCTTTACCTCTTTGTCTGTTGGTAGGCCGGTAAAGTAATAAAAATAAGACGTTATGGACTCAATTCAGCCTTAAGGACTGTCCCACCGTAACAATTCACCATGCATAGAGGAGCATTTCAGCACGATTAATTTCATGATATCTCCTGAACTATACCACCTGAAAACTAATTGTGCACGTGGCTAATTGTATATCCATTTAACCCTTCCGATGTGAGGTAACCATTTTTGGTTAGACGCTTACAAACGCTAAGATTTGAGCTAATCAATTTTGGTTAGGGCGCTCCGCGCTGCGTAAAATGCGATTTATTACTCGAATTGCGATCCTTTCCGCATATTTAAAGTAACAGATATCGAAAAAGTCGAACGTTCGAACTCTACTCGACGACTGTTAGTCATAAATTATTTTTAATAATCAGTTTCGCGTCGTCGCCCAGGCGCGGTGCCCGCGAGCCGCCGTCTGACCGAGTCGCCGAGCCGCGAACGCCCGAAGTGTTTGTGATTTTGTGATTTTCGTGTTATTATTGTGCTATTTCCTGCAAAACCGTAAGTGATTTGCATTCTAAGGAAGATTTTCGAAAGAGAATTTCTAATTTGGGACACCTCATCTGCTTTTTCTCACGTTTTATCGCGTAAAATAGTCTGACGTTAGCTTTGCAAAAAATGTTCTTTTCTTTTCCCGAATTATAACGAAAAATCGCGAATTATGACGTAATATTCGTTTAATTCGGTTATGAAACAGCTATTATTTGATTTACATCGTATATAATCACAAAATTGGCTATATTTTGCTCAATTCAACTTGATTTCTAATTTGACATCACACATCGGATATTCGGCGAATACATCGATTTTTTCTTGGCTGAGTAACTAAATGTTTTTGTATGCAAATAAGTAAAACAAAATATAAGTTTTGGTAAAGTATTTAATAAAGAACATAACTGTATTTACAGTTTTTGCATATTTTACGTATTTTGTGATAAAAACATCGAAATTATTTGAATAGGCGACTTTTTTTCAGTTCGCGAACATTGTAATATTTATTCATTATTATCTTAATTGTTTTACGAGATAATCTTAAAATGTTTTATATTTCAAATTTCAATGCGATCATTTTACAGTTATTCTTTTTATGATCCGTATAGTGGTTTACAAGTTATAGTCGTTTTACTCAAGTTCATTTACTTGCGCCGAATTTACAAGCGAAAATGTCGCCGGCGTAAGTGACAGCTGATTTTTACTTCGCGATTGGAAGGGTTAATTAACACCCATGATAATGGACTAATTTATTTTAATAAGGATTTTTATTTTATTGGTAATGTCTTCAACTAAACATTGCCTAATTACTTTTTCTTATTTTTGTAAAGGCATAAAAGCAGTTATTGTAGCTTGAAAATAAAAAGCGGATTTATTCTGTCTTATTAATAGATGATCGCGGACTTATTAATATATATCTTTAAGGCCGAAGTTTTGATCTTACATTCTTTTTACATTGTAGGACTAAAACGTGGTTTCGTCACTGCACGCCGATAAACCAATTCACCAGATCATTTTTCTCGACCTGATTTACAAATATCGTGATTTCCCATTGAAAACCAATATATATCGCAATAAAATATGGCCTATAGCACTCGACGATAATGTAGATTTTCATTATTAAAAGAATTTTTAAATTAGATAAGTAATTTCGGGGATTACCCGAAATAATTACCCGGAATTACCCGGAATAATCGGGGATTACATTCAAACATAAACTTTACTTCTCTATAATATTTGTATGCAATGTAGATATTCCCAATATAATTATTATCCTGCCCATTCTCCTTATACAAATTAATGTTTGATGTTTGGAGCACTGAATTCCATACAGATCGAACGACGGATTTATTTCTTAATGTCATACTGAGATTCTTAGAATTTTAATAATTTAAATTATATGTCGTGGTCTATGATTTTATTGCAAATCGGACATTGGGCCCGATTCTGTTTTTTTCTAAAATCGGAATTAGTTCATGCGCGTGAGATAGGCGAATACGTTAGAGCGGAAGATGATATAGATGATTCTCACTTTTCCAGCATAAAACTACTAAGGAAATACATAGCGGCATAATCTAAGACAGTGGGAAATGTTTTCTAATTAATTCAGGTTGTTTTATGTTCAGGTGGTAGTTTTTGTGCTGGAAAAGATATAAACTTTCATTTTAAATCCCACTCTACCTCACCGATCTGTCTTGTTCGCATGAATCATTTTCCAATATTAGTTCACGAGAAAATGCAATCCAGCCCAATATAATGACAATTGAGTTTGTGACAAAAATACCACATAATTTTTAAAAATATTATTTAAATTCATTGCATGAATTTTGATAGTTTTTCTCATTAGGTGTGTTAAAGCTTACCAAATATTTTATCTATATATTAACCAAATATCTTGTTGATTTTTTTCCTAATAAATTACCTGAATGATTTTTAAATGTGCAGGTCATTGATTTGAAAACCTGATTTTCAATTAACGTAATAGCAAAATAAACATTTGTGACAGAAGTTAGCGTGTTTTTATTGTAGCTAGATGACCCGGTGAACTTCGTACCACCTAAAATTGATTTGATTGTAACTCTTCATAAGCGTTTATTAATACCAATGAACCTTCCAAATCTAATTCATTGAAATCTATAATATTTGGCCGAATCATGTACGGTTTGAGTTTCGTTTGGTGATTAAATAAAAGTCGTTTGTGATTGAAATAAATTCAATGCATTTAATTTACATGATAATATATAAGTAGATGCAGTTCACATTTAACACAAAACATTCTGGTTAAATATGTTTTTCGTTTTGTTTTCCGCCGCGTAAATAAACAAAAATGATGGCTTTCCGACCGATGGCTTGGCGAACACAGGACATACAGTTGTCCATGCGCGAAATACGGAAATTCCAAGTTAATTCCGCAAACTTCCAACACGCGTGATTTGTCATCGTGAAGGCCAGACGCACGGGGAATCTAAATTCCGCTTTCCAGAATTACCAAGTGTACAACTGTAGATTGTCTTTCGTATGTCGCAAAGGAAAAGATGCGCCAAATCTCCTCGTTGCTGCTGACATACTGATACTGAGATACTGACACGTCTGATACTGAGATACACCTCGTTTGAATTCCTCACAGCGAAAACAGCCATATCGCTTTATTTTACGTATTTGCAGCATATGAATTTTATCGAGTTGGTGAAGTTGCAGTATTCCACACTGATTTGCGCTTTAAAAGCCTTGGACAATAAGGCACAATCTAACGATTGACCACATTTACATCTTGCCCTTTGACCTTCACAGCTGCAGATCGCCCATTGGCCGCAACTGATCGGCGACGATACAAAGGGTATCCGTCATTGCCTGTGATGGTGTTAGCAATCAGGTCTCTCGGGTAACGCCTAGAACAGTTACTATCGAGCATACAGGGCGAGATGTTGTTATAAACTTCGCGAAGTCCATAGATCATGTTCTTAGGCACCACTGCAAGCAATTTCGAATTAACAGCTTCATCTTGTATTTCGGCCGAGATAATAGAATCATCTCACATCAATGCGGTTTGCACTTGAAGTAGCTTGCCGCACATTCGACTGACTTCGTCGACCTATGTTATCTCTTATTTTCGACATTGTAATGGACACTGTAAAACGACACGGAATTGATTTCATGCTCACTCAAATCGATCGCAATTTCCATGAGGTCTTTAGAGTATTGAAATCCCCAAACTAAGTCCGAATTCGTGGTTATGTCATAAAAAAAACGGTTGTCACCCCAAGACTTTCCTGTCAAGTAGCCAGGAACGTAATTTATCTGAATATTAATATCATTAATCTTCAACAACAACCGCCCCCCCCCCCCCTACCCCCAACCTAACGAAACCATTTAAAACTCGAAAATCGAAATCGAAATCTACTTTGACTTCGACTTCGACTTTTTGACTTTTCCGATTTTTTCTACTATTTCGACTTTTTTACTTTTTCGACTTTTTTGACTTTTTCGGCTTTTTCGACTTTTTTGACTTTTTCTACTTTTCCGACATTTTCGACCTTTTCGACTTTTTCAACTTCTTTGATTTTTGCGACTTTTCCGACATTTTCGACTTCTTTGATTTTTGCGACTTTTCCGACATTTTCGACTTTTTTTACTTTTTCGACTTTTTCGACTTTTTCGACTTTTCCGAATTTACGACTTTTTCGACTTTTTTTTGACTTTTTTGACTTGCATTTTTTGACTTTTCAACTTTTTGAAATTTTACGCACTGTACGGAATGAATAACAGTTATGGATAGCTCTATCAAACAATACGATCGCCATATTAGCCATCTAGAAAGTGGTCAATGTTCCCAAAATTACTAATTTCGACTTTTTCGATTTTCAGTTGTTTCTTTGAGTTTTTACCCCTGAATCAAGCCAAACAAAATAAAAGAAAAATAATTCAAATCGGTCGAGTCATTTCCGAGATCCTGCGAGACTAACGCACGGCGATTCATTTTTATATATAAGATAAGACAAAGAACGATTTTTTAAGTTTAATGTAATTTTAACTCATTATAGCACGTGGCACACACATAATAACACGCACGCTCGAACAAAAATTTTGAAAATAAAAGTGCAGTCAAAAGGCGATATGCGAGCGGATAAAATGGCATTATTACAATATACTTAACTTAGGAGTTTTCAGCACGAGGTTAATTATATAAAATGATTAGTGAAATGTCATCAGTCGTACATTTTATGACTGGCGAACATAAAAGCACGACAGGCATGAGTATTACCTTCTTGATAAACTGGTCATGAAACGTGTAAATAAAACCAGTGAATCGCGAAAATCGTTCATTTTGGATTTACTTCTAGTACACAAATGAAATATTTCCGTAATGCGTGTACCATGTAAAATGATCAATTGTTTATATAGTGACAGGAAAAAGAAATGAGGGTGATATTAGTATTCTTACAATTATTATTTTTTTAAATTTTATTTTATAAAATTATCCAATACAGTACAATTGATTTTGCAAAGCAGATAAGATTGCATTTGTGTGGATTTTATCACCCCACTAGATTGTATATCTGTTCTGGGGTGATAGTATTTAAGAGTTCACTTTAATCATAGTGACTTCACTTTCTTTTTTTTTTTTTTTTTTTCTCATTCATTCCGATTGCTCATTTATTCTTATAAATTTTAAGGTTAATACAAATATATAAATGTGTATATAAATAAAGAACTAATAATAAATAAAGAAAAAGAAAATATTTAAGTTTAAGTTTATAGATAAGTAAAATAAATAAATATATAGATTAATATATAACTAAATTGACCAATAAATTAAGTAGCATAAAAAGGTTTTTTAATGTGCACATATAAAATTGTGAATTTAATTAATTAATATAATATTATCATTTTTTTTAAACATAATCAACCGAAACATATTTCTTATCAAGTATCAGGTGACAGATATGGACCGAAGTTTGATCCCTCAAATTATCGACTGACATCAGTACCTGATGTTTTAGCAAAAATTTTGGAAAAAAATAGTAATTACACAACTCTGTAATCATCTAGAAACCAATCACATGTCATCCGAAAACCAATACGGCATCAGATCCAAAATGGGAACACAAGATGCAGTACTAAAAATGTCGGAGCATATCACTAGGTATGTAGACGCCAACAAAAAGTGTATTACTGTACTTCCTGACCCCGCGCAAGCCCCGACACAGTATCCCACGAAATGCTCCTAATGAAACTTAGGAAATATGGTATTACAAGTATCGAACTAAACTGGTTTCGCAGCTGTATTGGATCCCGAAAACAGCGTACCCGGGCAAGCGATTCACCCAGTAATAGTCTCCACAATAATCATGGGGTCCCACAAGGAAGCACTCCTGGACCGACTCCCCTCTCACTCTACACAAATGGGCCTTGTGAAATGGACGTTGATACAGATATACTATCCCACGCCGACGATACTGCCCTCCCACTCGAATCGAATAGTCGGGAAAGTGCATACAACAAGGCAGCTGCCGCGATGAAAAGTGTCAAAGGCTGGCCTGACCACATACTGTCAACGCCGAAACGTGGAATAAAACTAAGCTTGTAGCCTTCAGCATAGATGCTCGTCAGCAACCTCCACAAAAATTATAACCTAGTCCTACACGAAAGCGACAGTCTTGATTGTAACTATGCACAAATTGAGCGTGTGCATTTCGTAAAGTACCTAGGTGTTCATGTCGATAAACATCTCCGGTGGCAAATACATATCGAAAAGGTCGGCGAAAAGGTCCGTAAACTAATATATGAGGCAGTCAGAGCAAGAGTAGTCTAACCCTCAAAATCATTATTCTGAGATAAATGGATTTAAAGTTTTGACACTTTTTCGATATTTTTTTTTATAGTATCATATAACTTTCTCAGTACTGTTTCTGTGCAACCATTACATTGTATAGAAGTGTATGTAATGCTTATTCCAAGTTTGAAAAATATCACATTTAAAGAGGTTTTTATGTGGATTATTTTTTGTGAGGGCAAAAAGGATGTTCTGTGCCACCATCTGTTGTTCAGTGTGAAAATCTTGGTTGGACCAATTTTGCTTCGAAAGTTTGCAACAAATGGGTGCTGTTTACATCATAAAGTCGATTTCAGAAAAAGTGAGGTTTAGACCGCTCTTGCTCTGACTGCCTCATATATCCTCAGGAGTATCAGAAATGTTTCAGATATGAAAATTATGAGATCCATACATTATGCCTTGGCACAGTCACTGATGATACATGGCAATATCGAACTAAGGCGGCGCGGCCATACTGCACCTAGACCCACAAATAAAAGCCCAAAAAGGTAAATAGATAAATAAATAGATGTGTCAAATATGGCCTAGGTCAGGATGTGAGTCACTATTTCTTCGCACTGGCTTCTACCTTTCGTCATGAGCCACTTGAAAATATATTTCTTCAGAGTCAATTTACTAATTGAACTGTAGCCTTCCCCAAGGAGGAGCAGAAGGAATCATAAAGACGCGGTGCCAGAAACGCGTAATGCCTCTGTTCAAATCTCGTATTCACTCGCTGGTGGGATTGTCTATTTTTATTTCGGTTGTCATATGAGTGGTTTAGCGAAGAATGACGATCAGTGCTGCTATGGAAATGCGTAACAATATTTCTCACGTATAACTGTCTCACATCCAAGACGTCGAATGCCCTAAAAAGCTCATCGGACGGATATAAATAATGCTTCCTATTAATGACGCGAACTAACGCCTTTTGGGCCTTAATTAACGGGTCCAGGTGCATCCCGGCCGCACCACCCCAGCCAATCTGTTCGTAGGACATAAGCGACTGAACCAATGCACAATATACTGATCGTAGGGTTTTCACATCTAGCACACTTCTGAGATTTCTAAATACATAAATAAATGTTCTAATCCTCCCTGAAATACTATTGATATGTACATTCCATCGGAGATAAGGATCGATTTAAATTCCTAGATATTTGATGATATTGACGCGTTCTATTGTATTATGGACAATGTCTTCTTCCAAATTTAATTTAAAGGTGGGCGCTGGTTGCTGTCAAGAATCTATGCTGTAGGTCATGTATTTTGTCTTACCCACGTTCAAGGTTAGCAGGTTGCTATCCAACCAGTTTTTCACTTTTTTCAATGCATGTGTAACCATATTGTAAACACTTTCCCAAATGGTTGAAGCAAGTATGATGGCCGAATCATCGGCGTGTGTCACGATCTCCCCCCCAGTATCAAGCTCACATAAGTCGTTTATATAGATCAGAAACAGAGTAGGTCCCAGAGTGCTACCCTGCGGAACGCCATAACTATTAGAGCACTCTTCTATGAGAGTGTCACCAACCCGAACCCATTCCAACCCGAACCCAATTAATTCTGCTATAAATTATATTTTGACTTTTAGCCAAACAACCAAGAAACGACGTTAACAAATACATCCCACATGCTCAATGTAGCGAGAAATCCCCCGACGAAATCAAGTAGAATTGCAATAAAGGCTTTATCTGTTTAGACCATAACAGTCGCCATATACAGGTGAGTTTTAATTAACTAGCATCCTTGAAAGGGATGAATCAGTACGAGCATGTAAGGAACTTTGATAAAGATAAAAAATTGTGAAGAAACACAAACAAAAAATATATTTTTATGTTTTTTATTTTTATTTTAAAATAAAAAAAGATAGTTTTTAAACATAGTGTAAAAAGCGTTAAGGCGCGGTCTTATCGCAAATCACCAAATAGTACCATTTTTGAACGTCTAGTGCGACGTGACAAAGTTAAAATACAACGCTGAAAAAAATACTGTAGATAGATAAAGAAACCAAAAAGACTTATAAATGAAAAGAATTTTGAAAAGAAGTCTAGTTTCTCAACAAAAAAACGCACAAATAATCCCTCTATAAAAACTTTGACATCGAAATTCTCCCAATTTTTAAAGGCGACAACATTTTTTTTTTACGAAATAAATAGCCTGACTGGAGTTCTAAACGTATCTGAAGCCACTTTTTTAATTTGGTTTGTAAATTTTGAAATACACCAAAAATTGTCGTTATATAAGGTGCGCGCATCGCGTCGTCTCTTCAAACACCGAGCAACGCTCGGATGGGACGGTCGTCTCGGCCGCTCTACATTAGCGTATTCTGGTCGCTATTCAGCGTATTTAATGGAAATAAAATCGCAAGCTGACGTGCACCTGGGCTTTTAAATAGTGCATATATTGTAAATAGTGACGCTGTATCAGAATAAACAATGGGGAATAAAAATAAAAAACTTCAAAAATCCTTCGTCAGAAAACGACATGGCCCTAAGAAAAATGATAGATCGTTTGGGTAAGTAAAGCATGATAGTATACCTTAATCATATGAAATCAAAATTCTTTATTACATTTTCAATAAGTACATTATTTATGTTAATAAGCCATCCTAACTAGGCCTCGCCTGTACTAAGGTAGGTTTAAAGTTATTTATGTGGTGTAGTTTACGGTATAAAGAAGTCAATTTTTATTGATTATTGTATTGTAAAATCAATGTGAATTTACTCAGCATCTACTAAATTGAAAAAATGACTAGTTGCACTTTAATTTGCTATAGATAGTCTACATTACACCGAGAACTAAAGGTTGACTGGCACTAGTAAATGCAAAACTTGCAGATAAATTATTGTATGATACCGCATTTTTGTCATTTACCCATTTTATATTTCTCTTAGATCAAAGAAGCGCAAAGTCAGTGATACTGATATTGGCCAACCGAGTACCTCAGCGGAACTAGTGCACGGAGAGTAAGTATCAATCATTTTGTGAGATACCATATTATGTTTAGTCTATTTAGTAAGATTCATCAAAATCGGTTTAGTAGTTTCGAAGATATGAACTATTATGTGTATTACCGGACATACTAGACAAGTGCCTAGTCAATCCATGGCGTATTTATGAGCAAATAACGACAAAATATGATTGTGATGTGATGTGATGTTGGTTCCCAAAAATATCGGAACCAGTTGGATCACCACTTCAAATCAGAAATCCGGCAAGTTGTTGAGACCGTACGTGGTGCCGTACTTGGCGGATATTTTTATATATTTACGTATATTTACTTGAATCATGGCTTGGCTGGCTGACGAAAAGACGGCTGCTTGTATTCTATGGTTTATTGTAATTGCCTAGCACATGTTTTCCTTGACTATTATCGTCAGGATGGTGGTATACGTTATTTTTAAATTATCATATCTGTCAGTTTGTCTTTCTATGTTTTTTTTTCATAATTTCCTCAAGCAGAAAATCCTTTTTTATAGAAATCCGGCTGGTGAAACATATTACGGGATTGAACCAGAACAAGAACATGACTACACATCTGTTGACGGAAGGAGAATCGTAAATATATTGTACTTTTTTACTAAGCTTAAAGATATTTCAAAACACAGCAGTCTTTTTAACTGTGGTATTCAATGTCTGAGTTTTGTGGGAGAAAAGAGAATCGGATTAATATCAAAGTTTAAGTTTAAGTGCGACATGTGTGGCTTGGTTTTTTTTATTAACTCTGACAATCCTGCATGTACTGAAAATGTCGAGACAAATGTTGGTGCTGTAATAGGAATAGTATCTTCAGGAATAGCCTATTCGCAATTTGAAGAGATATCGTCATCTATGAATGTACCTATATTTTCAGAAAGGTTCTTTGCTAAAACGCAAGATAAAGTATTCGATGAGTGGGAGTCGACGGCTGTAGAGGAAATGGATGCTGCTGCAGAGCGTGAACGCCAAGCTGCCATCGCTGAGGGAAGAGTCAAAGATGGAATACCGATAATTGATGTATACGCTGACGGGTGTTGGAGTGCAAGGTCCTATGGAAGTAACTATAGGGCTTTATCTGGAGCTGCAGTAATTATTGGTCGCAAATTTGGGGAAGTTTTGTTTATGGCCGTGAAAAATAAATACTGTGTTATTTGCGCACGTGCACATAACAAAAACACCGTCCCAAAATATCATATCTGCTATAAAAATTACGAAGGATCTTCTTCGGGGATGGAAGCTGAAATAATATGTGATGGTTTTCGGCATTCGATAGAAATGTATAACATCATTTATGGGAGGCTAATTGCAGATGGTGACTCGGCAACCTATGCCAAAATTTTAGCACAGAATCCATACCCAAACACGACTGTGGTAAAAATTGAATGCCGGAACCACATACTCCGTAATTTGTGTAATAAATTACGAGCAGTCTCAAAAGAAATAAAATACCCCTTAAAATTCAGAAAATTATTAAGTGACAAAAAAGTCATGACTGTTAGAAAGGTGGTAATTTGCTCAATAAAAGAACAACGCATATTAATACAAGAAGGAAACATTACAAAAATGCAGGCAATACAGATTTTACACGCTGATGTACAAAATTCCCTGTTACATGCTTTTGGAGATCACAGAAGATGTAAAAATTATTACTGCCAGACAGAAAAGTCTTTGATGAGTGCCATGGAAGTTCAAAATTCAACGTTTTGGTTTAGATTGAAAGTAATAATAGGCACTGTAGCTTCCAAATCTCAAAGCTTAGTAGAAGATGCCGACACCAACACGGCTGAACGTTTTAATAGCATAATTGCCAAGATTGTTTGGTGGGAAACGTGTAAATTTTTCCATGAGACGAGCTTACCAAGGACGGTGTGCTGCGGCTGTTGTTGCTTTTAATAACAAGCTGCCTAGGTACACTATTCAAAAAAAAATCTTGGGTAAAAGTCCAAAAGGTGTTTTAAAAAAGATGGAATTAAGACGATATAACAAAAGACTATGGAACCGAAACAATCCACATAAAAAGAACAGGCTACATAAAATTAACCAAACAAAAAATGACTATGGTGCTAATAGTGCTGCCCCGGATATGATACCAGAAGTATTGGAAAGAGCAAAGAAAGATTTTCTTGAAAATTTAGCTGTGTTGACCAGCGATAAAGAACGAATTGAAAAGGAAACCAAGTTACAACGCGACTGCAGTGAATGGTTGGAGCTACGAAAAAATATGGTCACTGCGTCTAATTTCGGAAAAATAATAAAAAAGCGCCAAAATACGAGTAGTGCCAATCTAGTAAAAAATGTATTATACTCTGAAAATATTTCGCACGTAGCATCTATTGCTCACGGTGTAGAAAACGAAAAATTAGCCCTGCAACAGTTAGAGCAGCAAGAAAAAATTATAATTGAACCCTGTGGGCTATTCGTTGACAGAAAGTATGCATTTATTGGAGCAACACCGGACGGAATTATCGGAGAGGATACAATTGTTGAGGTTAAGTGTCCTGTAATGGCATTTAAAAAAGGCATAGAACAGGCGATTAAAGAAAACAAAATTCAAATATACAAATATGATAAAAAAAAGGATACATACAAATTAAATCGTAACAGCAACTGGTTTTACCAAGTCCAAGGCCAACTCCATGTCTCAAATAGACAAAAATGTCTTTTTGCAATATGGGGTGGCCAAGGCCAAGACTTGAAAACAGAGTACATTGAAAGGGAGGACGATATCTGGACAGAAAAAATGGAAAAAAAAATTGTCGACTTTTATATGCAAAGTATTCTCCCAGAAATATTGGACTCCAGACATATGCGTGGAATGCCGATACGCAACTGTTTCAGTATACCAACAGCGGCACCGCTACCACTTCTATCACCAATGCGATCAACACAATCACCACCGCTAGCACCACTAAATAATTCGCCGCATACGCCGACACAATTTAAGAACATTCAGCCAAGAGTATTAGATTATTCCGAGTTTTAAAAAAATCTCCACAAAATAAGCAATAAAAAAATATCAATAGTGCATGATAATATGTGTATAGTGTATGATAGTGCTATGTGAATACTGTTACGTGTATTGCTATGTGCTATGTGAATAGTGCTATGTGCTATGTGAATAGTGTATGGTGCTATGTGAATAGTGATATGTGAATAGTGCATGATAGTGCTATGTGAATGTGTGAATAGTGCTACGATAGTTGTATGTGAATTTTAGGCGAAAAAGTGCTACGATAGGCAATAGTTTTTGGGAAACTAAGATGAAGCAACGGCTTGTGGATTTCTATCAAACATGCCTTTTACCCGGAATAGTCGGTTAAAGAAAATCCCGTTTCATGCCCCAGAGAGATACCACATTATAAATTCTTACGAATATCTTAACCGGCGCCGCAATATGTTTTTTCGATGTTTTCTGTTTTTAACATTCTTTTTTCACATTTTTTCCATATACCTACCGACATACCACTCGGGCGGGGTGCATGGCCAAGCTGATTTCTGGACGGTGTTTTTCATCTGAGTCATCATATTTTTTTTATGTATATGCTTATGATACTTATGTAAATTAGGATATTATTAAAGATAATATTATAATTACGGTATCTCCGGTCGTTTTTTGGAGGTTTCCTATCCGGACTTAAACGCTCTCATTGATCAGTGATTTCGTGTGACTTCATATTGCTTAAAATTCTTAGTTTACGGATTTTATATATTGTTGTTTTTAAATATGCACCACAAATTAAGTGTAAGCGTTTAAGGCGATAGATACCGTTATTTCCTCCTCAATGAGTCATATTAACGTATACAATAAAGAAAAACTGACTCTTTTGCTGTTATTTTACTGATCCTTCTACTGTCTTGTACATTGTGTTAACAGTCTTTTTCAAGTCTTTTTTGATGCCCGGGCTAGAAGATAATCTTTAGGCACTAATAGTCACCTTATGTGATATTTTTAACTCATAAAATATCCATACTAGGAAGGTGCCCCTTAAAAACCGCTGTAATTCAAGTGCGATACTAATGGAGTGACTGTCCTTTCGATGATCGTTAAACAAACAAAAAAGAGGCACGGTCTACATAATTATACCTGCTCTAGGAAATGGGTGTTACAAAACCCATATATCTACTAATAATGTGTTAAATGCCACGGTGGCAGTATTTTTTTTATATCCGTAAAAAGAAAAATCACTTCAATTAGAAGTAGATTTAGCAATATGGTGTTGTCGTGGTATTTTGGTATAAGATTTTGTGTACTGAATATTGTTCAATATGAGAAATTGAGTTGAAAGTTACATATTACTTTTTTTCGTTGAGGCCAAGGTTACCGTTAAAAAGCGGGTTTTATTTTCAACTTTCAGATCTTTTCAGAATGTGTAATATTTTTAACAATAATATTTTTTATATTGCATTTTTTTAATAATTTATCATAATTCCATATTATCCTAACTGAGAAATCAACAAAAAAATATTTTCAATAGATAAATTTTCTATAAGCAGAATGAATGATGAGGTAGGATAGCTGTTATTTGAAAATTTCATCTAAAATCATTTCTATTTCTGTGCAGAACAACAGATAAGATAGTACTGATATCAGTTATAATAAAGCAGAATTATCCTAACTACACAAAATGCTATTTAAAATAAACATTTTGCATATTAAATTTCATAAAAATAAAGCTTTTAATAAACTATTCAAACTATAAAAAAATCAACTCTTAAGAATTATTCATATTAAAGATAAAAAGAAAATAGAAGAATAGAGAAGGAGAATAAAGTTTAAAAGTGCTCTCCTGACAAATTTGAATAAATCGAGTTAGGCTAGTTCTGCAATTATGGGACGAATATATGTATGTGCGTAAGGTCCTATCTATGCATTTTATAAATGATGATGTTTCCCGAGCTCCCAGGCGCCTGTCTGCGGCCGCGCAGCGATTGTCCGTTGGTCGCAGTAGCATTCCAAACGGACAAAAATTGTACTATTTTGTGATGTTTCTGATTATTTATTGCGGTCAGGCCGCGTCTTAAGCACGATGCGCCATCTACCGGTAGGTAAAATGTCAATAATATTATTTATTAGCGTTATTTTACCTACCGCTAGATAATGCAACGCGCTCAAAGCTAGTCAAACTTTTATTCAACAGTTAAGTTCTTAAAACTTACAAAAAAATATATTAAAAAAAAAATTTTTTTTTTATATTTTATTATAAGTTGCTTGTCTGCTCGTACTGACTCGCCCCCTTTACGCCGGGTTAATAAAACTGATCCTGTAATTGAATGATGAAAAAAATCATTCTTTGATATAAAAGTCCAGGGATATATGTATTTAAGGTTCATATCGTTTAGGTTTTGTTTTGTTTGATCATATCAACTATTTTTTTTTTATATTTCGAAGTTTTTGTATATTTTCCAAGTTTTTATGAAATTACTTTTGAAATGCCTATCTACTTTTTATGAGTCTGATAATGAATCGGAGTTTACTTAAAATGAAAAGTTAATCATAGATTAGGCAATGAAAATTTTATTGCATATTATTATGTGTACTAGTACAATACGATACAAGCAACTACTCCAGTAGATAGGCATTCCTACACTAATTGTATGCGTCACAAAATTAAATGCTTAAAATCTAATTATTAAAAACATAACAATCATGATATTTGTCATGATTGTAATGTTATATTTAATATTACCTACATAGAAATATTCAAAATTTACTAATGTGTTTCTTTGGCAGGGAGAATAAGGTATTAAATTAGAAATGCAAATTCTATGTAGAATAATCACAGTAAATTTATTTTATTGTTAATCCAGCAATGTGCCTTCGTATTTTTTTTAAAATGAATAGATGTATAATAAATTATATGAGAATTAGAATATCAGCTATCCTAATACCATTATATTCAAAACCTTGCAAATTTTACTAATCAATATGGAAAATAAACCCAGAATTTTTAAACTCCCTTATACCAATTAATTGGGTTTCTTATTAAATTAATTACCTTTTTGTTTGTAAATTGGTCCTCTCCAAGGCTTTTTATTTGCCCTGGAATCTTATTATAGTAAAACAATTTTTTGTGAATAAAACTGTATCGCAATTTTAATAAACGAATTTAATAAACGTCTCATAACGGCTATACATGTTTTTTGTTGACTATATTATTTTTATTTCGTAGATTAAATTATATGCTATGCAACGACATATCTCGTTACAATATTGCTGTATGTTTTTTTTAATATTTCGGTAGTATACTGAAATATGTGTGTTTTGTTATAAATATATCACAGCTGTTGAGTATTCTTGTTTCCGTTACCACAAGGTCAAACCGAGTAAGAAAAAGTTTTAAATAGCGTAGTGGTGAATCAGCAAAGTGGGTCAAGAAAGAAGGGCGGCATTAGTCTGCGTTAGTTGTGACACATCTATGCGACCGCCGCTGAAATGGGCCTAAATATTTGATTAGAGTGACAACAAATGAAACTGAGTATACAGAAGCGATGCCCGAGATAAGGTGATGTGACGTAATACCCCCCCCCCCCCCACTCATCGCTGAAAAAATAAACCGTGTGGATTAATAAACCGTATGGCGAAGAAATAAATTTTATGGAATTCGTAAATGAGTTGGAATGTCGTAAATATGTTGGAATTACTGATTAAAATTCATAACGTTGACAAATTTATATGGATAAGCATCAGAAAAGGATACAAGCTTTTAGTTTTTAGATTCCAATTTAAATGGAAAAAAGTACCTTCCTACAACATAGTCTCAATTCAAGTTTTTTTTTTTATATTATAGAATTATATTTAGTAAAACAACAACGACTACTTGAATGATAAGCCATTTCGATGCCTCACGTTAATAATAAAAGTAAAGCGCGGCGTATTTAAACAACCCCCCCCCCTCCCAGTAGCAGTTTCTTCATATAAGCCCAAAAGCCCGGTTTACCTATTATTTTAAAAAACAATAAAATAAACGAATTTACTAGCGCCTACTAGTGCTATCTATCGCGCCCAGCTCGCACCACGCAACAAAATATCTATTGACAGAAATGCGACAATTATCGACAAGGTGCGATTGCTGTCTCGCTAGCACATATGGGCTTTCAATGCGGCTTTCAAAATCAGTGTTCCTTTCATTCGCACCTGCGGCAAATTACGCAAAACAATATATCCTACTAATATTATAAACGCGAAAATTTGTATGTATGTATGGATGTTTGTTACTCTTTCACGCAAAAACTACTGAATGGATTTTGATAAAACTTTACAATAATATAGCTTACACATCAGAATAACACATAGGCTATAATTTATAAAGATAAAGTGTGAATTGTCTAAAATATAACGATAACTGTCAAGTAAGTAGAAAAAAATCTAAGAAATTGACATTCGAAATTTAAATTCTATCCTACTATCCTACTAATATTATAAACGCGAAAGTTTGTATGTATGTATGGATGTTTGTTACTCTTTCACGCAAAAACTAATGAATGGATTTTGATAAAACTTTACAATAATATAGCTTAGACATCAGAATAACACATAGGCTAAAATTTATAAAGATATATGGCTTTCTATCATCATTGTCACAATTTTCCATCACCACGCGGGTGAAACCGCTGGGCGCAGCTAGTGTATGTAATATACACGACTTTGATATTGGGAGCAAAGCCAGGCTTGCTTAGCCATGACGTTGAATACGAACTTGTCAGACAGAAAGCGCAACTTCACTGTAATTAGTTTGGATTGCAATGTGTGATTGACGTCCCGGTAATTTTTAAGCTATTGCATAGCTTTTATCGCGGGCCTAGGGCCAGCGCGGCGACCGAATGAAGAAATTTCTTAACGAAAATTAATGATTTTAAACTGATAATTACGTCTAAACGAGTACTGCTTATGATTCGAAAAAAATATATGTTAAACAAGAACATTTTCCTAATATTCTTAGCTTTGAATATTTTAGATTTTGTTTATATTACATAGTGTAATTAATTTGTGAAATTAGGTCTAACCGAACACAAAAACGACTACTACGCAAATACTATCTGGCGTATTATTATGAAACCTGCACAATTTTAAAGATAATTTAATTATCTATCTTTTAAGCTATTGCATAGCTTTTATCGCGGGCCTCTAGGCCAGCGCGGCGACCGAATGAAGAAATTTCTTAACGAAAATTAATGATCTTTAACTGATAATTACGTCTAAACGAGTACTGCTTACGATTAGAAAAAAATATATGTTAAATAAGAACATTTTCCTAATATTCTTAGTTTTGAATATTTTACATTTTGTTTATATTACATAGTGTAATTAATTTGTGAAATTAGGTCTAACCGAACACAAAAACGACTACTACGCAAATACTATCTGGCGTATTAATATGAAACCTGCACCATTTTAAAGATAATTTAATTATCTATCTTTTTATCTACGATTTTTTTCGAATAAACCGGTTTTTTTGCTTTATCGAATAAAAAATTCGTGCGCGGCGCTCTATCGGAAGACGTTTAAATTATTCCGAATCATTTGCTACAGCAGCCGCAAATTTTCGGAATAAATTCAGCGTTTTCCGATAGAGCGCAGTGATCTGATATCAGAAAAAATAAAATAAATAAATAAATATAATTGCATAAGTTGTTAAAAATGCTATGCAATAGCTTTACCGCGGCAGTCCCTGAGTGCCACACGTATTTTTTTATCTACGATTTTTTTCGAATCATTCGTTTTTTTTGCTTTATTGAATAAAAAATTCGTGCGCGGCGCTCTATCGAAAGACTTTTAAATTATTCCGAATCATTTGCTTCCGCAGCCGCAAATGATTCGGAATAATTTCAACGTTTTCCGATAGAGCGCAGTTATCTGATATCAGAAAAAATAAAATAAATAAATTATTATAATTGCATAAGTTGTTAAAAATGCTATGCAATAGCTTTACCGTGGCAGTCCCCGAGTGCCACACGTATTTTTTTATTGTGTAATTTCAATTGATTTGTGGTTTTTAATGCCTGATAAACAATGGAGGAAATTGTCCTTTGTTGTGAGTTATGTATTCTTTTTTTTAAGCTATTGCATAGCTTTTATCGCAGGCCTAGGCCAGCACGGCGACCGAATGAAGAAATTTCTTAACGAAAATTAATTATTTTAAACTGATAATTACGTCTAAACGAGTACTGCTTACGATTCGTAAAAAATATATGTTAAACAAGAACATTTTCCTAATATTCTTAGCTTTGAATATTTTAGATTTTGTTTATATTACATAGTGTAATTAATTTGTGAAATTAGGTCTAACCGAACACAAAAACGACTACTACGCAAATACTATCTGGCGTATTATTATAAAACCTGCACCATTTTAAAGATAATTTAATTATCTATCTTTTTAACTACGATTTTTTTAAAAAAATCCGTTTTTTATGCTTTATTGAATAAAAAAATCGTCCGCGGCGCTCTATCGGAAGACGTTTAAATTATTCCGAATCATTTGCTTCCGCAGCCGCAAATGATTCGGAATAATTTCAACGTTTTCCGATAGAGCGCAGTTATCTGATATCAGAAAAAATAAAATAAATAAAATAAATTTATAATTTTAATTGCATAAGTTTTTAAAAATGCTATGCAATAGCTTTACCGCGGCAGTCCCCGAGTGCCACACGTATTTTTCTTTTTTTGGTAGTAGTCTTTATTTATAAAATAAATACAAATTATATGTCACAGTTCCCCACTAAGGCTAGTGCCTTTTCAGTGGGGCAGTGGGTTTTATTACTTTGTTTTTTAACATATGTGACAACCCTCAGGACTGGGATGGGGATACGGTTTTAGCAGCGGAGAATTTTGAAAACTCGTTGCGATCATTCCATTTAAATTTTTTTCTCCTTGTTTCCGGCCGAATTTTTAAAAATAAACTATAGTTTGTACAATATTCTTCAAGAATCACAAGTCGATGTGGGTTATTGTAGCAACAAAATAAAGGAAATTCAGATTTGGTTACGTGTTGAATTTCAATCTGAATTTGATCACGTTTATGAAAACATTCTTCAAAATAACTCAAATCCTCGTTTGAGACGCAAAGTACGCTGTGCTCATACTACGATCAATATTCGGAAATTTTCAAATCGAAATTTTCCAACTCTTCGACAACAAACTATACGAGAAATACAGTATAGATTTTCCTACAGAGGCATTAGATTCATTATTTGACATTTATGCAAACCTTTATGACAAACAAGTTTAAAAAACCAATTGATTTGTTTGTACTCCTCTCTTGAATTGAAAAATTGAAATGTTTTTGAACCACTTGTTTTCATTAGTCACAATAGCCTCGACGACGCCTTTCCCCAATTGTTGAAGTTAGCGTGTCTTGTCATAACTATTCCTGCTACAAGTCCGCGGAACGTGCATTCTCATCTCTTAAGCGTATTCATACTTACCTAAGTAATACACAAAGTCAGCAACGTTTATCTGAGGTATCAATGGAAGGGGTCGGGGCAATAAGGGACCTAAGCCACATTTTTTGAATTTTCACTATTTTAGTGAAATGGCAACCGTAGAGAAGGGTTAAGCCACCATCTAAGGTGTACGGCTATTGCATGACAGATGGCGCCACAAAGCTATAACGACCTTGTTGCCGACGCGCAAAATATTGGAAAATTTTCAAGCTAAAACGTCATAAGCCACAATAAAAGCAACATGGCAACAGTTGACAGAATGTCACTGAAGCGAAATAAATTGGTTTATAGTGAAAAAGACAGTTGCTCAGGTTTGGATTTTAGCTCCTACGATTCAGTGAAGGATAAGGAATATTCTCCAAACACCAGTTCGTGTGAAAGTGATGAATCTACACCAAAAAAGGTAAATAAACATTTTAGTGGCTTGAGCCCTTTTTGCAGCAGTATATGTGGCTTGTGTCTTATTAAATCATTTTATAAAATATATATAAATATAAAATCATATAATTATATCATTAAAATTATTTTTTAATATGATATGGCCATAAATAGCTCGTTTTTATTTTTTAATGTATAAAGAGTCACTAACACTTTTATAATTTTTTTGTTTTTTTGAGCCAATGACATTTTCTAATACACCAAAAAGGAATTTATTTACAAGGTGGCTTAGGCCCTTCTTGACTAAAATATATTTTGTTTTTCAGAGGACCCCACAAAATGACAGTGCAACTGCAAATTTTAATCAAGCTCAAGCAGAAAGCAGCAGAGGCTTAGTTTTTAGCCCAGAAAAACTTCCGCCAAGCCGATGGAGAAAAGTAAACATTGAAGGAAGAAAAAAGTCTAAAGCAAAAAAACGTCGAAACTTGGGACACGCCTATATAAATTTGAATGGTACAGCAAAAGTAGCAAAGAATATTGGAGAGCCGTGTAAATCCACAAAAAAGTGCAGAGAATTGCTCAGGGGTACCGAAACATCAATATTTAACGGCTTTTGCTTTAAAGACATACAAAAATCAGAACACGTATTTATTTTCTACAATAAAAGTTACAAAGAAAAAGAGAAACTATAAGAAAAAACAAAGAGACAAGAATCAGGAAAAAAAATTACCAACTTGTATTTTGTAAAAGTAAACGGAATAGATGTCAAGATATGTAAACAGGAGTTTTTAGCGGTTCATGGACTTCAAAATTCAGCTAAGCGCGTTAAACTAATTTCAAAACAAATTTCGGAAGGAAGACCAATATCAAAAAAAGATGAGCGTGGTAGACATCACAACCGACCGAACAAAGTTGCCCCGGAAATGGTACAATCGGTTCACGACCACATTAGAAATATCCCTAAATATGTAAGCCTGTATAGTAGGATATCTAATCCAAACAGAGTGTATTTAAACCACGACCTTAGTATGCGATGTAGAAACTGATACTTTTGAATAAAAAATAATTTAGTATATTTTTGACTTTCATTTATATTTGTTTCGTTATTATCAAAAAGGTCATAAGCCACATTTATTTTTCTTTATATTTTTTTTCTCGGATAATGCAGTTTTTATTGGATTTTTCTTAGTAAAGGATATGTAACCATCTATTATACATATAATAAATTAAGTTAAACATTATAAAAAAATAAACTATGATTTCAGGATTTGGTCAAAAACTTTAAACCTCATTTACTACAAATTTTACAAATGAGGCTTAGGTCCCTTATGGCCCCGACCCCTTCATATGGTTGCTATTGAAAAACAGTTGTTAATAGAATTAAAGCGTTCGCCACCATTTTACTCAGATGTAAATAACTCATTTTTTAAAAAAGATTACTCTTAGATTTAGAATACAAATAAGCTAGTTAAAGCTAGGTACCTAAAACTTATGTAACTTTTTGTTCCCTATTTTTAAAAATAGTCTTACAACTCATACAATCAAGGGTCAACTTCTTAACTTGACTTCACTCGCTCAAGCAAATAAAATGGCTTTTCTTAAAGCCACCGTATGCGACTGCTGATAAGTATATGTTAAATTCTGTCTAGCAGTAGCATGTCTTCAGTATGCTTTATTGAATCTACGACACAAGCAGTAAATTTCAAACTGAAAATTGAAGAATAAAGAGGTACCAATTTGTATACTATAAAAAGCGTAAAAAACACAAAAGGTATGCCGGGCTTGCCTCATTCCCTAACCCTGGGCACGCCACTGCCTCCCCCCACTCCCGACTCCCTAACGGTGGCAACCGATGGCTCCACCCAGGAACACCTAAGAAATAATTGTGCTAAGGAAGGCAGGGTTCTCATACACAATACACTGAATTCCCAGCTTAATTGTCAATTGACAGCTGACTAGGCTGTTTTCATATTAATAATATATTACATGAAAAATTTTATATAACATTTTTATAGAGAATTGATGTTATGTTACCGATGCCTGATGTTAATAATTTAAAAAAAATATTTACAAAATGTGATTATTTTCATTTTGTTTGATTTAGTATATATTTTACAGATTTAATTTTGCAAAGCATGGAGTCATATTTTATTTTGAAAAAAAGATATATAGAAAAACAGATGCATGTCAACAAATACTTAGGTAATTAGGAGAATACCTCATTGTATCCTCACAAGGTTATACTTATACTACCTCACAATTTAAATATTTGATTTGGCAATATATTTTTAATTTGCATGGGATTTCGTTTCGGGGAGGGTAGACTTATTAATATTCTTATTATATTGAAACGAAAATGATTATGGACAGAGGGTAGTCTTATTAACATTTTTATTATATTAAAATGACATTGCACCTCTGCTTTAGGTATATATTTTATATATTTTAATTTTTGTGAATTTATTTTGTATATTATTAAGACATATTATTTAATACATATATAAATATATATTAATTTTTATCATGTTTTAAAATAAAATAATATTGACAATTTTCATGACATTTTCTTACGAATTTTTATTAGGTAATTAAGATATTTCTGGTACATTAAGTATGATTTTGATTATTTATATAAATATAACATTATAGATTTTTTAGGACAACTAAAATAAATTGTCTACCTTGGAACAGGCGGCAGCCTAGTTAGGTTAAGACTTTTGTATATTGAATGTACCCATAATTTTAACTCAATAAATAATTTTGAATTTTTTTTTTGAATATTATATTACATTTGTACACTCATATGTTTTTATGTATATTTGTTTGGAAAAGAAATCGCCCCATTGTCAATTATCTAATCGTTTATTTTTTAAAAACTGTTGACTTTGTCATTTAATTGAGTGTTTTTTTTTAATTTGCAGGAAGGATGTTTGAGTGACGGAGGACGAACGTTCGTTATGTTATAGGTACGCCTTAAAATCCATACATCCTATCATAGGTTAGGAGACATCTATTCATTTCTTTGAAACATATTCGCCGTAATTCAATCATTCCATGCCCTTCCTGCCCATGTCCTGTGATCTTTTGTCTTTGTTATACTCAATTATTTCTTTTAGGAATTTAGGGCCAACCTATCAAATACACTTTTTACAATTTATATACATCTACTTCATCTTTACGAAGGAGTGTCTTTGTTGAATATAAATGTATGAAACATTAAAAAAATGCTTCAATGAAATTGTTTTTTCTTACTTATTCCTAATTCAATCTAGCTTCAGCAGTAAATCACTACGTCTCTGCAAATGAATATCTCAGAATCATTTAATTATCGGAGTCTTAGGTCGTAATTTGTTTCGTTAAGTTATCGAATTAGATCGTTTTGATCGCAACTGTATTTATAAATTATATCGTTTTGATTACTAATGGTCTTGTAAAAGTTTTAGATCGTTTTGTTCGCCGACTCTTCATATACAATATTCAATAACGGCAGATTTTAAGATTTGTCATTTATATATTTTTTTACCTGGATATTTTCTTCGATTGCCATGCAATTGGGAAAATGATTTTAAAGACATTTTTTATTATTAAATACAATACAACTATTAAAGAACTGGCCGTTAGCCGTCACCATCGGTACGTACTCTACCTAACGCTTGGGCCTGTCGGGCGACATGCCTAGTAAGGCGACAAAAGCAACTGAGATTTATCCAAATACCTGTCATTCAGTCCAATTTTAAAATACAAAATATGTAATCATGGAATACTACCATTTTATTTTGTTACTATTTTTTTTTTATTCCTACAGATTACCTACAAATTACCTACAGAAATAGTTGATTACCATGCCAAGATTTAAAAATATTATGAAAGTCGTTTCCAAATCTTAAAATACCTTATATCCGTATATCCGTATATATATAATGTATCTAGAATAATAAATGAATGAGATTTAAAATTATGAAGATGTCTCTATCTACAACGATTTCTTGTTACTTTTCGAGATCATCTAAATTTAAAAAATACGTGTGACACTCGGCGACTGCCGGGTAAAGCTATTGCATAGCATTTTTTAACAACTTATGCAATTATATTTATTTATTTACTTTATTTATTTTATTTTTTCTGATATCAGATAACTGCGCTCTATCGGAAAACGTTGAAATTATTCCGAATCATTTGCGGCTGCGGAAGCAAATGATTCGGAATAATTTAAACGTCTTCCGATAGAGCGCCGCGCACGAATTTTCTTTTCGATAAAGCAAAAAAAAACGGATTATTCGAAAAAAATCGTAGATAAAAAGATAGATAATTAAATTATCATTAAAATGGTGCAGGTTTCATAATATTACCCCAGATAGTATTTGCGTAGTAGTCGTTTTTGTGTTCGGTTAGACCTAATTTCACAAATTAATTACATTATGTAATATAAACAAAATCTAAAATATTCAAAGCTAAGAATATTAGGAAAATGTTCTTGTTTAACATATATTTTTTTCCAATCGTAAGCAGTACTCGTTTAGACGTAATTATCAGTTTAAAATCATTAATCTTCGTTAATAAATTTCTTCATTCGGTCGCCGCGCTGGCCTACTAGGCCCGCGATAAAAGCTATGCAATAGCTTAAAAATAAAATCTGAAAACTATATGCTTCTTAACTCAGTTATTATTCAAGATAGAATGGTAAAGAAATTTATTTTAGAAATATGTGAGTAATGCCTTTACCTTCTTTGTTGTTAGTCGTGTCCTAATATGTTCATTATATTATGAGTTTAATATTGAAGGTTTAAAATTATTGTTAGAAATTGGTTAATTAGAAAACCGAACCAAAGAGTCGCGATTATTATAACGACACATTGTTTATAGCTTTATCAAGACGAAATTTGGTAAGTATGTTTATAATAGCACATTCTGGTTTTCTGCTTTCGATTTGCTGAATTGCTAGTCAAACTCAGAAACCCTCGTTTGTTTATCCTTTATGATTTGTTCCATTAATATACAGACCCGAATTCAGTCGTTCGATCACATCTTCAACAACATGGCGGCCACCAACTCAATTAGATTGACTAAATACATCGGCAAGAGCTGTAAATACATGATATGATCTTGTCAAAACTCTATATGACAATTAATTACATTGCTACCAACTGACAGCTTTTTTGCCTGGCTTGTACGTAAACTTTTTAAATGAACATTTCTTGGTATTTATTTAGTATTATGTACGTCACAGGCAAATGTATTAATTCATTCATTAATTGACCAGGTATTTCATCAAATCCTATAAGTTTACTACAAAAAAGTGTGACTTTTTTAATAGTAACCAGTTCTTCACTTTCTTTCTGCTTTCTCTCACTGTACAGTGTTTTTTCCTGAATATTTTTTTTATTGATATGCACTCCTCCTTACAGAATTTTTGCGTTCGACATTTGTTACAGGATCTACCTAAAATTAAGATTATATATCGTTGCTTTACTTCTGTATTTTTCATAATACTACAGTAGTCTTATTAGTAAATATATAAAAATTTACTTGAATAATACATTATATTGTCTTCGAGTAACTTTTGTAAATGGGGTTATTTTATAATAAATTCTATTTTCTGTCATCAAATACCCTTTGTTTATTTTACCGAGAAGAACTTATCATTAAATTGAGGTACATGGAGGTACCTAGAGACGAATTGAAGGGCGACCTAACAGCTTCCGAATAAAGCGTCAAGAGTAGATTTCTACCATGGAATTTCCCGTCTCATCAATATGCTCACCGAGAGACGATTGAACAACGCTGTATCGGAATTTTACATGTGACGTCCTATTAGGGTTTATTTAGGTAGGCGATGGTTAAATTGTGTTTTTCTTTGGATCTATATTAATCGAGGTGTCATGATGATGATGACGTATTGTATAGAATTTAGATGTTGAACCGATTCGGTCAAAGGTTTCACCCGGAGAGAAAGATAGAGGGAGAGAGAGAGAGAGAGGGAGAAATTAATTCATATATATATTAAAAAAAACAATTTGACTGACTAACTAATTCATCATCGCCTAGCCAAACCCGTTGCAGCTACAATGATAAAATTTTATAGGTACAAAGGTTCCTTTTAGGACGTAGGCAAAATTCGACTCCTAAGGAAACGAAAAGGGATAAAATATTATGTTTTGGTTTTTTAATCTCGATGTTTTATGAGATCGGTTTAACCCTTCAAGCCCCGCGACTTCGATATCGAAGTCACCTGAACGCGTCTAGGAAAAGTGATTTGATTTGGTTTTTCGTGTCATTCCGTATGCAGTTGTATTTTATTTAAATGCACGATGATACAAATATCATCATGCATTTCATTTGTTCAAAAACTATTCATTTGTTCAAAAACATTCATTTGTTCAAAAACTGTTCCACTTATAAATGCCTAGAAATTAAAATCAGATTTTTTCCCTAAACATCTCTTGAATGCAACAATCGGGATTGAAGTTATCGAGAAGGGCTAAAATGCTCTTTTGCGGTTTTCCTAATATGTCCTAATCCCGATTAAATATTAGATAGATTTCAAATCAAAAACTAGTCGACATTTAAACACCTAGAAATTCAGGATTTTCCCCTAAATATCTCTTTATTGGAATAATCTAGATTGAAGTGATCAAAAACGACTAAAATATATTTTTTGTAGTTTTCCTAATATCTCCTAATCTTAATTGAATACCAGATCGGTTATACTTATAGAAGCTTTCCCATATAAATGCCTACTTATTTTATTCAGGATTTTATGATAAATATCTCTTGATGGGGATAAACGGGGTTAAAGTGATCGAAAAGAGCTAAAATACTTTTTTTTTACTTTCTTAATATTCTTTGGCAAGATTAAATATCAGATCGGTTTTAACTAATAAAGGGTCTCCCATATATATGCTCCGAAATAAAATTCAGGATTTTTCTAAACCGCTCTTCAAAGGAATAGTCGGGAGTTGAATATGGAAAAACAAAAAAATATAAACTTGAAAAAATAAATTTAGAAGAACTCGGCTATTAAACCTAAGTAAAAGGTATTTAGAGATGTTTAGAGCGTTAAGCCATAAAAGGGTAAATAAGGGGAGAAGCTATATTCTATAACCAGTTAAGCTCTAAAAGTGAGTCAAGGAAAATAATTTATTTGTATAAATAATCAGATACGTATATGGCGGTTTTCAAAATTAAGAAGTAAATAATCGAGAATTGAAAAAGGAAAGATATGAAATGTAATTTAATGTTTTTATATTATCCCCTAAGCATGACCAAATCTGTATTAAATCGGTATTAGTTATAAAAGGTTCCTCATACCCATTCTAAGAAATTATATTCAAGATGTTTTTCCTAAACAACTCCTAAATTCAGTAATCGGGGAAAGAGGGAAAACATATAAATTGAAGCTGAACAAAATATTTTAAGAGAGTATACTCGGCGTTTAAAATTAAGTCATAGGTAATAAAATATTTTTCGAAATTCAAGCCCTAAAAGGGTGAAAAGAGGAAAACGATATCTCAATAACCAATGGAGCTAGAAAACTGAAATTTGGATAAAATATTCTAATTTTAAAATAATGAGATATTTATTTAGCTGATTTTCATTTATTTAACCCTGAAGGGGAATGGGCGGGAGATTAATCGGGAGTTACTAAAGGTGAGCATTTATACCTAAATGCTCCTATTAGGGCGCAGATAATCAATTATCCTAGAATTTTTTTGATAGAATTATAAAAATGATATTCAGGATTTTTTTCATAAAAAACTTTTATAGTAATCAGGAACTAAACCAACCCTATCTTTCTCTCATTAAAATGAAATAAAAATAAAATAATCATAACTTAGAAAGTCCTCCTTATTTTGTCCGTAGAATGAAATAAATTTTGTTTTCTCTCATCTACATGTTGACGATTAGTCACACAATTAGTTTATAGGTATTGCGCTGACATGCGCTGACATTAAAATGTAAAACAATATGTTTGTGGTTTCGATAATTAATATAAGAAATTAATTATTCCGAACATTTTTATTTCCTAGCGAATGTCAAGTTAAAAAAAACTTATTTTGATAGAATTGGGATAAAATGGAAATAGAATTAGAATAAGTACTAAAGGAGTCTATTAGTAGATTATATTGTGCGCTAAGTGGAGAGTGTGTTCCAAGGCATCGCGAAGCAGGCGATACAGGAAGTGTTCAAGAGATGCTCGGTGTTTACAATAGATGCTGATTGAGGACGCTGTTTTAGATTTGTGAGGACAGAGATTGCAACAGTACTGCTTACCAAGCCAACGACGTCTAGTCGAGTGTTAGAAAAAAGGGATTATGTGAGGGAAAAGACACGACACAAATTACTTGACACAAATTGTATCGAATAAAGAGAGTTCTTCTTACGAGTGAGCAGCTATCGATATGTCTTTAACAGCTTTGAATTAGATGTTGGGCAGGTCTTTTTCTTAGATGATCCAGGTGATACTGAGTAGCCTTTTGTTTTAAACTTACTACTGGCGAAAGTGAGGAGTAATCATGGTGAGGAGAAATTCTGGCAACGCTGCTTGTTATACTGTTGGAAAGAGATAAGACTGCTCAGAGTGCCTTAAAGCTGACCCTTAACTTGATTCGTGCACCTTTGTGTAACATCTTAAAATAGAAAAATATGGCCAAAGTACTATATTAATTGCTAGCTAATTGTCTGGGATGAGTGCACCATACCGCAGACTGGGGGTTTTTAAGCACTAAGCAGAATACTTAAAGATATCAGGTCTAATGCTGAATTTTCAATGGGAAGAGTCACTTTGCTGCTGGCTGGAGACTTTTTGCAGACGAGGTAAATCCGTGCGTCAAGGCGTCGTATCTATGGCCTCTCATTGTGAAAATTTTCCTCATGAAACGAAAAGTTCCACTTGAAGGGAGATGCTTTATGTGGTGAATTCACCGAACTTCTGCTCAAAATAGGTGAAGGAGAATATCACGATTTCAAGTGATAAATGGCCATCTCTGCAGGTCTAGGTACAGTAGGGACGACTCTCGCACCCATTACAGTCAGAGCATACCCTGATACCACTGATATTAAGCAAAAATCCATACCTTGGCTATACGAGCGAGCCATTCCGATCCCCAAAAACAAGTCATTAATGACACTTTACATAAGCCGTTCGAAAGGGCTGAAACAAAGTATAGGGCTGTGTACTCTGTAGTACAAATGGATGATAATCAATTGATAAACACCCTCGACCTTCCTGTTTTTTACTATCAACTAGCTTCTCCTTTTAGTAGTGGTAGCAATTTTTTTTTTTTATTTTTTTATTTCAAACCAGTTGATAGGAATTCTTACACTTGGTTATGTCAAAAACTAACAAAAATAACAAGTATAATATTTAAATATATACCTATTAAGGTATAAGGTATGACCGTCGGTATTGCAAGGTATGAATATTGAATATATAGAGGAAGCAACATTTTCCAATATTTTCAATCAAAATTCTTACATAATTTCGTAGAATTTTCATGTGGACAATATTACTAAATAATCAAACAAATATAGGATAATTTGACAAATTATACACTGGTCGTCATTTTTTTTAAGTGCAGTCCCTAAAGCATAGCAATTTTTTTTATATGTATTTACTATTCACACAAAATGAAATAAAAAAACAATTTTACAGGTCAGGTTTTTTTATTATTTAACAAAGTGATTTTACATAATTCTGTTATAATAGTCATGACGGGTACTTACTTGACAAAATTTCAAATTAAATTCAATTTAATTTTTTTTGCTCCTGATTTGCGCTTGTGAGTACCTTGAGAGTCTCTCTTCAGGGTTCAGCAATAGTCAGCCAGCATAGATGGGCTCCACTTTCCTTGGTATCGTTTCTCCATAGCCGCAATGTCCTGGTGAAATCGTTCGCCTTGCTCGTCACTGACATCTCCCATATTTTCGGGAAAAAAATTTAAGTGAGAGTGAAGAAAGCGTATTTTTAGTGACATGTTACATCCGATATTTTTATAGGCCATAAGCATTTCAGATACAATGCTGATATAGTCTTCACTTTTATGATTTCCAAGAAAGTTCTCGACAACATTCTTGAAGGCCGACCAAGCGGCTAGCTCAACTGGTCTCAACACTGTTTTAAAATTCAGATCAGTCAAGATCTCCCTTATTTGGGGTCCCACAAATATTCCTTCTTTAATATTTGCGTCGCTGACCTTAGGAAACTTTTGCTTTAAGTAAGTCATGCCATTTCCATGCTTAGACGAGCCTTTTACAAAATTTTTCATCAAACCCAATTTAATGTTTAAGGGTGGAAGTAAGATATCTTCAGATTTTACTAGGGGAACATGGTGAACATTCTTCGTGCCAGGTATAAGGTGCTCTTTAGTAGGCCAGTCCTTCTTGGTATAATGGTTTGTCCTGTCTCTGCTGTCCCACTCGCACAGCAAACAACAATACTTTGTGTATCTCGTTTGCATTCCTAGTAGGAGCCCTATTACTCTTAGATCACCAAATATTGTCCATTCGTATTTTACGTATTTTATTTTTGTTAACAGCAGCTTCATGTTGTCATAGTTCTCTTTCATGTTTGCAGCATGACCAAGGGGAATGGACGGTTGAGTATTTCCATTGTGAATTAAAACAGCTTTCAAACTTACTTTTGATGGGTTATGCTGCGTTATGTTGCAACGACCTTCAATATCTTGACAGTAACATAAAGTGTCTTCCATGATATAATATGGAACCAAAAGACGATGCCGGTTTCTAAAGTGCGTGATTTTTGTACCTTTTTCGAGAAGATTCCACTGCTGCAAGCGCGAACCCAACATTTCTGATTGCAGTTTTGATAAATTCAGGTCACATACCAGATCATTTAGGTCATTTTGCTTCGCAGGCTTCGCAGAAGTAGAGCCCTCCACAGAGAACTCAGAATCCGACTTTTCAGTATCCTCCTCTGATGGATTCGTTTCTAATTGAAAATTTTCTGGAGGTCTCGGTATGGGCAATGATTCGTCGTGTGGAACAGGCCTTATAGCCGATTCGACGTTGTTTGGGTATGTGATGTGCTTCTTTTTTTTCTTTGTACATCCTAAAATGTTTGTTATGCAGAAGTAGAAATCCGTTTTGTGATTTTTTGGCTCTCTCCAAATCATCCGATGTTTACTATTTCATTATCAGTACAGTACAATTTCATCGTTATCAGATAATACGCAATCTGGTATATCATTGATGTATACAATATCAATACAAATGGGGCTTCCAATAATAGTGGGGGTACCAAAACCTCAAACCGCGCAAACTCTGCAATTGTATCAGGTTGAGAGTGAAGGCTATTGACACAGGAACGTTATCGAACCTACGTGTGTGAATGTATACCACTTATACCATCTGAGTACACCTTTGACCTCAAACGACTGCAAATTCCCCTCAAGGTCTGATTTGCTATGATCATCAGTAACTCCCAAGGGCAGCCGCTAAAGGTGGCAGGAATCGCCTTGAGGGAGGACTGCTTCTCACATAGGCAAATATGTGTTCTGATCCAGAATGAGCTCACCTAGAAATCTGGTGATACTAGCACTTAAGGGAAGAACCACTAATATCGTCTACAAATAGGTTTTTAGGGGTTTTTTTATGTTTACAGAACCTCTCTTTTGAAACACCGTAAAACATTAAAACTTTTGTGCCTAAATTTCAAAGCTGTTTTGATTTAATAACACAAAGTTAACACCACAGCAAATTAATATTTTTGATCTTAAAATTCAACTCTCAATAGAGTTTAGAAAATCTATATCTTGAATTAGGAATAGGCATAGCTTCGCGTTACCGCCAGCTAGAACTATCATCGTTCAACACTGCTTGATGGTGCGGACGCTTCGTACCCTTATTGCACTATGTTCGGCTAAGCCAGATTTGGAAATTTGGATGGTGAACTTAGCACAACTGCAAAGTACGGTAATGGCATTTCTTAGTAATCAAATAAATTAGGTAAATACAGGGTGTCTGGCGGCAGATTTATGATTTCAAAATTAAATAGCAAATTCATTATACAATATATGTTTTTATTAATTATATAACCAGTTACACAAATCATGGGGATTTCCTTTTTTAAAAATAATTTCATCCAAATGTCTTCCATTGAGATGCACACATTGTTCGAAGCGAAGCCTCGCGTTTCGTGCAACGTTCTGCAGCAATCCCGGTTGAATGCTTCGAATTTCGTGACGAATGTTATCTTTTAGGGCCTCGACAGTATGCGGATTGTTGTTGTAAACCCTTTCTTTGAGATATCCCCATTAAAAAAAATCCATCGGGGTCAAATCAGGTGACCTTGGTGGCCATGGGATGTCCCCAAAGCGACTAATTAGTTTTTGAGGCATAGCTTTTCGCAGCAAATCCATTGAAGCTCTAGCCGTATGCGGGGCCGCCCCATCCTGCTGAAACCACGTGTGCGACGAGAACGATGGATGAGCTCGCAGATTCGGCAAGAAGAAATCGGTTATCATTCTTCCATAATTTTCACTGTTGACATTCGTCGCTTGTCCTCGAGCATTCTCAAAGAAAAATGGGCCGATAATCCCATTCGTGGACAAAGCACACCAAACGGTGATTCTCGGTTTCTGGTGTTTAAATCTGGAGCCAGACACCCTGATGTAGTATACAGCAGAAAATTTGTTAAAAAGTAATACCTAGTATAATGATTGTAATAGATTATTATTAATAATAATAATAATAATAATAGTAGAAGAATAATAATAATCTCTAGTAGAATAATATTAAAAATAGTAGAAGAATAATAATAATCTCTAGTAGAATAATAGTATAGCCTAAATTAATAGCATTGAAAAATAATTAACGATTTGGAATTATCTATTAGGTTAATTATGTTTTGGGAAATAAATAAATAAATATGATACTTTTTTTTAAGATTCCGAGGGAAAATATCAAGCCAATGGCAACATTTTCTTTAGCGCGGACGTATCCGCTGGCAGAAGCTAGGTAGATATACATATTATTTTTGCGGCGTTTTTCGCCCTGTTTTTTTACTCCTAAAGCCTGTACGCCCTATTTTTTGCTCCTAAAGCCTTTAAGCCCCGTTTTTTGCGAGTTTTTTAAACACACTATAAAGCCTACAAAGTTGAGATCGATAAAACTATAAATAGTATTTCATACAAAGATAGAAATCAAAAAAATATTTCTTTTGGTATGATTTTTTTTTTGCTTTATGAGTAAGAGAAATATTTATAAATAAAGGTTAATCTGACGTCACCTTGCGCGAATGCGGTATTTAGTTTCATTTGTGGGGCAAACAAGCGGGTATGTTTATGTATACATTAATAAAATATAATGTATGTTCCGACTTATATGATTTCCGATATTCCTATTGGTATTATCGTTGAGGTTGAAATGTTAAAGGATACTCGAATTACGTCAAAATGAAGGGCTGCCTGTGACGTTGGCGAGCGACGTCGGGATGCGATACGAACGTTGGGATTTAATTATGCATCCGCACTCACACTCTGTCGCACTGCCGTAGGCCAGAGTTACTAAACCTGACGTAATTAACGACGACGTCCAAAGTATATTACGTATGTACGTCATCTACTCCGTCAAGCCAATGAGTTCAGTCGATGATTCTTCTAATATAGAGATTTAGCATAGCAGAAATTTCAGTGTAAACGAAATATTGATTTCGCGTGTTGAGATCAATCACTCGGCCTTTTTTCTTTTTATACATACTTCCCTCTACTGGAAGATTGCGAATTTTGTATTTTCATAATAGCAATACTGAATAGTATCCAAATGAACTATGTCACTTATCTCGGCGCTATCGACGGTATTTATAGGTTAGTTGTTTCATTTTTAAAATTAACTACAATTTTATTGTTATATATACCTTGTGCACATCCATGATTTTTATAAAGAGTACAATTTATAGGAATTTAAATTAGGTCACAATTAAAATGTTTCGTGAATATTGTAATAAAACTATGTTCAAGGTTGTATTTTACTGAGATTTTTGAATAAATTTTATTTTCGATTAAATTTGTTAGACCACGTAAGGTTAGTGCCGGAGAACGTCTCCGCGAAGAGATGGCGCAATCAAGCACGGAGATAATTATTAGGTGCGAAAATTTTACCTTAGTTGATAAGCTAGGATTATCAGTTTTAACTCAAATAAGATTGAAAAATTTAGGGCATGGTCACTGGTCAGCATTTCTATTCTGAGACAGAGAGAATTATAGCCAACCGTGCCTGTGATCAATCCAGTCGCATGTGACAATGGATAATAACTGTACTGCCCGAAGTACAAAAAACTCAAAAATCACTCCTGTAGCTTTTCCAGAAAGAGGATATAAGTTATTATATAGCTGCATCATACCGTGCTAATAACCCGAATATTATTGAAGTGTTTAGATTGCTGTATCACAAATCCTAAAAGCTTGATAGATTTGATAGATTTTTAAATTTTAATTTTAATTGCGAGCCGTAAAAACTCCCAAGTTCTTGATTCAGGCTAGGAAGTCAATACCCTGCGATGAAGTAGTCATACATGAGATGAGCAGGTGAACTCTTCTATATTATCTCTAAATATGTCATAATATTGAAAGACAAGGCTTCGATCCGGGTTGTATGCATCAACTACATAAATATCATCTTTATCATTATCAGATGGTAGACGTCCGCTGTTAGACATAGGCCTCCCTAATAGAACAGCATGACGAACAATCTCGAGCCGAATCCATCCTAATTCCTGCGACTGTGGCAACTTCAACCACAGTATACCAGACAGTAGCTTCTCTTGGAACAAAATTAAAATCAAAGCGAATACGTCACGACTACTCGGCCCACGCAGATATTCAACGTTCGAAAGTCGCCAGCCTTTACCTGCGCATAATGCTAACCAAAGGCGTTCATCAGGACGTACCCCTCTGCCGATATTCCTTGCACCCACTTCCGCAATTCCGTGTAGCTCGAGAGTAAAGTTACTGGTTGGTATACTGTGCGTCAACGGGGGGAGGGGGGGGGGGGGGGAGGGGGAGGTGGGAGGGGGTTTGGGCATCCTAAACGGCGTCTGCCGGTTCTTGGTCGCTATTCAACACGGAGCAGCTAGCTCCGTGCTATTCAAGAACATTGTATCCCCAACGGTGGTCAGTTCTGCGAGTTATATGCCCTGCTCATTGCCATTTTAAGTTTCTGATTCACAAACTATGTCAGTGACCTTGGTTTTTCTGGGCATTTCCTCGTTTCGGATCGTATCATGCAGTGAAACTCCAAGCATAGCTCTTTCCGTGGCTCGTTGCCCGGCTTTGAACGTGTGTATGAGGCCAATAGTTATTAGTGCCGTATGTCATCACTGGCAACACGCACTGAATATAGACTTTCAGCTTGAGGCTCTGCGGTATTTGAGATATCCATATCACACTGGAATAATTTCTGAAAGGAGGGGGTAGGATAAAAAGATAAAAAGCTTTGAATATTTTTAATTACCTGTCTTTACAGATTGTAGAATTTTGATTTATTTTTAACCTGTTATTGAAAAAGTACGATATTGCTGTCAGTTTTAAAGTTCCATTATATGATGTTACAGATTGTAACAAAACATATCGCGTCTATTTTCTTTAACAATGACGTAGTTGGCACCTCATAAAACGCCCAGGTAGAGATTGCCTCGCCCGCGCTTACCCCACTCCGCCTATACTCACGCATACTTTTACAAGCAATAGGTACATTCACAATGTCGCTTCTGTATCTAAATAAATTCTCCATGACACGCGAAGCGGTCGAAAAGACGCAACGTATTTTCCGTCGAACCGGAAGACATGGGCGGCTACGTGGCTGTCTGAAATTTCCGTTCGGCACCGGACAATTGTAGCTCTATTTATAAATATTATTATACATAAATGCATGCATCGCAACAAATGAAGCACAGAGGTCACAAGAATGATTACAAAAACATACAAC
The DNA here is from genome assembly GCA_944548615.1 of Micropterix aruncella. NCBI lineage: Eukaryota > Metazoa > Arthropoda > Insecta > Lepidoptera > Micropterigidae > Micropterix > Micropterix aruncella. The sequence goes on along the minus strand of OX155980.1, from coordinate 44,619,908 downwards.
ATTTAATTTAAAAAACAGATGTAACAAAATCATATTTTTACAATTATTAGACCAAATTAATGACTCTAATACTTATAAGTATTTTAATAGGGAATTATATTGATGGAATTAAAAGTAAGAATGATGAAAATATGATGAGGGTGTGTATGTGACAGTGTAAGTAACTTGTACCTATTTAAAGCTAGGATAAGGTTTCTATGTATTGGTTTAATTTAATTGGGTGCCTTAAATGCCAATGGCTTCGTCTTAATGAGTACCTTGATGAAAAATCAGCGTTATCTAGGTAGAATATAGATTTTATTGAATATGCTGTTAAAAGTAAAAGTAAGAGGCAAACCAATACCAAAATCATCGCATGAAGGTGTTGTATCGCGTCCTGGTACGGGAAGTTGGAACTTTGAGGGCGATTCTTTCATCAGCCCTTGTCGACCTTGCTATCGATAATAGGGCCATGTCAGCGAAAGTACAGCGGTTGATAAGGACATACTTCTAATATGGACTTTATAATGCAGTGACCAGGTAATACTGCTGACTTCTAAAACACTGCGTATACATGCGAAATAAACAAGTTGTATTACGTATGAGTTGACGTATGGTCTGCATAATCTATGCAGAAAACCGTATTGAGGGCACTCATTTACCTACCGTTTATAGAATAGAATAGTATTATGTTAAAAAGTTATGAGTATTATGTTAGAAAACCACTCCGCTTCGCTTCGCAAGACCATTTCCTCGATAATTATTCAATCTGATCTGTTATATTATTTCCAAATACTGCAGTATAATTTTTGGGCCATTTCATATATAAGTGGCGATGAAGTTTCAGGGGAAGGTAAGAAACTGTGGCAGTTAGTAATAGAGCATAGTACTTGTGGTGGGGTAATCAGGGGAAAACATAACGCAATTTCACTAACTGTAATCTGAAACCCGTAAACCTGATATCTTGACCTTATTTCGATGTCTGCTTCGGAAAGCATCGACCAGATAGCCTTACATTTTTTGTAGAAATACAGAGATTCTAATTAAAATTAATGAAATCCTGGGGACCTAAAACATATTTACGAATAAATATTCCCTATTGTCTCGAATGTGAAAATAAATATAACGATGAATGACGAAAATTTAAGGGTAATGTAAGCATAACGAAAATTAGGAATTTATTATTTCTAAATATTTTTGTCTGTCATAAAATATAAAATTTGTTGTACATATTCGAAATTATTGAAATGAAATTTGACTTTGAATGAAGTTGAATGAAGTTGCATTTATCTAGTTAGATATGTAAGCATACTTATATACAATATCAATGCTGTAACTAGATACCTATATAATAATAGTAATAATAATAAGTTAGATAATAAAAAAAATACTATTTTTCATTAAATTTTATGTTTTTTATCAAAGATATCTACTTATATTAGTTTCAGGCCTCCCCAGGACGATACTGATGTTTTAGGCAAACATCTCTACTAAACAATTAAGTTATCTTTATAAAACTACGTTCTGGTTAATTTCATACAAAATTATTCGTTCATAAAACCATTATATTTTGTGGGAGAAATTTTATAAAATGATCATATTTTAAAAATCCCTAGTTTACTATAAAAATATTTCTTTTTTTACAAAAATACGTACTTACAATTATATGTTAGTTATATGTTAATTACGGTTAATTATTATCTTATACATAAATATTGATCGGATACTCAATTAGGCATATTTATGGGTATGGTTTTATGTGATAAGTTGAAATGACATACATAATTACTGCTGGCGTAATACAGTAATGCAAATTATTTTGGCAGAAAATATCTTTTTCACCCCGAAATCTTGCGAATTATTTTCTAGGAACTGGTTTCTTTAAACCTCACGAATACTTTCTCGAAGTTCCTGGAGAACTTCATAAATATTATAACGTTTTATATTTAAGTGAAGTGATTTAATTATTTAAAATTTACCATTTCACATAAAGAGAAAATAGTGTATAGTATACAGCTGTAAGGTTTAAAACTTTTTTTATATTTCTTAGACCTGTAAAATATATATGACTAAGGTCTATTCGTGACCTCTTTTTTTAATTTAAATTGTTAAGTGTATTCTATATTTCGCAGTCTATTTAATAAAATTTAATTTTGAAATGGTTCTTACCGCTTTTATAATATTTTTTTTTCTGTATCAAGTTTTGATCCAGTTTAAGGCCATTTAGTGATTAAGAGCATTTTATATAAATAATTTTACCATTTCAAAAAAACTTTTAGAACAAAGTTAAAATACTGTCCATCCTAGAACGTGTTAGTCATAGTTGGGTGAACGAATCTTATAAGCATGAGATTATCGCTTAGCCAATTATTTCATGTTGATTTTTCAATTGAAGATTAATATTTTATGAAAATAAGTACCTAGATATATAAATACATAACAAAATAATACCTAGGTTAGAGCAATTAGCGTCTGGGATGTAACTGTAATTTTATTATTTTGAATAAATTAACAAACGACTTATCAGGATACTCTATGTTATGCTTCGTTTAGCACAATACGTTAGCAATCAAACTATTATTGTCGTCGTTTTGACGTTAACGAAAATCGAAATAGATGCAGAAATTGACGAAGTTATGCTAATATTAAGCTGATCACTAAGCAGTGTCGCTATTAATGTAAAGTCATCGTCGAGTCAGCGAATGGAATATCTCTTTATAATCGTCCGACCAGTCGGTTTTCATGCAAATCGTGTGTTGTAATTCCAGCGGTCTTCATACATATTTATAAATGTTTGCGAAGAAGCGGTGGGACGGGCAACGTAGCGGATAAGCCTTATTGTTCTGAGTTGCGTTGTGACCCACGTACTAGTACATAGGATTTGCCCAGACATCTTTTAACAATGTCTACCCGACGATTGATCGATTTCAACATTAACCGATAATTGATTGCATTTTAGATTAAAAATCGAGAAGATGGACCTTCGAGGGATACCTGCCTAGTGGAATAATGTAGATTTTGTATTCCATAAAATAAAAAGCAATCTAATCTTTTTTAAATTACTCTTTATTTTACCTTTATATACCTAGATGACATTAAATTACTAAACCTATATACTTGTAATTGCCATCTTTGAATTGCCACTGGCCAATTTGACCAAGTTGAAATTGCCACTGGCCAATTTTGAACTTGGATAATGGTTTGAGTAGGAATTCTAAATCCAAAAAAAATGTAATTCAAGCAAAATCTGTTATTCATTTCTGTTTCAGTCCTTTGTTATAACTCAATTCTGTACCTCAGATGTAACCTGTGTTAGGTCACATATTGTTTTTTTTAATCAGGACTTGTTAAGTGGGACATAAATCTGCTTACCTCGGACCTACACAGTGTATTGACATATATTCCAACTGGCTGCCAATGAATTTTTAATACTAGCGATATCTCGTATTATGCAACTCTGTAGAACCCACCATATGGGTCATAAATAAGTAAAACACGGAAAAAAAGAAAAATGGACTTAACGTAAGTTACCTCTGAGGTACAGAAATATATTCGTGTGTGCTATCATGGAAAAGCTGAGAATTCGTATTATTTTCAAATATGAGTTCCTTCGTGGTAGCAAGGCAGCAAAGACGACATGCAAAATCAATAATGCAGATAATGAAATCAACATTTTCTTACTCCAACGAGGTGGATGGAGACAGAAGCCAATCCATCCACCACCCGAGCAGTTATAACGACTATAGTCGTCTTTTCTGCCCGAGCTTAATTGTATATCCAAAGATCAGAGGCTTCTATCCCCATCCGATCCCCCAAGGAGTCATTTATTTATTCGTTTCATAATTATTTTTTTTCTTTTTTTTTACATTTTACATTTACATACACATACATGTATTTACATTACATTTCATTACATAGCTACAATACGTATTATATAAAATAAAATAAAAAGAAAAAAAATATGTATATATAATAATAAAAAGAATAGAAAAAAAAATACATTCATATTTTGGCAGGTGGTAGTGCATAAGTTATAAATTAAGCAGCATTCGCAAACAGCAGCAAGAAGGGAGTGGGGACAGAACGAGCTTATTACGGTGGCACGGGCACACCCGTCATCCACGGGGCTCGTTCTTAAGGTCAAAATTACCAGAACGAAGCGATCTCTCCAATAACGCACGGTGCGTTCATTCATAGTGCTTGTTATAACTGTTAATTTCATTATCTGCATTATTGATTTTGCTACCACGAAGGAAGTCATATTTAAAAATAACGCGAATTCTCAGCTTTTCCATGATAGCACACACGAATATATCTCTGTACCTTAGAGGTAACTTATGTTAAGTCCATTTTTATTTTTTTCGTATTCTTTTTATTTATGACCCATGTACAACACAAACGAGCCCAAACTCGACTATCTTCGCACTTTCCATCAGGGAGTTCCAGTACCTGCATCCCGGCTCTATCATCAAATCAGCTCGATGGTAAAATAATATTGCATTGTCACCTTACTTACATAAGCATGCCAAATTTCAGCTCAATCGGATACCAGCAAGTGGTTGAAATATGGTTTGGAAATTTTGAAACGGACAACTTACAAATACGAACATTGCAATTCAAAATAAAGGTTGTAATGAAATAATAAATACTTTACTCACCTGGGTATTTTGTCGTAGCTGTCCCAACTGGAGAGACAGTTGTAGGAACTATAGCGACTCGAGACGGCCATCATCCTGGTTTCTTCAGACCATTGTCAAAAATTTATCTTTTCACTAATTACACCTAAACCCCACACCAAAAAAAAATACAAAATAAAATATTCAAATTGCGTTTTATGATTTTGAACACCTTTGAGAGACCAAAAGCCATTAAAGAAAAGAAAAGCTTCTAATTATTTTCGAATATGCCAGCTTCCTAAGCTCTCATTAGTGTGGAGGGATCCGACAGACCTAAAAGTATTAATTTTGGATGTTATCGCCAGATGAAATACGCTGCAGACCTGATTATCCATGTAGCTGGCATTTAACAATTCATAAAATGCGGCTTTGTTTATTCCCATGTGCATTGCTTATAGCGATTTCTTTTACATTCGTCAGTCTATTAACCCCTAACACATTAATAACGCGACTTATTCTCTTCTGTGTTGGATTCCTTGAGTGGCTTAACGGAAGTCAGATATAATTCAGAAGTCAGATATAATATTCTTACAAATGATACATACATGTCTATATTTATGTAATTTAATTTTTTTTAATACTTCCATTGATTTTAATAGATTATGATGAAAAAGGTAAATGAGTTAGAAGAAGGTTTCTCAATATTGTAATAACAAGTAGTAATTTATGTATAATTTCTTTCTGCAGAACGAATACAAAAAACTAATATCCATAGCAAGGTTTTTATATCCGTTCGAATGTCTTTTGGTTCTACAGTGCCTAAATGCTAAACATCGTTGGTTGTCATTGGGATACAGAGTGATAAAAGCTTCCGCCCCGGGCTTAATATCATACAAAAATGTTTTCATCTCATTATTTATTTATTTTTCATTGTATTCCGTAGCCGGCGATTGGGGAGATCTCGTACACCATTCGCTATTCGCTTCCATTCTTGACGATTTTTCCACGCCTCGAGCATCCCTAGCCGGTAATCGTTGATTCTTAAGGTCGTCTTTGATGTTATTTAGCCAGATTTTCTTCGGTGCCGATTGCTGAATTCTCCATTCTGTCGAACGGTCTCGCCAAAGAAGTTTACGTGGTAAGCGATTATCGTTCATTCGGCAAACATGGCCGAACCATCTAATTCATCTAACCTAATCCATCTAATTCATCATCTCATTAACCACACTTTAATAGTCAAATTATCCGTTTGTAGTGCTGCCTTTGACAGTAAGATGGCGCATTAAAAGCGGTTAAAATTTCTTCTAGAAGTCGCCATTTCTACCGCAGGAAAATGTTCGCGTAAATGAATAAAATTATGTATTATAGTCGCATTCGTCGAAACGTCTTTAAAAAGGCTCCCATTCTAAGGTCCCGCCAGAGCTACCGATGAAACACTTTTGATATCCGCAAATATTTTAATATACTCTTGGTCCAAGGGCAGCAGCGCGAAGTGGCGTGCATATTCTAAAATAGATCGTCATTCAACTTGCGTGTTTGTGTGAAGAGGGAAAATAGGGCTCTCGAAATTCACTCCACGCCATCAAAAAATCAGTCATAATAGTCGTATCGGAAAGGGTTACAAAAGTGATCTTACACGGAAAGAAATGGTTTCATTGATTTTACAAAACCACATTTGGTTAAATAATTATTCATAAAATTAATCAATAATTAGTAATATCAACTAAACCAGTTACAAAATCGATTGATTAGTTTTACGAAACGGGTTTAAGTTGAACTAACAGTATGAAGTTTGATAAAATTTACAAATGCTTCCGATAGTTTTAACAAAAAGTCTTAGTCAGTATTACTTAAGTAAAAGACCAATAAAAATACTTTAAAATTAAACAATTTGTTGTTGGTATTACAAACAAAACTTTGTTGTTTTTACGAAACCTTGAATTTGTATAAACAACTGACAAACATTGTTAGTTTTACTATATGCTACTGTTGAAGTTACGAAATCATATAATTGAAAATTACAAATGTATTTCGTAATATATAAAAAACCTTTAATTTCGTAGTAATAATAGATAAACGGTGTTAATGTTATAATAATTATTTGTCCAAATTACGAAATCATACAATTAAAAATTACAAACAATTTTCATATGTATTATCTGTATAAAAAATTGACACAAAAGGTTAATTGTACAAATAATGTCGCATAATTAAGACATTTTATTTGTTATACATACATTTGGAATAATTTGGTCCCACATATAACTAAATATTAATTTGTACACAACGTTAAAGTCATGAAATTTTAGTGTAAGCTACGTATTTCTCAATATTATTTTTTTTAACGTCACTGATAATGATTTCGTATATTTAATCATAAATATTATTATAAACTACATAAATATTGGTATTTTATAATACTCTATGTTTGTTACTATTACCGAAATATTTTCGTAAATTTTATCAAGAAATATTAGTGTAACCTACACATATAATCGTATATTCTAATATCTGTTGTTGTTTTTCATTACTGATAAAGATTTGGTAAATTTTATAATACATATTCGTATAACCAATATCAACATTTGTATTTTCTAATTTACTATTCTTTGCTATTATTACCAATAATAATTTCGTTAATTTTATTATGAAATATTAGTGAATTCTAAATTAGATTCGTATTTTAATATTAATCTTATTTGTTATAAGTACTGATAATCATTTCGTAAATTTCATCAAGAAGTATTAGTATAACTTACATATACATTGGTATTTTGTAATACTACATTTTTTGTTATAGTTACCAAAAGCATTTCGTTAATTTTATCAAGAAAAATTAGTGTAACCAGCAAATACAATTTGTATATTCTTTTCTATTATTTGTTATAATTATTGATTAAACATTTCGTAAAAAATTTTATACATATTCGTATAACCAACATAAATACTGGTATTTTCCAATATTCAATTCTTTGTTATTATTACGGACAACGGTTTCGTTAATGTTATAATGAAATATTAGTTGAAGCTACATTTAATTCTTATTTTTTTATATTCTAGGCTTTGTTATCATTACTGATAATGATTTTGTAAATGTTATGATAAATATTTGTACAACCTACATAAAAATTGGTATTTTGTTATAAAAAATTCTTTATTATTATTACCGATAATGAATTTGTAGATTTTATTATGAAATATTAGTATAAACTACATTCATATTGGTATATTGTAATACCCTTATATTGTTACAGTTAACAAACCCATTTCGTCAATTGTATCACAAATATTTGTACAAACTTCATAAACATTAGTATTTTCTTATAAAAAAATCATTATTATTACAAATACTTAATGATTTTGTAAATTATTTTATGAAGTTTTAGTAATAAATACATAAACATTGGTATTTTGTAATACTCTTTTTTTTTGTTACAGTTACTGGAACCATTTCGTAAACTTTATCAAGAAATATTAATATAACCTGCATAATGTAACCAACACAATCGTATTTTCTAATGTTCTATTATTACTTTCCTGTTCAAGGAAAGTATTATAGACGCACTTCTGTGTGTGTGTGTGTATTCTCTGACGATAGCGCCGAAACGCTTCATCCGATTGAGCTGAAATTTGGCAAGCAGACATCATTTGGTCATGGCATGAGCTGATTGTGATTGAAATCCTTCCACCAGGGTTGGCTCCAGACGAGGGAACTCCTCAACGGTCAACAGCAAAGACCCAAAATTTTGTATACGTATTCATTTATGATAGCAATTTCCAAGTTGCACCATGACATGGCTGATGTACCCTGGGTTGGCTCCCGACGAAGGAACTTCTCAACGGTCAACAGCAGGGACCCAAAAAATTGTATACGCACTCATTTATGATAGCAACTTCTAAATTCAACCATGACATGGCTGATGTGTACCCTGGGTTGGCCCTGGGTTGATGTGACCCAAATTTTTTTATAGGTACGCATTCATTTATGATAGCAACTTCTAAGTTCCACCATGACATGGCTGATGTACCCTGGGTTAGCTCCCGACGAGGGAAATCCTGAACGGTCAACAGCAGAGACCCAAAATTTCGTATACGCATTCATTTATGATAGCAACTTTCAAGTTCCATCATGACATGGCTGATGTACCCTGGGTTGCCTTCCGAAGAAAGAACTCCTCAACGGTCAGCACCAGAGACCCAAAAGTTTGTATACGCATTCAATTTAAATAGCAACTGCCAAGTTTCACCATCACCATAACATAACATGGAAAATTCGAAAAAGTCGAAAAAGTCATTGATTGACTGATAGATTTTATTTATGAAATTAATATTCAGATGAATTAAGTCCCTGGCTACTTAACAGAAAAGTCTTCGGGTGACACAACCGATTTTTTTAAATAATTACTGATAGACTCTAGATTTCTTAACATTTATAATACATATTCGTTTAAACAAGCATTTATTATATATATTTTATTTAATATATATATATATATATATATATATATATATATATATATATATATATATATATATATATATATATATATATATATATATATATATATATATATATATATATATATATATATATATATATATATATATATATATATATATATATATATATATATATATATATATATATATATATATATATATATATATATAAATATATATATATATATATATATATATATATATATATATATATATATATATATATATATATATATATATATATATATATATATATATATATATATATATATATATATATATATATATATATATATATATATATATACTCTAGATTTCTTAACATTTATAATACATATTCGTTTAAACAAGCATTTATTATATATATTTTATTTAATATACATATATATATATATATATATATATATATATATATATATATATATATATATATATATATATATATATATATATATATATATATATATATATATATATATATATATATATATATATATATATATATATATATATATATATATATATATATATATATATATATATATATATATATATATATATATATATATATATATATATATATATATATATATATATATATATATATATATATATATATATATATATATATATATATATATATATATATATATATATATATATATATATATATATATATATATATATATATATATATATATATATATATATATATATATATATATATATATATATATATATATATATATATATATATATATATATATATATATATATATATATATATATATATATATATATATATATATATATATATATATATATATATATATATATATATGTATATATATATATATATATATATATATATATATATATATATATATATATATATATATATATATATATATATATATATATATATATATATATATATATATATATATATATATATATATATATATATATATATATATATATATAAATATATATATATATATATATATATATATATATATATATATATATATATATATATATAGGTACATATACCTATCAATCTAAAAAATATATTAATTTCATCAATATAATAAAAAAATCAATATAAATTTATAAACATTTATTTCATTTCAATTGGTGCATAGGTGCATAGATGACTGCATAGGACTTATTTAAAAGTAATATTATTACAAGTATATCTTTTAAAACAGAAGCAATCAACTGATGTGCAGTTTCTTTTTGACATACAAAAATTATGTATCTCCATGTGCCACTATTTAATAAAGTCTCAAAAACTTCTTTTTACAACAGCAAAGAAGTTTCTTATCCAGTATACCTACCTACTTAAAAAGGATCACTGTCTTGAGAAACAACTTTCGTGCTCAGTCACATAGATACTCTATTTGCGGAGCCGTCCTCGCGAACCAACCAAGGACGGTGGAGTCTGGAGTTCTTCTTTTTATGATCCATGCAATAGTTTTTGACTTATGGTCGTTTTCCCAAGAGCGTCAATGCCACAACTTTATGGATGCACCATTTCAATACCTAGAACAAGATCTCTGAAAATCTCAAAGCGACAATGCAACATTTTGTGTACGAAATTAAATGTTTACATTTACTAAAGTAAATTTGTAACTTCTACATATCTGTATTAGTTAATGACACGTGGCAGACACGACACGATTCGAGTGTTGCTAACTAACTAATAAATGCCTTTTTTTAAGATAAATATTATCTTGAAATCTGCCAGCTTTATATACCTACAGTAGCGAGCACAGAAATCTTTCCAGACTGAAAATATCAGTTTTTTTAAATGTTTTTTGTTGTGATTTCTTAATAGCTCCTTAGTCCAAATTATTAAGCAGCACTGTTTAAAGATGATAATACACAAAAAAGTTCCTATTTATTGTCAAAAAATTTCAATGTCAAAAAAATCTGGTTTTCCTTTTATATATTCGATACGATGAACTGTCAAACTCGTAACTCGCGATACACATCCTCCGCGAAAAATACTTCTATAAATTCGTAATCAATCGCTACTTTAATAAATTGTGAGTCTATTTACGTTCTACAGTGATACCACATCTGTGAAAGTGTCTGCAACTCTGCAGCCTTTACGGGTTCAGCAGCAGTGGGTGGCTGACATAGGCCCCTCCTTTGAACTTTAAATCAACGCTTCATTCTAGAACTGTCTCGTGTGACTTATAACTGAACTGCATGTTAAGACGAAGCCCGAAGAAAGCAGCGAGATCGGCGCAGCGGTTTGAAAGATATAATCCATTTAACATCGAACAAAAGACGTGAGGTTGCCTTGTAAAATATCCCCTAACTAACGGCATTTCTGTCCACCTGGTATCATCCACATATAAAGAAACCGAAAGGCGCCATTCATCTAAACATTAGAATATCTTTGTGAACAGTCACGCATTTTCGTTTCAACAAGATCCAAAAACCATTTAAACGTAAAGTTACATAACGACTTTTGTCTAATTTCATGGAAACGAGGATACGAAGCATTTTCATTTTAATTTTTGGTTTAATATTAGGCGGTTGGCGAGCTCAAAAAACGTGGATTCATTCGAAATTTTAAAATACATTGAAATCTCATTCTATATTGAGGATCAGTCAATGTGATTATTTATTGTTTTTGCTTTTTTCGTTTCTATCGAAGACATTTTGTTTTGCAAAAGGATAAGCTTGGTTTTTGAGATGTGGATGAAATGCGGATCATTCAACGGTGGCAAAGGGAAACCCATTAACGCTACATGTAGTTTCGAAAGTGGTACACATCCATAGGGGGAGACGGGGCAGGTTGGTACACAAAAAATCAAACTCATATATTTTAAACAACAATGGTTGAAATATTCCACTTTTCTTGCATCGATATGCCATAACTACTCAAGTCAATAAAACCAACAACAAAAAACATGAAGGTTTAAAAATATATAGAATATTAAGGTTTTAATGAAAAATGGGTTTTGTGTCATTGTGCCTCACCCACGGGACACAATCGTACATTAGAAGGGACGCTTTGGTACTAATAGTTAATTATATGACAATGGTTAATAAAAACCAAAATCTGTAGCTGAAAAGTAATTTTATTATTTTAACAATAATCAGCCTCATAATTCTCACTTATAATCTCAATTGGATAACAAAACTAACAGTTTTGGTAGGTTTCGTAAACCAATTACATAACTTAAATAGTGTCTTTGTAAACAAAATCAAACAACCTTAAAAATGTTAAGAAAGTTTTGCAAATTATTAACATGAAAAATATAGGAACTCCCTTTACGGAAAATTGTTTGATTCTGGAAACCTCAGTTTGATTTCTGGAAGTCGATTCGGTCTCTAAGCGGTATAAATTTCCTGAAAGTCTCGGGTGCACAGCCCTCCGTCCAGCTATAACTCTTAACTCCCTATCTCGGAAGAATTAACTGTTATTGTAGAATTAGCTGTTCCATGGGAACCAAACATCCCAAAAGACCACGAGTTCAAACTAAATAAATACCATGATCTCGCAAATGCCGTCACCCGGAACGGCTTCACAGTTCACCTTCACGCGGTGGAAGTTGGTGCTCGTGGCCTGCCAGCCAAATCTCTGTTTCACCTCTTTAAAGATCTTGGTCTCTCCAGGAAAATAATCAATTCCTTCCTAGAAAAATTATTTAAAACCGCGATTACCGCATCTCAACTTCTATCTTCTTCGAAGGGGGAGTGAATAGGTGGTCAGGTGAACGCTCACATGTGGCAATACAGCTGTCCTAAACCTACCACTGCCGGTCGTTCCGGAATCCACCGCTCACCCCCCAGAAGTGTAACAAACTATATAAAACCCAAGTATAACCTCCAGTCTGGCAACACTTAAATACGTACCTGTGTCAACTTGTTTCCCCGCATTCGCACCATTATTTCATTCGCGCGCGAGTGCTCTAAAGTGATCATTACCTTTCTGGCGGACAGCGATGGATAACGCGAACCCCACAGAGTCACAAACTCTCCTAAACCTGATGGTTGAATGGGGCATCAGTCAAGAAACGATAGACGTTTTTAAAGGTAAATTTTTCAAAGTATTATTTTGTTTCGTTTTATTCTAGTATGAAAAGAAGGAACAGAGAGAATTCGGTATAATTGCAGTATAGATATGCAAATATTATCTTTTTTCAATATTTGGGCATTCAAGATCTGCGTCTCGGATCTGCCTACATATTATTATCTTTTTAGAATAGCCATCCATGTCAGTTTTCTATATTAAAAAAAATCAGGTAAGTACTTAATCCACGCTATTATACATATTTAAAACTGTATTGCAGGAGACATACCACATCCCAGCATCTTCTTATGGATCCGGACAATATATACCGGCAAAGGGAAAATTAATTGATAGATATTACAATCAACTGCGCCTACTCCGTCAAGCTGGGGTGCTGCCTGCCTATAAAAAAGGAAGATTGCTGAAGAGCAACAACTTGGCAAGTATTTCTTTATATATTACTATACTACAGGATGATTTTGTATAGCTACAGGCCATATCAGAAGTTGATTCTGTTCACGAAACTGAACAACTTTGGTTCTACGACTTTTCGTTTTTTTTTTTAAATATCGACTCGTACATTTTTAAAAAAAAATCTTCTAACCCCTAAAAATGTGTGTGGTCAATGAAGTTAGTTTCTCGAAAAGCTAAAAGTTTTAGAACAAAAGCTGTTCAGTTTCATTTGCAGAATCACCTACTGAATTAATTATTAAAGACTTACAGCTACTTAAACAACCTGTACAGGGTGTGTTTCTTCCTCTATTTAGGAGAATGTTCTGTAGATCAATCTGAATCACTTTTAATTTATACTCTTTTCTATCCTATATTTATTCTATATTTCTTAATTTAATCACTTTTAATTAATAATTAAAGAGCGTGCAAGAAAAAGAACCCTATTAGGGTGACTTCGTTCTCTTACCATCTGTCTGTCTGTATGTCTATCCATCCGTCTGTTCGTCCGTCTCACGATTACGTAGCTTTACGTTTTATACTTACAACTTTTATATTGTGCAGTAATGCTGAAGAATCGATCCATCAGATAAATTAACTTTGAAAAAATACAAATAAAAATAACCGTTCAACATGTTGCCCGAAGCGAGAGTTGAACCCGCGTCCTTGAGGCGGATCGATTCTGCAGTGTTACTTCATAATCTAAAAATTGAATCGATGTAACTGCCTAATAACAAATTAGAGCCTTAGTGCCGGCAGAGATTTAGAATATATATGTACGTTCTCGACTACCCATGGTCGCCCCACTTCTCATACTTTTTCGCCCATTATCAATTTTAATTTATAATTTAATCCTTAACAGTAATTGTACAATAGGTAGGTATGAATTATACGAGAGACAAAGTGATTGAATATACATAATATATCTATTTTAAGCTATTACAATATTTTGAAATTTCAGATGTAGCATTAGACGACAAACAAGCCGAAGAAACGTGGACGTGGTTGAAATACAACAGAGAACCATGGACGCTTGTAGAAGAAAAGTGGACTCAGTCTTGCGATTATAGAAAAAGTAAAATATGTGAAACCAAAAAAACGCTAACGGATGTATTCACTGAATGGCCGTGTCTTAAACAATCTAATGGATACCGACTAGTGAGTTATATCCCTAATCTAATAAGTATCTTTGAAAATGTATGAAACATGTCTTTTCATTTCAACTGAATTTATTGACTTAATCCCTGCTCATTTTAATTTTAATCAGGATAGAGTTCAGTGGGTTGAATATCAAAGTATCCGTTATGTTATCGATAGCATCTTAACTATACCATCTGAAACTGAATACTCTTTTTATATAATAAAACATATCTTGGTGTCTGCTAGTGGTGACACGACTTTCATATGTTTAAAAATTCCTTGTATAGGATACAATGATCATTTACTAGCATATCAGCTGGAAACTTATACCCAAACAAACGAATGGAAATTGATTTATTTAATAAGCATTTTTCTGTATCCTTCTTTTTGTCATACACTCTCCGGTGGTAATAAATATTTTAGATTGAAGTATATTTAGACCTATCTTTAAAATTATGTTGTAGCTTTTAGATACGTTTGTAAGTTGATAAGGGTATTTTTTTAATAATTAAAATATTATTAGGTATTTTTATATTAAGGTATTTTTTTAATAACTAAAATACCTAATATTTTTTTATTGACATTTAAAAAAAACGAGACACCGAATGGACGAAAAAACCTAAGTCTCCATTTTATAAACCATAGTAATTGTCATATGTCATTTAGTTAGTTCCGTGTCTCGTTTTTTTTTAATTTTTGCAAAAAAATAGACAAAACCCAAAAATTGATTTAGGTTCCTTAGTCTGCCGAATCTTTAATTTATAATTGTAGGTCCACCAAGTGTATTGTAATCTTGCGTAATTGGTATATTGAAATTCTCTAAATTACCTTAAAATTGCTTTGTACGAGTTGGATAACTAAGTTGGGTTTTGTAAATGTTAAAAAAATGTGTAGGTATTCAGAATAATAATTCATAGCTCACCCTAAATTAGGCTAAATTAGGTTATAAGTTTTATGATTATTAATAATTAATAAATGTTTCGAATTTTACTTGTTCTGTTTTATTATTATTATTTAGCACCATACTCTATTTTATGATAGATTAGAAATAATGAGTAAAGAATCAAGGATACAAGTTATAGTAATTATAATTTCTTTTTATTTAGTGTAAGCTTTTGTATAATTAATTTGAAATTGTTAAAAGTTTTGTTTTCAACTGAATTGTATTGTAACTTTAATCAGTATTTTTGGATATATTTTAAAAATAAAATGTTGTATATTCGAAACTTGTTCCTTAGTTCGTCTTGTATCTTTTCTACACTAGGAATCCACGTTATGTTTGCCTGATAATTTCTTGTAAATTTAATGTTTAGTTTTCCTATAATAATTTATGTGAAATAATTTTTCCTACAATTATAATTTTTTGACTGTTAGTAACTTTAATCTGTATTCGGGGGTACAATTTACTAATATCTAAAGTTTAGTAGAGTTTAATCAATTTTTTAGTACAACTTGCTAAACATAATGTGTAAACGATGTAAGGTTATTGGTAAAAATGCATGTGTCATAATTTGCAAGATTGAAAATATTTACAAGTATTTGTTTAAATATTTTCTTTAAAAAATAATTGTAAATATTTACAATTTTGTAAATTACTTATGATACTTACATAAATATTTTACCAATAACCTTACATCGTAAGAATATTTTTGATAGTAAGTTTATACTAAGAAAACAGGTCAAAATCTACTAATTAATATTAGTTAAATATACCACCGAATACTGATTTAAACTTGGAAAAAATAATAATAATTTTTCGTAAATTTGACAAATTTGTTCACGTAAATAGTACGAAAATTAACAGACAAATATATCCTGGGATTTTAGTAAAAGGTACGAAAGTACTAAGAAATAAATTTGGAATATACAAAACTTTATTGTTAAAATATACCCAAGAATAGTGTTGAAAGTTACAAAACTTTACAGTTAAAAACAGTAATAATTCTTCATGCTTTTGACAAATAATTCCAAATAAATTATACTAAACCTTACATTAAATATACAAAGAGATTGTTAGTCAAATATAACCAGGTTTCTTAGTAAAAGGAACGAAATGTACTAATAAATATGTATGGAATACACAAATGTTTATTAGTACAATATACTCAAGAATAATGATTAAACCTACAAAACTTACTGCTTGAAAACAGTAATAATTGTTCGTAATTTTGACAAATAATTTCTAATAAATATTACTACTACATACATTAAATGTACGAGAAATTATCAGTTAAATAAAAGAAGGATTCTTAGTAAAAGACACGAAATATACTAATAAATAAGTATGGATATACAAAACTTTAATAGTAAAATATACCCTAGAATACTGATTAAATCTACAAGAATTTTGCACTTGAAAACAGTACTAATTCTTCGTACTTTTAGCAAATAATTTTAAATAAATTATACAGAAAAATTAATTAAATATACAAAAAATTGTTAATCAAGCTTAACCAATATTATTATTTAAAGTGACGAATAAATAATAATGGAATGTACAAAACTTTATTAGTAAATATACAATGGAATACAAATTAAATCTACGAAAAATAGTGGTTGAAACAAATATTATTAATCGTAAATATTTCATAAATTGTACAAAAACATTTATTGGATTAAAAAAAATATATCAGTAAAGTATATCATTTATTCCAGGTAAAATTGATGACTCGTACTAAGAAATATACTAAAGATTATGAGTAAAATATACCCAAGAACACTGTTAAACTTACAAAATTCTTACCTTAAATTTAACTAATCTCTTTATTAACTTTTACAGAAGTTGCATATAAATCTTGATTACTTTAATCGAGATTATCTTTAAAAGAGACTAAATAGTCTGTCATATTTACTTCGTATATAGAGAAAAATAATAAAAAAATATCGTTATAATAACATTTGAGTTTTGTAAAACTAACCAACTGATTTTTCATAAAGTCAATCAATAATGTAAATTATTTGTACATTTTAATGAATTAAGTTTGGTAAATGTTTTGTACATTTGACAAATGTCATTTTGTATATTTAAGTAGAGTATTTATTAAAATTGCTAAGAATTAGCAATTAAAAGCAATTGAAAAGAATTGGTAAAATCAACCAATTTCTTCGTGAGGCCTATAGTTAAGGTCGGCGTTGGTTGGGATGACAAGGAATTTTGTAAATGCAATCAAACATTTCTCTCCGTGTAAGATTCTTACGTCCGTCGTATAGATCTGGAAGTGTTATAAAATATGACCTGAGCGGAAAATAATCAAGTCTTCGAGTGAAAACTTAAGCTGAAAGTTTTCCATGAAATACGTTTTCATGCAAAAAAGATAACGGCAGGTAGTGTAGCCATACTACCCACCTATCTTTGTTAGTTTCTGCAATATAATTGAAACTTGTAAACAGATAATATAATTTTTAGATTTTGGTTCTAATTTAAAATTAAACCCGTTTATACTAAAGCATATACACGATCAAGTGTATAACCGAGATTTAAGCAAACTTCTAGCAATATGTACACAGAAACGAAATATATGTCGACATTTTTATTAAAGACACCAGCAAGACAATACAAATAAATACGAGGAGACGACAAATTCTACTAGCATTGCAAATCAATTCTACGAAAACTATTTTACCGATGCCTTGCAAAGACATTAAACCTGTAATATCCAAGTATGGTTTTTAACCGTTAATTGGACACTACGTAAATGTAATGTAATATAATGTAATTATATCCGTGAAAATAACATACTTTATTTTATTATTCATTGATCAGCTTCATTGAAAGTAATTGAAACATTATAAAAAATGCGATATAATATTGCGTGCAACGAGCATTGACCTGTTTTGAAAGATTCTGCAGAAGCTTATTCTCGATAATTGTATAGAGCAACACGTGCAACGCGCCCTTACTAGTTTATTATTTCTATGTGGCATATCTTCAACCTCGGAGATTTTGGAACCTCTTGGACAGGAGATGTGGATGGTTCCATCGTAGTTGCAGAAGAATCAATGTAGTGCGCCGAATAAGGATTTCTTGCAAGTGCAGAAATCCTTGACAGTTTATCGTCATTTAAAAATTCACTGTAGAGACAAATCAACGAAAAAATTGTAATGCTCTATCTACGATGTATCTATTTAGAAAAGGCTTTTCTACGTACCTATAAACTAATAATATTTTTAAATGTATTTGAACTATCGATTGGGACAATGCCAAGGGTCGTAGAATCAAAGTAATAAATACTAGATGCGGCAAAATGACTACAAAATGACAGGGCGCCTCACTTCGCAGGATGATATTACATCCCCACTGGGTGATATAAATTCTTTGATTCTTTAATTATAACATAGCATATTTTAATTTTAAATATGAATTTGTATGGGATAAATTAAATGCGTTCTTGACTTCATTTTAACTTTTATTATTATATATTAATTATTCTTTTATTAATTTACCGATAAGCCACATAGGCACGCGTCTTCATGCCCCGCCATCTTATTTTAATCTCTCTTATTTTTACGGCTTCTTAGATGCTGATATTTCCGCTGTCCACCTGCCGGTAGAGTTGGACACTCAAACCGCGCGTAATCCAAAATTAATGCTCTGCCACTACAAAGATAAGATAGTTTTACTCTGGATTAATATAATTATTATTTATTTTGCGTTTTAATTTTTAATTTATTACTTAGATAATTTTAATCATGTACATGTCACATTCTGTGATTTTTTTATAATGGGTAATTATTACAGAACTAAGTTAACCTGATATATATTCCGGTTTCATTATATATTTGCTTTGTAAAATTGGAATAACTGCAGTATAGGAACCTCTCTCAAAAAAAAAAAAAATAGACTAATAGATTGTAGCATTTTAATGCTAAATCTGGAAGAAAATTGTGTCGGTCGCTATTAAAAAGCGAGATATAGACATTCAAAGTTTAAATTTTATATGTAAACAAATAGGCCAAAATAGACCAAAATAAAATTCACTACGCTATATTCACCACGCTGATTACGAATCTTCCATAATTTTTATTCGATCTCAATAAATAAGCGAGACATAGGCATTCAAATTTTTCATCCCAATGTCAAGAAAGTTGCGGCCATTTTGTTTGTACATACCGTGTTGGACACTTTCGAGTATATCGTAATATCGATAACAATTAGCGATATTACAGAAATTATGACAATTTGCATAGTTTTTAGATTAATCGAAATATTAAAAAAAAAGTTTCGAAAAATACATATTTTCGCGAAATTTAAAAAAGGGCACTATTTTCGATGTGTTTTCAATGACTTTGCATATTGATGACAGAAGATATCCTGAAATGTCGTTTATTTCAGGTTACCTTTAGTCATCAATACACCAAGTCATTTCGTAAAACCTTCGAAAATTGTCCATTTTGTTTAGATGATCGCACATGGCACTAACACGTGGTGTTAATTTGATATTGAAGAAATTTAGTTTGTTTCAGGTTACCTTTTGCCATCATCACCAAAGTCGATTTGTCAAAAACCTTGAAAAAAATCCGAATTATCGCTAACATATTGTCATGTTAATATTATGAGCGATATTCAAATATTTAGGAACTTTCTATTGTTTCAGGATACCTTTTGTTATCAAAACGCAGTCATTGAAAAAAACCTCAAAAATAGTCTTTCTTTTTTAATATCGCAAATGTTTTTTTTTACGACCATTCCATAATTTTTGTAATATTGCTAATTGTTATCGATATTAGATAACTCGCGATATATCGACTATATTCCGACACTTCTTCTGAAGCAATATGGCCGTTTTTTTGGAAGTTTAGTATGCAAATTTTAAATGATTATATCTCGCTTATTTATTGAGAACGACAAAAGATTATTGAAGATTCGGAATCTGCGTGGCGAATAGAGTCCGGTGACGTTTAAAAATAAAAAATCCATGAGACGTTCCTATACTGCAGTTTTAACCACCACGCTTAAAAAGCAGGTCGTGCCTCACTGAATAATTGTAAAACTCTACGTTACTACACCACAATCACAAAAAAATAAAATCTGACTAATTTGGTCGGCAGATATAATTCATTATTCGCTTCGAGATGTTTTTGTAATTTGAGCGTATAGGCGCGCCAATTGCGAATGACGCAGACAATCAACCACCCCCTGTGGTTTCAGAGAAACATTATGAAAAAAAATCTAAATTTAGAATATTATGAACAGGACATCGATAGATCGCAGAAACAAATGAATGACTTTATTTACTCCCCAATAAATAATTATATTGAAATAATTACTATCTATGAAAATATTATGAATATATGTATACATTTACATATACTTGGTATGCATGTATATATATATATATATATATATATATATATATATATATATATATATATATATATATATATATATATATATATATATATATATATATATATAATATATATATATATATATATATATATATATATATATATATATATATATATATATATATATATATATATATATATATATATATATATATATATATATAAATGGCTCGTTGATAACAAACTTTTTACTAATTTTATGTTAAATAAAAACATCATCCTATAAACGGATTTCTTACAGACCTTATCAAATATAACAATATTATACTGTTTTCTACAATGTTTCTTTACAATTTTTTAATATTATACAATTTTATTTAGGTTTACCCTATTTTGATAAAATTATACAATCTTTATTATAAACTTCTCTGCCAGAAATTAAGATTGAAGTTTCTTCTTCATTTCATTGAGTATATGGAGGTTTTTTATTTTTT
>OX155980.1:44560390-44598208 GCA_944548615.1 Micropterix aruncella | reverse complement strand
ATGATAGGCTAACTTTTTGACTACTTTTTTTTATAGCAAACTCTTATTTTTAGTTACGTATATATAAAGAATAAATGCAAAACAATTTTATTACAAACTGTCTGGAAGGTCGAAGAAAAAGAAGAAGGGGAAAGGAAGGCGAAAAAGAAAGACTGATTAACTAAGTCTTGAGGGTTGGAAGGTGTTTTTTAAGAGATGAGATATAACTTTCTAATATTTCTAAAGTAAGGAATGCAAAAGAATAGGTGTACCTATAAAGATTACTAATGAAGAGAAATTAAAAATTTATTGTTTTAAGTGGAACGAGTTAGTTTACTTTTAATTTTATGTTAATGTTAAATTAATGAAATTATTAATTAAATGAAGGAAAATTAGCTGATTTTTGTAGGCCAAAATCATTCTCACGCCCCATGCTCCCACGTATATACATGGTAAGAATGACATAAATTGCATCTCATGGAAGACGTTTGTCCAGTGATAAAATAATATGATAAATGGGATTAATAAATAAACGAAATAAATTATTTATTCTGAAAAGACAATTATTATACATTGTTAAGGGTATTTAACTTGCGTATTTGTGTAATTACGTCATCGAGCCATTAGGGGTCGGATAGGGGTCTCGAAATCTCTTAGCGCGACCAAAGAACCAGTCATAGCTCTGAAAAGGGTACCTACAAGTGATTCCTAAATCGTCGTGTAAATCGAAGTATTCTAAAATATGAGCTGACTAGAAAAAAAATGTAAGTCTTCGCGTGAAAATATGCGTTGTTTTTTTTTTCAAATGATTCTCCCCAAGACTTCTGACATGCGCAGGAACCTTATTATAATAACAGAGACTTTTGGAAATGTAACTGTTTCGAACCTGGTCAAATTTATTTCCCCTATTGTGTTGATGAATTGGTTCTATTTGGATTGTTGGCAGCGGGGATTGGGGTGGCTTTCGATAAATAAAATCTTCTTCTGAAAGATATATCATTTTATTCAACATACTGAAAAACGACGAAACTACAGCGGTTAAATTTACAGGGTTTTATAAGCCCGTGGCCTGAACGTTGTAATTAAATAATATATTAATACAAGTCAATAACAATTTGTCATTAAATTAGTAGCGGTTCACAATAATGTTATATTATATAATAATCCTCTGATAATGTAATTATTAATTAATAATATTCTAATAAAGATGACAGTTTTTTTCAATTACATTATATATGTAAATGTGTGTCAAAGTAGTACATTTTCCATAATGACATTATTTAAATTTAAAACGCAATGATGTATCAAGCTTAGGAAGCTTCGGAACCTACTAGAGTAGAATTAGATTTGATTGTATTTAAAATTAAATAAATTTAATGCCTGCATACAATTAAGATTATAAGTGAAAAGTATTTTATAACCTATTAGTTTAAACACTTATATTTTTTATTCTATGTTAAATATTTATATATTTATTTATTTTAGGTATAATTGCACATAAAAGATTTTTTTTAGTCTATTTCAGCTTTCAATTTATTATTATTTTTTAATTCTTATTTTGTAGCCATTTTTTTTTCTTTAAACATTCTTTTTACTATGTTAAAACATTTTCCCTGGAACAGGTTTAGTTTAAGTTGGGTGGCATGACACTGATAATCACATACAAGCGTAACACACCTTGCTAAGGTTTTTTTAATTTTTAATGTAAATTTGAAATCTTCAAAGTTCAGATATTACCTACGTTTCGTGTTACGCTTCCTGATACTCATTGTACATTGCCATAATAAATAAAACAAATAAATGAACATAACTACCAGACTTGAATATAATTTAAAAAATATGTGGACTACCCAACTTTTTACAATTTACGAAATATAAGGATAAAACACTCGCATATTAGGAAGTGATAGCTTTGTTTAAAATCTAAATTTCTAATATAGTATTACACAAAATGTAACTAAATAAATATATTTTTATTAATGAATCGAAAATAGAGCTTTTTTTTATTTCAATATTCCGTGCGCTAAGTGTAATTATTTTATACTAGCTGACCCGGCGAACTCGTACCGCCTAACAGTGAATTAATGTCGTAATAAAGATTACCTGAACTTAATTTATGATTTTATGAAAGTAATACAATGAATACAAAATAAACATTAAGTTCACTACTTTATTAAGATAATAACACAAAAATAAATATAAAAGTATAAAAATTAGATATAGCAATCGCGTGTCAGCAAGACATGATTGAATTAAACTATTTACTTATTGTGCAGCATGGGATGTACTCGGTTTAATTCTCTTCATTGAAGCACCTTATAAAATACATTTTTTTTTGTTTTTTTTTATCAGGCGCAAGAACAAATAAAGCTGATGATTTGCCGACACGTGAACATGCCACGTACAAATGACCATGAGAAAAACACATATTTTTATTTTGTATGGGAAAATGTTTTCTTTATTTTTATTTTTCGCCAACTTTCCAATTTTCGTTTTTAATAGTTATTCTGCTATTCGGGACGGAGACAAATACTACAAATTATAAACCATGAAAATAGATCCAGCCGTTCTCGAGTTATAAGTGCTCGAACAAACCAGACTTTGTTTTATATATATATGGATTATAAAAATATTTTTTTTATGGGCAAATATATATTTTTTAGAATAGATTTTTTAAATTAATCCTAATGGCAAATTTATTAAATACGACGATACAGTGAAACCCTTGATAGGTGAGTATTATTCACACTTAACCGTCTTTATTTTTTATAAAATATGTAATTTTTTTTTTGCTTTGTCAATAGCAGGTTTATTTTTGGTACTTGGAAATCTGAATATTTAAAATCAATGCCCCAACTCGAATCTTTAAAAGATGCAACACGCTTAAAAATATCGAATAATTTTCCTTACTACTACATCCTTGATTAATTGAAAAAATAAGAAATTCGATTGTGAAATTGTGTAAAGGGAAAAAATCGAAAGCGAGAACGAGTAAGAATAGAGGCGTGGTAGAGGCCAAACAAAGTTAAATTGCGATGCTTCCGTCGCCGACGAGTCGATACAAAACGGATAAAAAAACCGTCCTTTGAAGCCAATCAGCACGAAGACTTGAAAAACGCCGGTTCCTGTTATGTACATACAGATAACCTCGTTAAATTAGGTAGGCGGTACGTATGTGAAATGTATTTCGATTGTAAAATAAATTTCAAATATTTCAAATCAAGGAAACGAAACATCTTCTTCATAGGACAACCTACTGGTTGTTAATATATTTTCTATTGATGTAATAAGTTGAAATATTAGAAATTGTGCTACTTTAAAGTTTTATTGACAATGTTGATAGATCGTCACTCATTAGCATAGAAAAAGCACGCATAATAAAACCGACAAAACATATTCCAACCATACTCTAGAATATCTAACAATCTTTTAGAGAGTATTTTATTATTCTTGCATATATTTTTCTGAGCTTCAAGCAATCACTGCTAATAAAATCTGTATATTGTGGACATATCCTTAATCAACCAAATGTTGACCTAAACTAATATAAGAATATGTGTATAGGCGTTTTTATAGTATTTTTAAAGGAGACAAAAAAAAACATCAAGTCTTTATCAGTTGAGATATTATCATTATAATAGATTATTTTTTTGATTATCAAGAAATAAAATAATATTTACATTGTTTTAACACTCAACCAGTTACTGCGTATGTTCATACTGCTAAAAGAATACGTGGTACTGATACGTTTATTTTTTTACATTTATCTTACCAAGCGCCATACATTAGAAAGTACAAGGAAGTAAAAACCTAATGAATAAAACGTATTAACCCTTAATTAGTGTGGTTGGTCACTGGGACCCATCTTGCAACTCCACTCTCCGCCTCGCACACTCGGTACAGCGTCCCGGCTCGCGCGGCTTAGTATGTTCCTACAGGCACAGTATACCAGACATTAGCGTCTCTTAGAACAAAATTGTAAATGAAGCGAGTTACTTCACGAGTCCAAGGGATTGCATATGGCCGCCACATGTCTTCTACTACGCCAACGCAGATGTTGAAACGTTTGAGGAATTCGCAAACCTTCGCACGCACGCAACGCTAACCAAAGGCGTTCGTCGAGACGTACCCCTCTGCTCACTTCCCTCGCACCCTATCCCCGCAATACCCTGTCGCTCGAGAGTGCATCTACTCTCCTCTCAGTATGCTATTCTACAGGTGCTGCATCACACGTGCCTTTAAGAGGACATTTCGCATATGTGAGTGTATAGTGCATCCCTGAGGGCCATATGGGCCCAGTGGACCTACAAAACGAGTTATGTAACTTTCCAAGCCTCATGGGACTAGTGCATGGGTCCAGTGTATCAGCGATACTAGTTGCGATGCGATGCGTTTACTATGAAAAAAACATCGTTGGTGATTCAAGTCCAACAACAGTTTGAAGCCTAACGAGTTTCTGAGCTATCAAATAACACTTAAAATCATAAAAATTATATAACAAAAAAATACACTATTTATATCCTTCGTAATGGTATGAGTCAATGAATTTTAGCCCATATTTATCATTTTAATTTGTCGAAAAATATTATGTCACTAATATTTTGTTTTGTCAACATGATTGTCGAAAAAATACGATATTTCTCCAATTTTCATCAGTGGCGCGTAGTTTAAAAAGTTATGATCGATTCGTCAAACTTGAACTTTTCTCGGTTTGTATGTCGTCAAATTGAGGTCAGATTCGACAATACGTTTCATCTTAGAAAACTTTTTCACAAATCTCGAGCAAATTTTCTCACCTTGGTCTGTAGGTTGCATCTTATTGTTTTTAATTTTGTGTTTATTTTTTGACGACCTAATTGTTTTTATTATCTCCCGAGTCCGTCTCCGATGTGGTAAAGATCGTTACATCGTTAATTTATTGAAGAAACTAACTGACGACTGTCGCCGAGAATGTAAACTGCCTGTTTTAGGTTAAGGCGAAGTATGAAGTCATTGCTGTCCAAAAGAAATACAAGTCATTGCTGCAATTTCTTATGAAAATTTCTGCAAAACAGTCAGGACTTAACATCGGTAAAATCTGTAATACTAAAAGCCTTAATAAAGAATTCTATAAAGTAATTAAAACAATTCAGTCTAAAGATTGCTTTAAGAAACAGAGCCATATGTGGCTAATAAATGAAGGCCGTGAAAAGAGCCACAAATTATTTGACTATCTCGTATGATTTTTATTTTTATTCTTATTTTATTTTTATTTGTTTATTTTACTGAGTAGGTATCTATCTATCTATTTACTATTATTATAATTTCGATTTTTATTTATTTACTCGATAATTTTATGATTATATTTGAAATATTTCTTGATGATATTTTAATTTATTTTTTTAACATGTTTAATTTTTAAGTTTTGTTGTTAATTTTTTATTTTTTTTGTGTGCACAGGTAAAATATTTCCTGGTACACCTGCCTTAGTACAGGCCTAGGCCTAGTTAGGCGGTGTTGACGCAGTGACCAAGATACTGCAGTGTGCTCTATTTTTCGCTACTGGTCCAAACACATTTTTTTTTGTAATGCTGCAGTAAATTATATTTTGTGATTTACCTTTAATAAATAAATAAATAAATAAATAAAATTTTCAAAATTTAAAAAGCTTGATTGCTATTCCATGATCTATGTAAATAAAAATTAAATGTTGTTCGTTGGTATCCGCATATTAGTTAGAACAGCTGAACCGATTTGGATATTTTTTTTCTTCAAAATGTTTGTAATAGTCCAAATAAGGTCCTAACGAAAAGTAAAATTGGAAAATTTGCCTGGAAAAATAGAAAATTCAGGAAAAACTAAAAGTGCTTTTTTCTACTCACGATTCGAACGATGGATATCCGTAATTCTTTTTTTGAATTGGAACGACATATTATGTCGATTCTTTATTTGTTTTGATCGCTATGGTCTCGGCATGGAAATATTTCAATCGAATGTATTCAATAGAAAAAAAATCTGGAAGAACTGGAGAAAAATCCGGAAAAACGCCTTACAGCCTAAATTAAAAAAAAAAAATGGTCGACAGCAGGGACCCAAAATTTTGTACGCTCATTCAATTATGATAGCCCCTTCCAGGTTCAACCATGATATGGCAGATGTACTCTGGGTTGGCTGCCGATGAGGGAACTCCTCAACGGTCAACAGCAGAGACCCAAAATTTTGAATTTCGTTTTCGATAGTTTTCGATTTCCATTTCGTTTTCGATTTTGATTTCGGTTTCGGTTTTGGTGTCGGTTTCGGTTTCGGTTTAGATTTCGATTTTTATTTCGATTTCAATTTTGTTTTCGATTTCGATTTGATTTCGAATTCATTATCATCATCATCATTATCATCATCGGGGGAGGGGGCGTTAAAGGGTGGCGCTAGGTTGGGGGGGGGGTAATATTTAGGAAATTAATATTCAGATGAATTAAGTTCCTGGCTACTTGACAGGAAAGTCTTGGGGTGACACAATTGATTTTTTTACTTGGTTTACATATTCCAATAGCTTTTCACAAATTCACAAAACGATCACAAACAAATTTATTGAAATTTGGACAGGATAGCTTCTGTCGGGTCTGCTAGTGATAAATAAAGCAAAGAAGTGCATGTGTCAATGATTGGCGATTCGTTAAATTATTCAAGATAATTTGTAAAGGGATTTTTCGATAATGTTTATTCATAGTATTTTTAAACAAATAAATACCCTCAAAAAATTTATAAATAAAAACCTATACAGCTATTTTTGCTTCTCGTTGCGAATATATAGCGTAAACTAATAATTTTAAATAGTTTTGATCATACAGAATGCAGCTAATGTTAATTTGATACCAAGACCTTAAAAAATAATAAATGACAAGCAAATAAATGAAAAAAAATAAAAAACACGACTGTCGTTACAAAAAGTGAACTATTGTATTTATAATTATTTTTAATGCGGGTTTTTATGGAATATTGGTTGTTTATGTATTTAGCCATATAGATATATGCATATTTCCGGAATGTACCTAAACAGACCTTTTACTTGACACTAAACACGATATAATTATGTTAATTTATTGACATTTGGACGTTTCGACTACTACTTACTTGATATTTTGACGGTCAAGGTACCCGTCACACTCGGGATGTCATAAAAATTCTACCAATACCACACACTTTTAAGTCGGTTTTAGCGTTTATAAGTAATGGTGAAATAAAGAAAAGGAAAACTTACATAGATTAACCCTGAACACATAACACATCTTTTTTGTTAGGTTGTCGTCTGAAAAGCACGAATTCTTTTTTCTCTTCAAATCCTTTAGTTATGTTTGTGTTATGTTAGACCTTGGTGCCATATTTAAAAATAAAGCAATAGAAAAATTGAATAAATTCTATTGTTTCAATATTTTTTACACGACTGTCCAACAAAAAAGGAGTGAAATGTTTACAGGTTCATTTATGTATATTTTCCGTTTCTTTATTCCACCATAATTTCTAAAGGCTTGAGCCGATTTATAAGTGTATAATATTATTATGTCATCTCGAGTGTCATATGGTATCTTAGCTGTCCAAATATCAAGAAAGTAGATGTCTAAATGACCAAATGTCAATAAATTAATATACATATATCGCATTTATCGTCGAGTGAAAGGTCTGATAGAGTACATTTCGAAAACATACATACCTACCATACATAGATAAATATATAAACCCCAAATATATTATAAAAAAACCGTAATAAAAATCATTATAATTACAATAGTTCACCTTTCTGTACGGCAACCGTGCTGTTTATTCTTTTTAATATATTTACTTGTTTACGTTTTCTAGTTAGTATAACTGACTGAAGGTCTGACATTGCTGTCACAGACGATATTTTCCAGTCTGAAAATCTTGCACACCATATTAATTTTGGTATGCGCTCGGGAATAGGGTGCTGTATAACAGAGCGATAAAAGTGAACGAAATATTTTGCACACTAAAATTTTAGATTGGTTTTAAGAGCGACCGTGACGCGAGTAACAATATAAATGTGAGCACAGAGAGCCTTTAATGCTCATGCTAGGTTTGTATCATATTCTATTCATCATTTATCACCAAAAGCCTTCTTTTGGACTTACATAAATTGTATTCTTTTTATGCTTAACTGAAGATCTACCTATAGACAACAATATAAAAACAATAAAACCTATGTCGATAAAAGTGTTAGTTGTATTTTAAAAATCACGGTTTATCTTGACCTAAAAGGTAAAACTTGCCAATGTTATTAATTATCTTTGAAATGCACAATTTGACTCCAGTAAATATTATTCCTCCATCAATCTATCATTCAAGAGCTTATCAGTACATGATCGACTTTATAGACCAATCATCAAAACATAATGTCTCCATTATTTGCAAAGTCACATTTAGATAATTTTTTAAAATTAATTTATTTTAATAATTTAGGCACAAATACCATAAAGAAATCCTTATATCCTACGAGAAAACTTGTGCTACAATGAACCCTATTTCCTCGTAAGTACAGGCCTAATGTAAATTTGTATGGTAAAAAACGATACACCTCTAACCTGGAGCAGAGGTGTTTGATCACGAATAAACACTTTGCTTTTGAGGTCATCGCTATTTTCGCGCAAAATTAACTTTAAATTAGGTAAGGGTGGTCAGAATACTATTATAAACCTATTTCATGATATCACTTGAAATCCAAACTCTTGGGGTAAAGGTAATATTAACCCTTGTTGAAATTACGCTATCACGTAATTAACATTATTGTCTTATTTAATTTTGGCATTGCTTTTTATGTACACGTGAAGAAACAAATTATACTTAATAATTGAGTGAGCATTGATTTAAAAAAAAATAAAGTTTGATTATATTATATGTTAAACAATTTAAAATTCACATGGAGCGTAAAAGCCCTGTATTGTGAATGCTTTCAATGTAGCATTTAGTTTAAATTAGTACTAATTCCTAATTAATGTTTAGTGATTGGTAGACTACGAGAGAGATACGAGAGGCCAATAATGTTAAAAATTATGATTCCGGTAAAAGGCGATACAAACAGAAAGTACTTTTATCTATAATGAACGACTCAAAGCAAGTAAATTTTCAGTAAATGCTAAGCACTTTAGCTACATCTGTATAATCTCTCGTATTTGCACCACAAAGCTAATAAAAAAACAAATACATCTATCTTTCTAGACACTCTGTATTATAAACGGGTTGAAATGCTACTACGACTTAAGGTGGATTATAATCCATTATTATTTGGTATTGAGTTTAATTTGCTCCTTGTAGTACCTACATTATTACGCATGTTCTGGAGACATGTTAATTAATCATATATTTCACATAGTAATGTAACTTTACCAGTACAATTACGATATAATACAATGCGGCCTCACATAACATCTCATTTAAATAATTAGTATTTCTTCTTTTGTTTGCTGTCTCGTCTATCTCGCTGCCACGCATGATCATATCGGTTATCTAATGGTTCAACTAACGTATCAACTTGGGTCTGATGACCTATTTGTTATTTTGGGTCGGCTCTACTCACGGTTCAACTCCCAACTGGTAGTATGCTGGAAGAAGGACTAACCTGGAAAGGCCTCTCTAAACCCTGCCACGGCTGTGTCGTTGACAGGTTGAATCGGTTGTTTCAATCTGGGGGAAACTAGCTGGGGATTTAGTGCGATGTACCCTGCATTTTGTGATTAAAGGCTCATACTTGGCACAATTGGTTCATAGGTGGTCCTGAGTGGATTTAGACCGGGAGCCATCGGCGAACACCCCGGGGGTGGACGGGGGAGGGGGTGGAAATTTGATTCCGCCGCGCGTCACTTTGAGCCCTATATCTCTCAGACTATAGGTACCAGGGGAAGTAGGATATCATTTTCGGATAATTCAGTAATGGGAAATTCATTTCGGGAAGAAAAAAATACCTATCGATAGAAAAAATATGAAATAATTGGTAAAATCCAAAAATCGTTGACATCTTTTGTTTACTTACATGAAGTTTAATTTTTAACCATAAGAGGTATTGGTATGCAAAAAATATATTCTGAAAGCCACATTTATCTAAATTACAGACATATACTTTTTATTTGACTGGTATTGCAAAATGTGAGTGAAAAAAATATAATTCATCGCACGGCAGACCGGCGTATTAATTCCGTTACATAGAGACGGGCATCGATCCAAGTTAGATAAATACTTATCGGATTATTTAGTTTCTACGATAGGCCAGTGAGTTAAAAACAAGAATTAAAATCGTTATTATTATTATTATAACTATATTATTATTATTGTTTTTCTATTTAATAAAAATAATTCATCATTCACACACCGTACCTAACTGATATTTGTGCTTACATACCTTAAATACCTAAGTATTAATTTGTCTGCAATCCCTACCACTTCGTTGAAAAAATAATAATTAGTAGTATACTTATATGATACAAGAACATACCTACCCATACTTACCTAATTGCTAGAAGAAACTATTAAAACACTGAATAAAGGCTATTCTTTTGAATACCCATTTTCAAATTTCTCATTTCATTTTAGGTGAAACAGGGGCAACAGCCTCGCTCTTCGTGGCCCTATAACTGAAAAATTTATGGGCTAGACTTTACAAATTTTATACCAATTTAGATGATGAATTTGTACTTTTAGCTTTTAAATATAAGATTAACTTTAGTCTTATTATTTAACATTTTACTGACTACTTTGTATATTACCTACTATCAAAAACTTTTAGTACGTTTTCGAACCTACTCGAATTATTGACTTTTTCAATTATTAGGCGTCTATGTTGATTATTTAACTTTTTACTGACTATTTTAGTTAGTATGATGAGTAACTCTTAGTAGGTACCCATTCAAATTATTAACTCTTTTAATAAATAAGCTTTCATTTTATTTTGTAATAAGATTTTACAATAAATAGCTTTTAGTAGGTTCCAAAGTTTCTGAGATACTATTTTTCCAATCTAATAGCTAAATTCTTAACAACCTTCATATGTATGTTAAGTAAAGATTAAAGAAGTAATTAGACTCCCTAATACAAATATTTTGCCACGTTCAAGAGCGGTTTTTAGCCACCAATTGGACACGACGTAAATGTTATGTATGTTATAGACTTAATAGATCCTATCTATACTTAATATAAAACAAACATTATAGTTTTAACCTTAGGTAGTCGCAATACCATGACAGCAGAGAGATACTGGTGGCGTTTCCCAGTACCTTTGTGCACCCACAGCTCCTCAAACTGTGTAATTGTGGTAATTTGCACTTTTGCTGCTGGTCTGCGAAGTCAGTATCCACAGTCAGTAGCATAATTTTTGTCAAGCCATGAGCGACAGTGTCAGATACATGCACCATCATTCATCGTGGTTACGTATCACGTAATCGCGTATTTTTAAATACCGATAACTCTTATGGTTAAATAGTAAACTTTGAATATGTAAAAAAAAGATGTGAATGATTTTTGGATGTTACCAATTATTTCATATTTTTTCTATGGACTGGTATTTTTTTCTTCCAAAAATGAATTTGTTATCATTAAGTTACCCGAAAATGACATCCAACTTGCCCTAGTACCTATAGTCCGAGATATATAGGGCTCAAAGTGACGCGCGGCGGAATCAAACTCCCACCCCCTACCCCCGCCACCCGCGGGGTGGCCCCCGATGGCTCCCGCTTTAAATCCACTCAGGACCACCTAAGGAACAATTGTGCCAAGTATGAGCCTTTAATCACAAAATGCAGGGTTCCCATACAAACTGTTGCACTAAATCCCCAGCTAAACCTCGAGAGATAATGGGCGGTTTGCGCATCGTGCGGTGTTTGCCAGTCGACTGTGCATTCCGGTGAATAACCGGGGTAGGGGAGGTTAAAAACGTATTTCTTACCTAATGTCGTTTACCCGCCGATCCCGTGTGATAATGGCAAGTAAAGGGCGCCTCGGTCGGCAAAAATTTCGAACTGAATACAGCTAACACCAGGTATAGGCCGCGCAAGCAACATCGAATCTGTAACCAGACTGGATTATGGAGAAGTCCGTCCAAATCTGGAAATAAGGGAGCAAGGTTTGCCAGATGGGTCCTCTTAACAGTGCCTCGATGTAAGGCGTTGGACTTCTACAGGCCGTGGCGTAGTTAGACAGTGAATTGTCTCTCGCTAAGTATTTCACGCTCACTCCATGGGAGACCAAACGATCTGATGCCGTTATAACTCCCTGGGTGACGGGTACGCCCAATGTGAATGATACCCCTCGTACGGTGAATATAGTACATGATCGAAGATAATTGGGTTTCTGGTTGAAAATTCGTGTACAATTGTACATCGACACGTGTGTCGGATGAATTATTATCGTGGTGTAATATCAATGCATTGCTTTTCCACACATCTGCCGTCTGCAGTCGCCTCTAAACGTCCAAAAAAATTTTTATTGATGGTTGGCCGTTCTTCAGCCCATGTAGAAATTTAGGACGGCTTATCCCGATATCCAAATCAAATAGACAACATGACTGACTTGCCATCGAATCGCTAATTTGTGGCTTTTGACTGTTTTGCGTGCCAAATTCACAAACGCTTGTTTGTTGACGCGTTATGATGCTATTTGGAAGGGTGGATCCGAATTGCTTCGTTGAAGCGCGCCTTTAGCGACTGTTTTGCGTAACTTTTTGAAGAAAGTCGCTGAGTCTGCTGGGGGTTGACTGACGTTATTAACAGCTGTTAATAGACTTTACCAGATTGCGCTAAAATTATATGCGACAATTCAATACATCGCCACTAACTAGCGACACCTTAGTGTATAAGTTGGACGTGGCGTTTTAAATAAGCGATTTCCGTTATTAATTTTACATTAATTTATGAGATATATTCTTTGCGGTAAATGTGCTTCAAGTAACTTTAATAATAGCCATATGTGGCAATCCCTAATGTGGCAATCCTTGTGGCGATCCTAATGTCGCCCTATGTGGCAATCCCTAATAAACGAATGTGGCGAAATACCGGAAATCAACGATTTGATTGCTGATATCGTCGAACTAATACTGTCATTCGAGTATGTCAGATGCTCGACCGAATGCTTCTACGATAATTTTATTTAATTTACAAAAGTATTTTTGGTAAACAGCTAGCTTAAAATTTTATTTATAACTAAAGATTTATAAATGTTTGAGCATACTTTCCTTTTTAAATTAAATACAAAGGTTCAGTATTTGTTTCTGGCTTCCAATTATGGCGATGAGGTAGGTATATCAAAGGTGTTGTCAAGTTGCGGATATTAATTAGTCTAACGGTTT
Source organism: Micropterix aruncella (assembly GCA_944548615.1). Lineage (NCBI taxonomy): Eukaryota > Metazoa > Arthropoda > Insecta > Lepidoptera > Micropterigidae > Micropterix > Micropterix aruncella. Next base: position 44,584,911 of record OX155980.1, on the reverse strand, counting down.
AATTACCCCTGAGCGGCATTCCACATTCATTTACTTTATGGTTTACCGACATTAGTATCGTAAAATATCACCATAGTCTTTATAGCGTAACGTAGAATATAACTGAAAGAATTATATTATTCGAAAATTGCCGCGCGAAACTTAAGCGAGTGGTGGCCTCAGAAGGGTGGCGCCTCAACTACCGTCCCGCCAGAGGTAGGGCGCACGACTGAATTTTGAAATAAGCGCTACCGCCCTAGAAGCCTGCCGGGTGGTGTTGCCATAATCATGCCAATAACATCATCATTCTGAAAGCTAATAAATTAACAAAAACAATAATTAAACACCACATAAGAAGTGAACTATAAGTATTCAATTTAGTCATTCAGAATATACAGTAAAAGCATGAATAATAACTTAAAGTTAGTGATCTCACATTGCAATTCGTCGGTCGCTATTAATATATTGATATAAAAATAATCAAACACACATCGCTGCCTTAGTAAAATAGGGACCTAACTCTAAATCGGTCGTTTCACAGTTTAATAGATAGATAGACTCCTGAAAGCATCCTCTATCGATTGGTCTGTGTAAAGTAGTTGTACGATGAAAGAGAGAGAAAATACGATGATTCGGTCTCTTTCCCACTGGTTGATTTTGGACGTCACGTTAGTGTAACAAAAACTGATTCGGTTTTGTGTCGGCAGCGAGCGAGCGTGGTCACGTCAAACGTTGGCGCATTTCGAGTTAAGCCTGTCTATTACCAAATTTTAAGGTGAGTTAAGATTATTTTTTTAAGAAATAAAAACCTTCTTCTGGTTTAGGTCTTTCTATTACAAAAACGCTTGAAAATTTTATGACTTAACTTATAGTGTGTCTTTATTACACAACATTTATTATAAATATCGAAGATTTAACCATAATTTTGTCTCTTTATCAAAAATAAACTGTATTATGTTATTGTCCTTTTATGCTTTCGGTCTTTTTATAATTAAGTTTAATTTATAAATTTTGAATTATTCATAGGCCTATTTGATGATTAGTCTCTTTTATGTACCCTGTTATACAAATTTATAAGGTATTCACATGAATTAAGTCCATTTCATACTGAAAAACATGGTGATTTATTAGTTGCAAATGGGTGTCAACATGAAATTAAATTAAATTCACATTTTAAAAGTTATAATTATTTATATTGGACTATTTTTTCCCCTGGCCTTTGTTACTGCGAATATTTTTTCGCTAATATTTTTGGTTGTTTTAGGCAACAAATCATAGAAAAAGAATAAAATGTCAAGAATCAAGAATGCAAGCATAAAAAAACTTTTTGAGAATTTAGATGCCGAAAAAATCAATTATGACAAGGAAAATCAGGTTTACGTAATATTATTCTACTTATATTAGTTAATATGTGATATTTTTGGACCCCATAAAATTAAGTGCCTACTACTCTATTTTACAATAATAATTTGTTAACTTCTCAAATCTTAGTAAATTTTATTGCCAAACTTAACGAACATAAAACTTGATTAAATATATTTAATTAACAGTGTTGGCCTATTTTAGTGTCCTTGTCAAGAAGTAAGACAAACTGAAAGTTTTACTATAAATGAAAATGAAGATTGGCTGGAAAATAACGAAGAAGAAAACTGGGTTCTTGATACTTAATTATATCTTTAATTCTATCTAAAGTTATTATGTTCTGTTAATGACAACTTATTTTAAAGAAGGCATCAGATATGACTGTGCAGTCTCCGCAAACAATGCAAGGAAATATTGTGCCAATACCATCCACTGAGTTTCTCAACATCCCAGCTCCAAATAAGGCTTGCCTGCAAGTAAATATCGAGGTACTTAATGAAAATATTTTTAAATCAATTTATTGCCATTGAGATAGTCACTTTAAATGTACAATATTTTATTTACAGGAGGAAATACGATCTTCTCAAAACTATCCAGCGGTGTTAACACCTTTAAAGAATGTTCAATTGAACAAATATGAAAATCAGTGCTTTCCTGATACTCGTAGCGACATAAGTCATGTCTGTGCTACTTATAAGGTATTGATTAAATTTTGTATTTGTTTTAATACTTGATTATAATAGCATGTGTAGTTTAGTTACTTATTTAATTAATTATTATGTTCAGGATGTGTCAGAAACAGCGTTTCAATTCGATATCGATATACCATCCACATCAGCATCAATACCACGAAATATGTCGAGGAAAAACTATGAGATCACACCCATCCATTCAGATGAGAGCGATGCGGATTTAAGTGACAATGATCCGACATACACACTTTGTGGCAATAGCAGTCAGATGATGCAGCCTAAGTGAAGCAGAAGATCTTCCGCTAGTGATTCTAATAGCAGTTCGTCATCGTCGACTAGCAGTTTATCATCGTCCAATAGCAGCTTCTCGTCAGATAGGGTCAAGTCTGATATGCATGAAGATCAAAAAAACAATGATTCCATGGTGTCAAGATTTCCCGCTTCAACAGCAACGTCAAATGTATAGGAGAATGGAGAAAATGGCATGGAGCAGCATATCAGATCAAGAAAACGCTCTAGGCACCCTTTACAGTGGAAACAAAACTCAGCTACATTAAAAAGAAACTTGGGACACAAGTACGTAAGTTCAAATAAAGAAATTCTTGCTCGTGAAGTCAAGCCTCCTTGTTCTAGTAAATGCAGACTAAAATGCAATGACAAAATTGTAGCCGCACAAAGATTGCAGTTATTTGAGACATTTTGGGGTTTGGGTAACATCAACTTACAACGTTTATTCATTGCCTTTTGTCTTGTTCAAGTGGTTCCCAAATACAAATATTCAAACGTGGAAAAACCAAGAAATTTAAACCAAGCATTCTTGTTTCATATTGAAAATAAGAAGACAAGAGTATGCAAAATCTTTTTCATAAATACTCTGGATATAACAGATGGAATCATAACAACAGTCAAGGATAAAACAGATTTAAGTGGTTTCCTTCAGAAAGATTTCAGAGAAAAGCATGAGCTATATAAAAAAAACAGACGAAGAAATAATCCAAGATATGATTGATCATATAAATACCATACCTCGCGTTGAAGCACATTATGTCAGATCATCTACATCAGAAGAGTACATTGAGGGATCAAGAGCATTAGCCAGTATTTATAGGGACTTCGAAAAATTTCAGAAGGAAAGAAATAGACCAGCTGGAAAATATCACAAATTTAATGAAGTTTTAAGCTATTGCATAGCTTTTATCGCGGGCCTAGGCCAGCGCGGCGACCGAATGAAGAAATTTCTAAACGAAAATTAATAATTTTAAACTGATAATTACGTCTAAACGAGTACTGCTTATGATTTAAAAAAAATATATGTTAAACAAGAACATTTTCCTAATATTCTTAGCTTTGAATATTTTAAATTTTGTTTATACTACATAGTGTAATTAATTTGTGAAATTAGGTCTAACCGAACACAAAAACGACTACTACGAAAATACTATCTGGCGTATTATTATGAAACCTGCACCATTTTAAAGATAATTTAATTATCTATCTTTTTATCTAAGATTTTTTTCGAATAGTCAAAGAAAATAATAATATCCGTTTTTTTTGCTTTATCGAATAAAATTCGTGCGCCGCGATCTATCGGGAGACGTTTAAATTATTCCGAATCATTTGCTTCCGCAGCCGCAAATGATTCGGAATAATTTCAACGTTTTCCGATAGAGCGCAGTTATCTGATATCAGAAAAAAAAAATAATCATAATTGCATAAGTTGTTAAAAATGCTATGCAATAGCTTTACCGCGGCAGTCTCCGAGTGCCACACGTATTTTTTAATACAAAATTTAACACTTCATTTCATAAGCCTAAAAAGGATCAGTGCGATCTATGCTCACAGTATGTTAATTACAGTCAAGAGGAAAAAGAGAAACTTAAAAATAAGTTTGGAACGCATATAGAAGAAAAAGAATAGTTTGGAAAAGATAAATTAAGAGATAGACAAAATATAGATGAAAACAAACAAATATTATATTCATAAAGTTCTATCATCTTTTACGATTATTGAGATACCTTACCAATTAAAAGGTAAATGGAGAAGGCGCTAAACATTTTATATTTGTAGATCTCATTATTTGATATAGGTAATTTTATTGGTAATATTAACCTTAAAATGCCAGTACTTAGTATTTTAAGAATAGTACAAAAGTTTATTTAGTATTTTTTAAAGACTGAATAACTTTAGCTCGAAGTTAGTTGTTTCTATGGTTAAGTTAGTTAGGATGGTTTGATTGTGGTTATAGAGTAGTCGATAACCATATACAATCTTTTCTTTTGTTACTTTATTGTTCACCTATTTTATTTGTATTATAGCAACATAGTGCTTTATTATTACCTTTGTCAAATTTGCTATTGTTAATAAAGTTAAATCTAACTTTTTACCTGTTTCTCTGTATACATACCATTTATTATTTCCTAAATAACATTTATAATTTCACCTTGGTGATTTCATACGGATAGTGATGTGTAGAAATTGATAATAAAGCATGATAATATTTTAAACTGACTCATTTGTAACTAAATTATTTAAAAATATTTCAGAAGAAAGACCCATATTGTTTAATGTCATATTTTTTCCACTATTCTAAAATTAAACGGACTGAATTCGCATTAGGTCAATTAATATTGATAATATTTCAAAAAAATAATGACACTATAAGGTTTGAGTCGCCAGCTTATAAAAATATTTCAGAATTAAAGTGACCTAAATTAGAACAAACCTTTTTTTCTATGAAGTGATAAATACATATGTTTTTAAAAATTACAAAAGTATTCAATTATACCATTAATCTCTCATGTACTGAAACAAACTTAAGTCACGATCTTTTATACAACAAAAGTTACGAGCATTTTAAGGTAGCGCCAGTGATTTGCAAAACGTTTTTGGGCCGTTGTGAACAATCGTGTTTTTGGAGTTGAGTCACTATTATACTAAGGCAGCGACATATTCATTTGACAGTAGCGTTGACATAAATCGGCTTTACACGGCGAACATATTTCAAATAACAGAACTGATTACATGTACATATAAAATATATAATTATCATAAAAATATTAATAGTCATTTTAGAGTATAAAAATAATAATAGTCATCATAGGGTGTCTAATCTCTAAATACAAAAATAATCACATAATAAAAAGTATCAAAATAAAATTCGAAAAAAAGACAACGTATGTAGATAGTCAGGTATGTTTGGTTAAAAATTGTAATCTGCATATTAGATATTAAATGCATAAAGGTATTATTTTGTTATAAATGATGTTTTTGTTTTATTATTATAAAATCAAACAATAAAACAAAAATGAGGTTGCCGAAAGTTACATAATAATATTAATCCCATTCAAAGAAATTGGATTGTTAAAAAAAACCCCAGCTTTGAAAGCATGTGTCATTGCAACTTTTGTTGAATAAGCATTTCAAAAGAGTGGTATCTGGTTAAAGAGCCTAAAGCTCAAATATCCAAAAGACTTTTTTTGTTTGCTTAAGGCGTACTTTAGGCAGGACAATATCATCTGATTCTCATCTGCGTTTATTGCGGGAGGGCATATTCCCGATTACCCCTTGGTCGTATTAGATTTGTCATATACCTAGTAGACATTTTAATACTTATTCATAAGTGAAAGTTAGTATTCTTTACTCAATAAAGTATTTATAATTATAATATATTATGTTTAGTCATTCAATGTCAAATATTGGTAAGGGCTTGATTTTTGAATCGATAGAGAAAATAACATACACAAGATGACTTCATCTCTCTAATACTTTCGAGTTCCCGTTTCGATTCTCAAACGAACAGCGATAGAAGATGACGTTTGAAAATTCACACCTTACCCCTCAGATCATCCAAAAATAGCAACCTGTGAATTATAACGGTCTGCCTGCTATTGAAAAATAGCACTCTGCCTTAGAACGTCTAAAAAGCAATTAAAATAGTTCGTGGATTGATTCCTCTCATGTTCTGAGATGTAAAATATAAATCTGTATCTCCTATCTCTATAAAGTGGAACTTTCTTAAAACGCATGGTGAAACCTAAACATATCAACAATTATCGATTGTGGGCATGATTGCGATGATCGATTTTGGACAAATCGGGTAATCTGTCCAAATGTAAAAAGAAAAAAAATCGTTATATCACGGATTATTCTGAGGTAAAAGCAGAAAAGATCGGAAGCTGAAACTCATGGCGTTGTCGTTGGGTGGGTCGTGACGCGTGCGCGCAGACGGCGCGTCGACAGCGCATATAATGTGATTATGTATGTTTGTTGTTTGTATAATAATTTGTATTATGTTAAGCCTTATAAATAATGTACTCGTATTTTTAAACTTTCTCTAATAATACATTTTCTAATGATTAAAATATAATAGCAAATATATAATTTAAACATTCCACAAATACCATAAATGTTAAAGTATTTTTCGATCGGGGTATGACACCTACCAGCCGACTATGCTATTTTTTTCCGCCAGGCTAACGACGAGTTAAAATATTGAAAATACATATTATCAGTACACACTATACTTGGATTAAAGGTAAGCAAAAGATAATAAAGATATTTAATTTTCAAATTAAAATTTAGCATGCCATGCTTGCTCAATCCAGTGAGTTTCGAGATAGCTTTCGACGTTTTTAGATGTTCGTGGCAACACCGCTCCGAGGTCGCCATTTCAGGGAGCCCCGTAGTCATGTCGATATCCGCGAGCATGGCTTTGTTTTCAAAAACTTTAAGAGCGACGTCGATCGCTAATTCGGTAACTTACAATGGGCTTTATGAATATTTAAAGGTCAAAGGGTGCCATTTCAATTTAGCACTTTCATCACGTTCCTGCATAATAAAATAATATCTCAAACAACTAATATTCCGATATTAGACAGTCTGTATTGCGCGGCAGAGTTTCGAGTTATCAACTTTGGAATAGTCTATAGTTGGACAATTCCATAGGTGATAGTAATAAATACTACGAAAATGCAATGAGAAAAATATTATATTATATCTTCTTACATTACCGTTTAGTTATTTTGGTTTTATACAGAATAATGATATTCCAATCGCCTTTTTTTTTAATTACATGGAATTTTGTTGATACTTTTTTACTCGATTATATATTTCACCATGCTCTGTATGGGTAATACAAAAATAACGGTATATTGTAGCTTTAACAAGATTCGTTTAACTGACTACAACCTTACATACGTAATGACATGCTGTCATGGTAAAAGCACGATCTTTTTGTACTCCGTAAGGAATGTGTGATGTAGTTACCATGCCCCTGACGTGGTAACTACACCGTTACGCGCCGTTACTATATACATACGGACCACAGTCCATGTTATATACCTAATCCCTTTTGAAACATGAATATTTCCGTGTATTACAGCGTTATATTTTTCTTAGTGTGGATTGGCACAATTAGTTAAAAAACTATACCGTAGTACGAGTATATAGTTATATAATATTTATTTATTCCTAGCAGTACATACGGCGATTAAAAAGTATGCTATAGCGGTGCATTGTACGATATCTTATGGCTAATAAATTAGCCGCATGTTGAATTGAAAATGATATTATCTCTAAAATTGAACTTAAAAATGCATTGCCTTGAAGTTACACATTAAATTACACAGTAAAGAACCAAAATAAAAAACAAACATTAGAAATACAACGTCACTTTGAAAATACGAAACTGAATAAAAATAAATTAAAGTTAAATAAATTATATTAAATTCATCTCTCTATAATTTTACTAAGGTTTTATTGCGGGTGTGCGTATAAGCGTATGCGCGTGAGTGTATGTGTGAAGTTGTATCTGTGAGGGTGTGTGTAAGGGTGTATGTGAGTATGTATGTATTTATACATACATGTGTATGGCGTGAGTGGCATGAGTGGCATGATATTGAGATTTGATTATTAAAGTTCGAGAATGCGTTAAGATATGCATTTGCTCTTATTTTATTTATTCGTTTTGCTTTGTCTTATGTACATATATTGCGTATCTGGAAAGCAAATAAAAAGATATTTAGGTGAAAATCATCGATACTGCTAAATTGTTCATTTTATATTTGGAGAGTTTAATTTGTGATAGCATTTTTACATGGTTTGTATGACATAGGTAAATGGATTAGAAATCATTTATTAGATCTATTTCTTCTGTTCGGCACTTCGTATGTATGCACAAGATAGCACGTACTCTTATATTGATATTAGGTAACTTTATATATGTAGTAGCAGATGCCTACCCTGAGGCGGATCTTTAAACATAGCAGATTTTCCTTTATCTCTATATCTCACAGCTTTCAATATTGGAGATAACATCGTCTGTACCCTGGAAACAAAATTGGAAAGAAGATTACGCAGCGTGATGTTATAAGAGACTTTTCGCTTTTAGCAAATATATTGTGATATACAGGATGAGTTTTTAAAACAGGACAGTATGGGGAAATCCGAAATCACTGCAGACCGAGAAAAATGTCGAAATGAGTCACGAGACGGATTCTGCATAAATTAAAAATGAAATTATATTTTTTTTGGAGAAATCATATTTTGTCATTGTTTCTAAATACAAATCGTTTTTTAAATACAACTTTCATATTTAAAATGAACCATTGAGAGGCAACATTTGTCCTAAATTGGTAGAAGTTGTTTAAAATTTACTTTATTTATCCCAAACCAAAGTCCTAAGAAAATGATATATCTGACGAGAGGCTATATTGGTAGATAAGTTTAAAAATGGAAAAAGCTCTAATATTATTTAGGTAAAATTCAAATATTTCATATTTTAAAAGTTTGATTTGTTTTGCTTACATTTTTAAGCAATCGAATATAAAATATACATGTCAAATGTTCAAAGTTGTCTATTTTTTTAGTTACAAAGTTTTTTATATTTTTCGTTATATTAGAAAGGTATAAATACGTTCCTAGCATGCCCTGTGTTGGATTTTGAATTTTAAAATGTTTGACAGGCGTTACTATGCCAGTAATTGCATGTTTTAATACTCCTTTTTTGTAATTACTTCTTCAGAAAAACAGGCCTTAGACAACATAAAAAAAATCGAGGGGTTTATTTAGGTATCCTTGAGTTCTCTTGCTATTTATGCGCCAGCACGTCGTCTTAAGGAAAAGTCAGTCTTTTTATACAATATAATAGCGGTAATTCGTCCAAATAATCGTCGAGGTTTTCTAAAATGATAAAATTTTACCCACATGCTTGAAAGATTCTTCTATTTTTTTAATTATCTCCCTCGTAGTCTCTCTAATGTAGTCTCTCAGTCAGCATATGCCAGTTTCTTTGGGTCTTTTGTATGGGATAAAAAAGTCAATTTTATATAACTTCTAACATATTCAGACATATAAAAGATCTCTTAAAAATATGGACGTTTAAAAAAACGAAGCAACATCGACGAAACAATAAAATCAATGAAAAATATAATTCCATACGGTTTAAGTGAATATAATGAAATCCGCATTCGATCTCTTTTACGAGAAGTTGATTTAATTGTGTAAGGACATAGGCAAAGTAAGATTTTTTGTACATAGATGGAGATAATTTTCAAAACTGGACCATTTTTTGTAGGTTATATAATAGGCTTCTAAAGTTTTTAGTCGCATTGTGTCAATTATCTAAAAAAAATGGGCGTTCTAAAATCACATTTGACATCATAACAACAATAAAGTCTTAATAAAAGTCATTGCCAGTAAAAAAACGATCGATATATGATAGTTCGCCAATTTAGCACAGTATTGATTTTTGAAATATTGAGTGCCATTCATCACTTTCATAGAAAAGCCTCTGAAATTCGACTGCAAAATCTTCTAAAACTAAATGTGTCCCTACCATACTCTGTTATTCATTCTTAGCATTCAATATTCTTTGAAATAAAGTATCATGACGGAAATTTAAATTTCAATTTATTAATTATTAAATCAAAATTGCATTGCAATTTCTAATAAATATTTAATAATATATATGTTTACATATTAATTTGGACTTCGTTAACACATTGAATCTCCTTTAAAAAAAATAATCATTCGAATACTGGGTATAGAGAAGGATGTTTAAAATTTCGTGGACTGATGAAGTTCATAACGAAATGGTATTCCAAAGAATGGGGAAAGAATTAATATTCTCCAGACGGTTGAAGACAGAAATTGGTTCACTTCTGCCACGTCATGGCAGGCAATTAATACCACCATTTTCAAATAATTATCAACGGTAAAATACCAGGACTGAGTGGCCATAGATAATCCAATATTTTTGAATGGATAATCACTTCCTTGTTCCAAGCAGCGTCATGCAAAATTGATATAGCTATGTATGATGATAACTAACCTCCGAAGAGGAGAGCGCACCTGAGGAATAAGAAAAGTAGTAATAAAATCATCTTATCTTTTTCCCTTTTGGATTTAAACGATATTTGATCCCTAGCTGGATGTGCGAAAGTTAATAATCCACTTCTTAAATGGGGCCTTCCCCCCCCCCCCCTCCCCCTATTCCTTAAGTGTGCCACTGCACGCACGCCACCCACCGACTAAACTTAGTTACTTTGGAAATGGTGGGCAATCCGTTTATTCGATAACCAAATAAATAACGACTACTGGTAAAGGTCAAAACAATCGCATTCGGTTGAATGGCTACGAAAACCGTATCTCCTGGCGGCTACAAGGCGGTGAACCGTGAACAGATAGACCTTTCTATGCTTAGTTTCTTCATCCCCCTACAACCACGACTATTACGTGATAATATTACTACTACATTGTATGATATTATTAACCGATAGGTAATATAAACCCGTTGGGAGGTGCGCCCTATATTGTAACATCGATCTTCGCTAGTGCAGAAAAAAAATATTTTGAATATATCGCCATTATTTTGAAACTGAAAACGATCATTGTGGTCGTAATTGTTTTGAAGTTGATATAGCATATAGAGGGAATTCATTGTATAATCAGGGTCAATGTGTATGCATCTTTCATGAAGACCTATTTTTTCAAGGAGAAATGCCACCTTATTGAGGTCATAGTTTTCTACTTTAATCAAGTCCATTACATAAATCTTCCGCTTACACGTACTCTTACACTAACCATCCTGCTCGTTTATGGAATTAGCTCTCACACTATATTAGGCATGCCTCTTCGTTGTTCACCTTCAAAATATTGTTTAAAAAATGTTTGCTCTCACACAGAAACTGACCAAGACCTCCCCCTTTTCCTTCCTTGACACGTATAAAATATAATGGGCAACCCATCTCTCGCTGAGACTGTAAGCGGCCTCGGCACGCATATGCGAAATAAAATTGGTGGGTAGTAGACAGAGCTACCAATGTGAAATTTCCGTGTAAACGTCGCTTCAGAATGTATCCGTTTACCTACTTGATTCTATACAATGGAGTTATTTATTCTTCTCGAATCATGCTACAAACCATGATACGGGCTATCCAAAACCACTCTGCGCGTACTAACTAATCTTTTCGTTGTCCGACTAAGTCCCCCACCTCCCTTGCGAGATACGGGGGCATAGGAAATTTTATCTGGTTTGCTTATCGCTTTCAACCTTCCTCTGTCGAACGCTGCCCTTTCTGTTATACTCGGTCAAGTAAAATTCGAGTAATAGTCGTTTCAAACTCGAGTATTAGTACAAAAACTCGAGTATTAGTCGATGCCAGAATCAACGATAGTTTCAAGTCAGGACCTATTTTATGACGACGGAGAACTTGGGTCGGATGCATATGTTGTGCTTAAAGCTCGGTTGTCACGATACGAGGTTTGACGCACGAAGAGCATGCCAACTTCTCGGACGAGACAATTCGATTTCGTGAAGCATTCGTCAAAGAGTTGACACTATTATACATCTCTTTCGAGCTCATCTGTATTTCGCTGGCTCGTTAGTTACAAAAAGGAGTCTGTAGACAAAGGTGTGGCGTGTGTTAGTGCAAATTTAGCGTTTATTATATCCCCTCGTTTGATCAGAAACAAAATGAAGAACAAAAAACAGGTCAGGCGTATAAACTTCATCGGTTCCAGAGCTACTTTTTTTGAACTTTTAATTTTCTTTAGCTCTTGGCAATAGTGAGATCGTATTTTTTTATTTTATTTTTGCAGACATTGTATTGAAATTTGATATTTGCATAGAAGCCACTATGTTTTCTAGTGCACTTTGTTGCATCTCCCTGTTTTTATATTCCACCGAGTCTTACTTCCACAAGCATGGGTTTTCTTGTAGTTCGACAAACTTAATTATTTGTACATCAATGTACTTGTACATCAATGTAAAAAACAACAAAAATATACTAAAAGAAAACTTTTTCTCATTCTTGCGATACGCCTATCGAACGCCAATTACTAATAAATATGAATACTATGGTTTGCGATTGAAAACGTATTGTGGTAAGAATGAGTATAATTGAGAAATCGTGATAAAGTTGTTTTTAATAGGGACAGAATTGTAAAAATAGGGACAGAAGCCTCTGCTGCAGTGTGTGGTCCAATAAGGAGAGACGGGTTCATAAAAACACGTCTTCAATCTCGTCAATTTATGCCAGTATTTGAAACTAAGAAAGATTTCAAAATTCAGTGATTTTTTATTTTTTTAACTATCTTTCTCTATGTAACAAAGAAACATAATTTGCTATTATTTGATCAATAGTGTTATTAATATTGCAATTCAATTAGTTTTTAAGCAAATAAATGTAATTTTAATAATTGTTTGCTGTTTTATTAAACTACAGAGAACATCAAAGTTTTGCCTAAAAAAGTCAATTTTTACAAATTTCAAAGGGCTTGGGGCAGTATTTCCTTAAATATATCAAGGAATTTAATTAAACAGTTTTTAATCATATAATAACCGACAACTTTCAGAAGTACCATTCTGAAATTCGAAAAATAAATTGACGCTCCACCCTAATAAACAACTTGAATATTACTTTGTACCCATATGAATACTATAACTATTTTAAAAATAAATAAATAATAATCCAGTACGACAGTAATGAAAATACGAAAATCAATTATTATAATTCGAATTTTTATACAATATATTTTAACTAACTATTCACCTGGCAGAATCCACTGTAGATGACTACCCATATTTCTACCTTCCAGATCAGTGACATTTTATTGCTTATTTTTTATAGATTCCCTTATTTTTTCACACAGGGAATACTCAATAATATTCAACAACTAGCTAATAAAAATGCTCAGGTCCGAGGAGGTTAAACACAACCTATCTAATGGGTGCATAGAGTCCCTAGGTGCTGTAGAATTCCAATGGCGATAAGCAGACATCACCACTCGATTTTTTCTTGTGAGATTTAGTAGAATAATGTTTATGGTTCGAAACCTGCAACCGTTTAGGACTTGAAAGTAGCCATACTTTGCTACAGACATTGAAAGCAAATTGTAAAATATTTTATAATCACTGTATAACATGTTTTCTTTTTTTTTGTTGCTATAACTGTATACTGCGATTTTGACTATTTTGACGACTTGGTACTTACTGAATCCAAAACAGCGATTTTCAGAAGTAAATATGTATATACCTTTGTATCATATATATGGGAATATTTATCTTACATTTAATTTACGCGGTTATACGATTTTCATCAAAATTTATTTAAGTATCTATATGAATATATAGACCCTAGTTGCTAATCTGAGACGAGTATTTTTTTAATGATTAATATTTAAAAGTCTATTGCTTGATATTATAACTCCGAGGCGGTTCGAAATCTGTGTCTGCCGTTAGGGTCTCATGTCGTTAAATGCCGAAAACGTCATTAAAAAATCACTATTGTGGTCATTTCCCTAGTGTCAGAAAACTAGCGCGGCATTATATATTGTTGACTTATCCGCAATGGTTCCGATAATTACAAGTTATTCGATTTTATTTCCCCTCGTCTGGCTAAGTGACTGAAGTACTAGGAGAGTATCAATCCGTTGATGAGGTATTGTCACCTGTCATCAACCGATTAAAGCGAGAGAGAGCGGACTCAAATTTGGTTGCATTCGTCTCCAGCATTAAATTTCGAATGTTTCTATTATCTATTACATTGCCTTGAATGATCCATGAAAGCACCTTGAAATATGGGAAAAGCCGAATCTTGAAGTCTATTTTTTCGATATTATAGAGATTCGGAATCGGATTCGGTTTTTAAATGGCTACAATAAAGATTTTTTAACGACGTTTTCGTCATTTAACGACATGCGACCCTAACGGCAGATACATGTTAACAAACCATTACGATATTAGCTGTTATTTTATATACGTTTATAATTTTTGGTTTTCGGAACCTAACATCAAGGATCGATTGTGTACATTAAACTAAACAAGTATATTGGTTTTAGAAAAAAGTTAGTATAAAGAAAAAGTTGAACATTGCGTAGAACCATAATAACAAAAATAAATCCTGAAAATCTTACCTTTATGAATATAGTTCAAACCGTTTTTTATCTAGGAAGATGGAAGTGGCTTAGCGCATATGGCAGGAACATACCTGAAATGAAAAAAAAAATAGTGTCATTTAGTTTATTTGATTTTTACCTGATTTTCTCTGGTTTACCTATATGCAGCAACAAATAAACAATTATGATCAGCCAAAATTTACCAATTTTAGTACATTGGTTTTATTAAACTTTTCTGGTACACAGTCCTTTATCCGTAATTGCGAAAATAATGATTATTCATTTTCAGGTATTCATAGATGCTGTTAATATAGGTAACACATAAAGTTAAATCGTAGTAACGCTTTATCTAGAGTATTGTAAAGTATTATTACTTATATCTACAGTATTAATATAATTACGTTTTCTCCTAGTTGAATGTATTGGTTCCTATACTTCAATAATAGCTTCAATTTTATTTTAAAACCAGACTTTATGCTTATAAACAGATACGTAGGCTTATATATTATAAGCCTACGTATTTATTTATACACTGTTGAAATGGGAATCATCAATAACAAAGTGACAATCAAGTTCATAATTAGTATCGTAATGTGGTGTCATTTAGATATGCTCCGCCGTATGCTTAGACTTGCGGCCCTTATTGAACGGGTCTTCGGCTCTTAAAATAAACATTCGATAGTATCATTTTTAGTATAATTGTTTCTATAATATTCATTATCAAAACCTTTGAACTTATAAACCAATCTTGAAAACTGAAGGGATGATATTGTTGTTACTATAGTTGGACTATCGTGCAGGCTAGTAAAGGGTCGTATTTCAAAAAATCCTTCCTTTCCACAACCTTATGTGTTCAAAGGAAACTTTTTGAAAAGTTTTAACCCTTAAATGCATGATTATTTATGTTGAATTGAATAAAATAGTTTATTATAGGAAAATAGTCATAGATCACGTGAAAAATAAATTCAAAAAATTTGCTAAAAACATGGTATATTTATTTTGAAAAAACTTGTATGTAGACTTGTAACTTGTATGTAGACTTGTAAACTTTCGGCAACAATATTCGTTTATTACTAGAATTACTGTAGACGTCAACAAATAGTCATATTGCATTTATATTCATTAGTATAGGAATTTCAATATTATTTATGAATAAAATACAACAAAGCAATTGCGATTTTTGTTGTGAAATAAATCAACCTTGCATTTGATGCAGGATTTTCCCACGACTGAGTTGTCTGTGAAAATCCTTTACAACCTGGAAGCTTGTACCTATTTTTAAAACTGCTCCTTTTTTATCATGGCTTATAATTGGGGCATACTAAAAGTTTCTGAAACTGGCCACTTATAATAAAAGAAATAGAAAACCAAATACCCTCGGTTTCTATTTCTCCATCTAGCTATTCCAAAAATCTGGGAGCTAACGGGCCCATGATGAGGTGGCAACGATGACCCATGTGTTCAGGGTCGGTAACACTCATGGGTCAACACCCATCCGATGGCCTCCACGCATGGGGTGCGAACCTGGGTAGGACACTGGGTCAACCAGTCTCCCCTGGGAATCAAACCTCTGGCGCTCCTGGACGGTCTGCGCACCGAGCGGCGCAAGCCAATCGATTGTGCTCTCCGACTAACAGTCGGGGGAGTCTGGGAACTGTATTGTTTCCTATAGAGCGGGGGTGGTTGCCTATCTTACGGCGACTGCTCTTGAAATGACCATTGGTCATCCGATCCCGGTTCAGAGTCGGGCAAAGGACGCCTTGGTCCGCGATAGATTCGGTGCACACCGTTTCACCGCTTCGTAAGGGAGAGGACCGCGCAAGCGACCTCGAACTCGGAACCAATCGAGAGACCGGAGAAATCTGGTCACAATTAGAAGCAAGGGAGCGAGTGTCGGCCCGCCAGGCAACATACTGGCTATCTCGCGGTAAAGGCGTTGGCTAGACGTCGGATTTGTAATGTCCAAAGTCTTCTACGCTCACTGCACGGTCGATAGAACGATGAATCGTTAAAACGTCCTGCGGTGACGGGTTCGCCCGTTGTGGTTGACATCTCAATATATATTCCAAAAATCTAGATTGCATCTAATATAATTTTCAAATACAACATCAAACATTGATAGTTTACCTGACAATAGATGAGAAGTAATTTTTTAACAATTATATAAATCACTTCTTTATAAGGAACTCGACAATATAAACTATCTCTTCAAGTAACACATTGAACTTTATCACCCACCACAATCAAATGTCAAAAAACGATATAACTTCCCGCCAAAAATAATGTATTTCCTTTTCTTGATTACACATGATTTGTCTATGGTTATCAACGTGCGTTTGGAAACGGTCACACTAATATTTTTGAATAAAATTAAATGAAAATATATGTAGACAATTGGCAACAATATGCATTAATGGTTAAGGCCCTGACCCCAGTAATTTCGGCTCGGCCTAGATAGGTAAATGAATGAGTAAGTCAGCTAGCCTTTACCAATATATTGTAGATATAATATTTTTGTTCGATGTGGTTCATATTGAATTTATCCCCTGAGGTTGACATTCTATTTTCTGAATCCTCAATCACAATGCGAATATCTTATGGTACATGGAGCGGAAAAAACCGAAAAGGACATACCCATGTCTCTTTAAGACGCCGTGCGGTTGGCGAAGACGTAGCTGAGCGGTGGCAGCGGCCATAAGAATGATATTTTCTCTTCTAACTAACTTTCCTTTGATGTGGATATGTGAATACATTTTTATGCATCGTTGGTTTCTCCTACCACGTTAGTTTCATTTCGAATAAATACTATGAATTGTTTTACCCGAATAAATAAAAAATATATATTATTTCTTCTGAAATATTTTAACAATTTTTTGCTATAGTATGCACTCTATCAATTAGTGACAAGCCAATTAAACTGTTTAAGTATACACTATAATAGCTTACAGAAATAGGTCTATAATTCAAATGTCGTACTTATTTGTTTAAAAAGCTTATTTCCGACGCTATACCTAAATAAAATTATATTTGTAATGTGTATTCGATTTTTACCAATGAAGTTGCCGTTCTACACATAAAATAAAAACCAAAATTTTTGTACCAATAATAAATATTTAATTTATCGAAACATTGACCCCTATTATCTAGACAGTTTTATACATTGTAATGGAGTTAATAGTTAATCCTCTGCTGTGGAACTCTCGGTGACAGGAATCAATGAATGATTTGAAGTCCTTTTAAACTGCTAATTTGGAGTTTATTTTATCCTGTTAAAAGTAGGAATCAAGGTCTCACGAAAATGGCGAGCGACTAAGAGTCGCCGGCCGCAACTCCCGAAATTTTACCATTGTTGTGCATGAACGTTGCCGAGCAAAATGAGCGGCGAAAGCGATTGAACAGTCTCAGTTGTTTAATCAGGGCTTCTCCGTCATTGCTTACATGCCTTGACAGGACACATTTGTGTTAACTGTTGCGCCAGACTGCAAGAAACTCTAATGCATGGTACCAGCACAGGGTCATCAGACCGTCTCTATAAGCTTCTTTCGACTAATCTTGCATTATAACATTTTTGGCCGATGACATGCTTTCAACAATAGTTTTAGTTAGTTAAGTCTCCAATACGCACAGTGCATTCTGTGGGGGTTGGGAGGGGAAAAGGAAAGGAAAAGGAAGGAATGGGTGCCAATAGATTTTAAGTAATAATGTACAGTACAAAAAATACGAAAAATTTACTGTATCATATAAACCTATCATATAAAGTTAAAGAACAAAGAATGAAAAACCAAATAGTTCCTAAGACATTAGTATCCCATGTGAAATGTCTATGACATGGACATTTACATAGACATGACATAGACATAGACATTAGACATTTTCGATTAATTTTAAGTATATGCTCTGCTTAAACTTATTCTCTTTCATGTTAAATAGGTCGATTTTCTGGAATTTATTATCGTAAGTTGACATTAAGCGGTACATAATTGAATTCTGGGCATACATAGTACGGACGCGCGGGACTTTGAAGGTACGGGGAAAGCGAGCCACGCGTGGTGGTACGTTAAAATATAAATTCTGTGTGAAATACGGGTTGTCCACATTGTTGTGGATAATTTTATGTAATAATACCATGTCTGCCGTGGAACGGCGGTTCTCCAATGAAGCAATATTGAAGTGATTCAGTCTCTCCTCGTACGTGTTCAGTCCCAAGCATTGACGGTAGTTAAGTTGTCTCATAAATCGTTTTTGGACACTTTCTAATCTCTCCTTACATACATGATTTTGAGGATTCCAGATCGGAGATGCAAACTCTAATACGCTGCGGATGTTTGCAAAATAATGGGTTTTGAATACAGTCGGGTCAGAGAACGACTTTGAGACCCTACTAATGAAGCCCAAGGTTTTTAACGCATTACTGACAATACCTTATATGTGTCCGTCAAATGTCAATCGGTGATCGAGTTGAACGCCAAGGTCGCGAATGCTCAGCGCGTTGGGAATCGGATAATGGTTAAATACTGAAAATGCAATTTATTTTTTTTACGGCTAAACGTAATTTGATTGCATTTCAAAGCGTTGAGAGAGAGTCTGTTTCTTTCGCAGTACTCAAAAGATCTATTAATGTCGTCCTAGATAAGATGGCAATCGGTGATACTTTCAACCTGGGCGTAAATTTTGAGGTCATCAGCGTATATTATATAGGGCCCATTTTTAAAGCATGATCCAATATCATGTAAATACGCGTTGAAGAGCAGAGGACCTAGGTGAGAACCCTGCGGGACTCCAGAGGGTATGGATGCGTAGTTGGATCGGAAACCACCGAAGGCTACAGATTGGTGACGTTTATTAACGTATGACGATATCCATCTAAAGAGATCGCCATGAACTCCTAGTCGTAGTAGAATTTATTAAAATCACCGGTTGCTCGTCACTTAGACGAATAAAAGGAGTACATTGGGAGCCGATTGTTTTGCGGTATTTTACGTAACTTATCCTTACATATAATAAATTACCAAACGTCTGTCTATTTGTCTGTGCTCGTATAACTCGGAAATCACTTGACTGATTTCTATCGGAGTTGTTTTCAATATGTAGCTTGCCTATTCTCATCTATTCAAATAATCAAAACAAGTAATTTTGCTCATTCAAAATATTAATTTACATTGTATTAATTGCAGAATCTGCCTAACTACACCATAGCCAGTACTAAGGAAGGCTCTGTGAATGGAAATGATTTATTCACTTGCGCGCAGTCATAGTGTTAAAATGAAACATACAAAATGTAATAAAATATAAAACAGATAAGTGGATTCAAATTAAACTTATAATTATATTTAAAAATATCGATATGGAATTGTCGTGGAAATAAAAATTTAAAAAAAGTGTCGTAATATGAGCTTTATAAAAAAATTATATAAAAACATAAAATGTATTATATTATATGACAATAATTTTTTTGTGTGACTTTTTTAAAATGTGACTTATTACATTTTCCACCTCATTTCTCCCAAGTTGAAGTAAGTGTTGTGTATTTTAAATTTTAATTGGATAAACCTAATATTTCGGCATGTTTCTATGAATTCTTTTAGGTTATTATAAATTATGGGGCCTATAGGGCCAAATTGTCTTTGGGCAAAGGATGTTCGGGTTTTCCGTACGATGTGCTTCCAGGTTGTGGCGCCCCCGTTGCAATTTTATGTCCAGTTATATCCTTACTTTTTAGGTAGTAAAAGAAGGACTGTTTTTGCATATACCTGCCTGATGTCTAATGTATTTATCTCTGCAAGCAATATAGGCTATACGAAATAAAAATAGGTTGTATAATTTCGATATGAGATATCATACAAAATGTGAGACAAGTCGCAGAAAAAAAGCCAATTCTAAAATTTTAAAAATTGAACCTCGTCATCTAAAGAGATGCTAAACATTCTTTTAATCGTCATCTTTAAATTTATAATGTCGTTCTCTGATGGTTCGATACTTCCTTTTACTTTCAAAGATTAATTATGACCAAATAAGCATTAAGGTTTAATTCTCACATTACGTTTAATTGTCATTTCTCACACTCACTCAGTAATTCTCACTAAACTTCAAATAAGCAATAAGGTTTAATTCTCACTTACTTTTACTTACGTTTTTGTTACCGGTTCTTTCCGCGCCAATTTGCGACTTATAATCAACCGAATTCAAACTTATTGCTAGCGTATACACTCGTCTATTTTCTGGATGACGTTGAATAACGATCGGCCGGGCAAATAAAGAGCGCGACCAGCGAGCGATGGACGCGCACCGGCCTCATACACAGTCAACTAATTTAAATTACCGCTCAAGCATGCGACAATCGCGCTCTAGGTCTAGCCTTACGGTTGTCATACATTTGATCTATGTTTCTTCGCAAGTGTCAATCCGATTCAAAATTCCTTCGTTTTGGTGTTGGTTCAGTAAAGAAATGCGTGTCGACACGTTTTTGTTGTTGTTCACTTGGTCGATTTTACTTAAATTAAACAATATTGTATTGTCACTTGCATAGAAAGCTGCTGCTAGCACAGTAGTAGTGACTTTCACTTTCGATCTTAATTCATCACTATTAACCTTAGTCTATGCTTGTCCACTGTGCTCGTCCTCTAGGTCGATATTACCTGATATTAAGTCATCAAACCAACAACGCACGTTGCGTTTATTCATAGTATTTGGTCTATACACATTATTGATATGACATGCCGTCTCTACTACGTTACTGGCACGACGAAACTCATATTTTGAAGTATTTAAGTTTTCCCGAATAGCACAAATAAAAGTATTCGAATAATTAGAAACGATAGAAAGGCAAATGAATTACTGATTGAGGAATACCATTTTCATTGCTTTGAAGGTAAATTTACTTCAATTTGGAATTACAACTAAACTGAAATTACTAAAGTTCAAATTATCCAGTGTAAAAAAGCAGCTACACATGCAGCTCCATATACCTAACATAATAGCTTACGAAACTATGTAATTATATTTTGCTGCTTTAACTTTTTCTAAAATGTATTTTTCCTATTGCATACGCTAAAAATAAGTCAAATCATTAATAATTAATTTATTGCCCATTTGTTATGAAACCCATGGTTATAAGATAAAATAAACGATATCACTATGTCAAACTGAATATGTGTATTTATTATCAGGAAAACTCAGATTTTATTTCGTATTGTTTCCAATACGAGTAGATACAAACCGAACATCAGACAGTTGTATACTTGAAAGACATGTTACTTGTAAGATAAGAATTACTTTGGCCTATCTCTAAAGGGATTTACATACTGTCATGTTTGTTACATGGCATTATCTGGGTCTCTGAATATAACATACCCCTTCGTATATCATCCGAAAGCGATCACTAAACATTGTGAAGCCACATTATAACCATAGATAGTCGATAAAGGTATATAAATTTAAAGGTAAAGATTTTTGTTGCCTATAGATGTTTGTTGCAGATTCCAGATAAAAGAAAAATAAGTTGTAAATAAAAAGCAAGAAATGAATCAGGATGGTTTATAGGCGGTAAGAACTTATTGGCAACTATTTATTCACTTTTTTATTAGCTATAACCGGTGCTCAATATTGAGTATATTTAGCACTTGAAGTGATGTTTTTAAACCGAGGATTTCGAAGTTGAATAGTTCCAGGTTAAATTGACTCCTGGCTGGTTATTAAATAGCTCTGGTAAAACGAAGTTGCTAGTTAAATTTTTGTCATTAAAAAAAATCACCTCCTGGAAAACAATATATGTAAGTATGTAACGTATGTAAGCTGGATATTTAAGACTTAACCCTTTAATTTCATTATTTTTAAGTCTTCACGTTATATTTTTATTGAATTGTGAAGTTTATAGACTTAGATCCTTTTACCAACCAATGATATTCTGTTGGCCAATTAAATAATTATCCGTTTATAAAAGCTTTTTCAAAATACTTAAAAATTTATTTAAATAAATTTTAAGTATCATCATATGTAAAAACACAAGTTATAATAAAAGCAGAAATCGTTGTCACGGTGAAAGTCTGCTGTAAGCCTTTATAGCATAACATAAAGAACGTCAATATTTTGCTGAACCTGGACTCTTTAGATGTGAATCTAAGTTATATGATGAATAATGGGCACTACAACAAAATGGCATTGACAACTCAAGTCAGTCAAAATGTATCTTAGATCCCTTTGATAAGGAGCTATTCAATTAGATAAAATATTTTTTAACGTAATTTGTGGTTTTGGTAAAACAAAATCACGTATGTTTTGATTTTAAGAGAAATCACCTTTCCCCGCCTTACGACTGTACACAATGCTTACAGAAATGATTATCCATTTTTGGAAAAAACTTCGTTTCTTTTCGATTTGTTGTTTGACAGCTAACATCTGTAATATTTTTTTTACAATTGGGGTTGCAAAAAATAACATATTAAAAATAAAAAAAGGCTATAAACAAATCGACGCAGTTTTAGTGACAGTTTTCATTTGTTTGCGGTAAAGGTCATCGCTAAATTTAGTCTCTCAACATTGAGATATCAAATTGGACACGACAATAGACTCGCTTTAATAAATAAATAAATTAAAATATAAAAAAATATATAATAATAATATACTAGAATTAAAATATAAAAAAGTAACAAATATATAATATGATTTAAAATCGCGAAGTAACAAAAATATTATATATGTAAGTGACGCGTTTATATTTAAAGAATCCGTATTTCAAGACTATTTTTATCGAGACACAGAATTTCCATGGGATTTTTCGTTTCATTTTAGTCGATTGTAGGCACATTGGCATAGCCTTGACGTAATTTCACAATAAGCCGGATGAACACAAGTTAATATCACTGATGGGTGAACCCGCCAACAACAACTGATTTTCACAAATCGATTATTTTTGCGACTTTCGAATTCGGCGATATGGCCGAGTATCTTTTTACTTTACCGGCCTACGAAACGACAATGAGGTAAATTATTGTGAACCCTCATAAATAATGTTTCGATATAAATACTGATATATACAATTTGACCCCCCCTTTTCCCCTTAAGACGATTAAGACTATTTCCACACTGAAGTGCCTATATCTGTGTGTCCCTGTGCCTGCTTGTATGTATTCCTCCACGATAACGCCCAAACGCTTAATCCGACTGAGCTGAAATTTGGCATGCAGGCATCATTTGGTCATGGCAAGAGCTGAAAAGATTGTTGTTGAAATCGGTCCAACAGAGAGCGCGTTAGTTATTCTCGAGATATTGGGCTTTGAGACTTTATATTCGGTACACATATGCCTTGTTATGTCGAAATCATATTGTCAAATTTTAGTTGGAATAAATCACATAGGTATAAGCTGCACTAATAATATTCGAATTCCGCAATGAAATATATAGGGAAATCAAATATTTAATAATTGGTCCATTCGGCGCTTGTTAAAAAAGTTTAAAATTATGTTGTTTACACAAATTATGTACCTAATGATATAAAGGATTTATTTTTTTCCGTCCTGAACCCATTAAAAGAAGATAGTCGCTTATCGCGAAATATCTCCGAACAACGACTATTGAGTTCTGCCTGTGAATTAAGTTAATATCGAGCTAGAGCTTCGAATCTAGCGAGTTAGGAGCAGACAGATAAATAACTTCGTTCGTTTTTTTTTCACAATATTTGGCTGTTTTTAATTATTTTTTATTTTTCAAGATGTTTTTCTGTTTTTAAATATTTTGTATTTTATAGATTGCACTTACGACTTGGACATACGGGCTGTGGCTATTTAGCGATATACACGTTTTTTTTCAGCGATTATACAGGTGCCTGAAATTGTTGCAAGTTATTATTTTTTGAAGCTTTCGTTTAAAATATTTTTTTTTTTTGCTAAATTCCAAATGGCTTCTTTGGATATGTAGTTCAGTAAGTCCTTTATTAGGTGCGAAGATGGAAGCTTGTCGTCATTAGGTTGAAAAGCTGTTCCTCTTAGAGTTTTTCTGTTTTGTTTTTCATACGATTCTGCCCTGAACCCAATTAGAAGTGGGCTTCCTTTTCGAATTATAAGAAAGTCGCTTTTTCGAATTATAAGAAAGTCGCTT
>OX155980.1:44449162-44560190 GCA_944548615.1 Micropterix aruncella | reverse complement strand
ATTACTGGCTATCTTGCGGTAAAGGCGTTGGCTTCTTGCGGGTTGTGACGTAGCTGGACGTTGGATTTGTTCTGTCCAAAGTCTTCTACGTTCACTGCAGGGCGACAGAACGAGAAAATCGTTAAAACGTCCTGTGGTGACGGGCTCGCCCGTTGTAGTTGACATCTCAATATATGCCGTTTGCGGTCTAATCGACACAAAGAAATATCGTTTCGAATAGGCTTTTCACCAGAATGTCTATTCGAAACGATATCGTATTTTTAATACCACATGTAAATAATTAGACATAATGATTCCATGAATGTAATTAAATATTTGTTCAAATCTTTTTTTACACTTATCTCCTACTTCATAAGATTTAACTAACTGTCATCGTACTCTACTGTATTATATAATTATTATATTTTTTAACCATACATTTATATGATATTATGTATTATAAATATCAATATCCAATTATTCATATCACATTTTTCTTTATATACCACATTTTCCCACTTACCTATTATTACCGTGCTCATGTTATATTTAATATGATTTGTTATGCAAGCATTTTAAAATCTTCATACATAGTGTAGTAAATTAGTTTTGTTTAATTAGGTTTTGCAAAGACTCGTATCATGTATTTACTATCTGTAAGTTTGCTATAAAATAAAATAAATAAATAAATAAATTACATAAATGAAATTTAGGCGAATGGCGACACAAAAAAAAATCTGTAACCTGATTAAAGCATCCTCTAATATTTAGGAAAATGGAACTAACAAACCATATCTGACGATGTAATTATACGTAGTGATGAAAACACAAGATATAACTGATTTAATAAAAAACTATCTCACCAGTGTCAGGAGTTCCTTTGCAAAAATAATTTATCAAATATTTACAAAATTGCCGAATTATACTTAGCTGAATCTATCGCAAACATGTGGAGTGTTCCAAAGCAATTTGGCCAAGGTAGTAAGGGTCGCTAATCAGGTGATTAAACACACAAATTGCTTCAATTGCTCAACGGCCTTTCAAAAATAAGAGAAAAGGTATCGAAAATCAGAGTAAATAAATATCTCAATAAAACGATATACAGACAATAAATAAATTCGGGGTTTGGAAAGAAATCGGCAGGTCTGATGCCGTTGCAGAATTCAACCGAAATAACAGAGTCAGTTGACAAAGAACATAAATGCCAGGTTATTTTCCTGGATTTAGTGAAGGCGTTCGATACAGCGCCTCAAAATATTCTACTCAGTAACTTGAAGAGAAATGGCATTAAGTATGTGGATTTACAGTGGTTTTCTATCCGTTGGGTTGTTATATATTTGCACATCAATAATCAATAATCGGCAACATGTAGCAATGGTGAAGGATTATGAAAAGTCAAGTTGAAACACTAACATATGGCTTGCCACAGGTTGTTTATTTCCTAGCTCTTTAATTATGTTTATTATCTCAGGATTTTATATCTTATATAATAAATGTCAATTCATAGGAAAGACATATAGTAAACTGACAAAAGTATATTATTCAGGAAGTATATTGTTATAATTTAAAGTTGCTACTACTAAACTACTAGAACTACATGCTATGAAAACCTAAAAAATTACCTTATCCCCCATCAGTAATGATCCCACTTATTGTTTGACATAAATTATCTTCCAGGAAGCCGGCTTTATAACAGGCCGTCGCCTATCTGCTTAACTTTGGTGATATGACTAAAACCAGTTTTACCGTGGCTTCCGATATTACTACCCATTATTAATCGTAGATCTACCCATTTACTAAAATATAAAAACTATATCGAAAAAGAGATACCTCAATTTTTTTAACTACCGTTGATTCAAGTAATATGTAAAAAAAAAATTACCTTGGTATCTTCTCGGCGATTTCGTCCAGGCTGTCAGAAGGTTCAAGCGGTGCCCTCTCAAATAGCCGCGACGGCGCCAATGTAAGCGCATTGCTATATCGGTTACGGTTGCGGTTCTGCTTGTTCTGTTGCTGTTGCTGCTTCTTGCGGTTTTCTTCGGCACGTCGCAAGTTGTGAAGGCGAAAGAAGAATACGGACATTCCGCCGTCGTTTTTTTCCACTCGGAGGTCTTCTAGTGCTCTGCTCTGCTGACGCTCGCGCTCCCACGCGTCCTTCTCGTCCTGCTCGGTTCGCGCTTGCGCAGCCGCCGCCGGTACGACCGCGAGGCTAATTTCCGTATAGTCCTGCTCCTCGCAAGTGATCTGCGGCTGGCCTCGTAAGAAGCGCTGCTGCTCCTCCTGCTCGTAGCGCTCCTCCGAACGCTTCAGGCGCTCCTCCTGCCGGTTGACCGGCTCGCGCCGGTTGCGGCCGACGCCGCGCACGTAATAGTCATCGATGTAGCGCTCCCTATACGAGTCGGTGCTTTCTCTTCTCCTTCCGATTCGCCGTCTGAACGCTGCCGTGGTGGACGCAATCGTGTAATTTCCGACGAGCGACAGCCTATCGGCGAACCTGCCGGCGCGCCGCACGAGCGCACCGACAGTTTGCTTCACTTTCAACCAAATCTTTAACCTTGCTTCGGACGACCATAAATGGCCTCCGACATACGAATGTTTAATTTGATCCCTTCGAGTGCATTCTATCAGTCGTTCAAGTCTACACTGTTGACGGGCCTTCACTTTTAACACTGGGTAATATAAAGTGTATAGGGATAGAAAACTAAGTGTAAATTAAATGGCACCGATTTTTTTCTAACTAGTAAGGGCACACAGTGAGTTCATGTAGCATTGGTCGACCTAAAATGAATTCAACATTAAATAATTTACTTCACCAAAATCAGTATGATAGTTGCTAACCTATCTAATTACATTCGTACATTCTACATCGATAACACAGAGAGTTTATTTCTATTTTTATTTTCTTTTTCAGATCATTTTTAAATCATCTATTTTTTGATCAATTGCATTATATACCTAGTTATTCTATCTTGATTATTTTGTCTATTATACTTTTGTAATATTATCATTTCGTAATTTTGTATGATGTATTTCATAAATGTAAATATTTTGAACTTGAATAGTATGACAGTTACTAATAATATAATTCATATTCTTAGTTTTTGTCAAAGGAATTAAATGAAAGTAGTATATAATATTACTTATTATTATAGTAGATATAGAATTGGTACACAGTCTCAATATACAATTAGGGCCCTGTCCTGATTACTTATATTTAAAGAAATAAGCGAAATGGTATTGAAACAAATGTATAATTTCACTAAAATGAAGTATTATAAAAATGAACTACAGATTACAAATGATGATCCAATCATTTGTATGGAAATAAACAATATTTTCATATGGTGATCCAATTAACATAGAAATAAACGATATTTCCATAAGTTTGAAAGCTAAACACTCCGTAGATAACTTAAACATGGGTAATATAATCAAAAAGATACTTCTCCGCAGATGCTAACTGATTATGCCAACAAACATTTTGCCAATGGAAGAATTTAGCTTCAAATATAAAAATTTAAACTGATAAAACAGATATTTTTCTACTGTGATTCCTCTCACGGTGTAGCTTTACCTAACTCCCAGAATATAGGAATTAATTGGCCGAGTCGCTTAAAAATACTCCATTATATGAACTGAAAATCTTAATTCAAAATATTAAGAAAGGAAATTAGTGTTTAAAACGGCCAAATTAAGTTTTAAGACAGCCATATATCCTGAAGCCCTTAAATGCTCTTAAGGAATTTCCATATTTAAAAATGGCGACAAGATAAATATGTATATAGATAATTATAGGTCAATTTCTCTAGTAAGCACTCCATATGCACAATTATATAGAAATTGCCAAAAAAAGTGTCCGAAACATTTTTGAAAATGTCCAACACTTTTTGAAAGTTTTTAAACAAAACTTTAATTAGAACTTTATTCATATATTTTTTTACAATGATATATGTACCGGTAAGTCCTGCCTAACTGAACTCTGCCCGTGCTTTGGTATTATATTGTGTTCTTATTAAATTTACATAAGTCTAAGTTTGTGCACATCTTATATATAAAAATGAATCGCCGTGCGTTATAGTCTCGCAGGATCTCGGAAATGACTCGACCGATATTATTTATTTCTCTTTTATTTTGTTTAGCTTGATTCAGGGGTGGTTTACAAAAAAAAATATATAGGAAAAACTCAAAAAAACAACTGAAAATCGAATTCGGTCATTTTGGGAACATTGGCCACTTTCTAGATGGCTATCGCGGCGATCGTATTATTTGACAGCTGCGCTATCCATAACTGTTATTCATTCCGTACAATGTGTAAAATTTCAAAAAGTCGAAAAGTCAAAAATGCGAAAGTCAAAAAAGTCGGAAAAGTCGCAAAAGTCGAAAAAGTCAAAGAAGTCGAAAAAGTCGATAAAGTTGAAAAAGTCGTAAATTCGGAAAAGTCGGTAAAGTCGATAAAGTCAAAAAGGTCAAAAAAGTCGAAAAAGTCGAAAAAGCCGAAAAAGTCAATAAAGTCAAACAAGGCGAAAAAGTAAAACAAGATAAAAACTATAGAATGTCGAAAAAGTAAAAAAAGTAGAAAGTCGAAAAAGTCGAAAAAGTCAAAAAAGTCGAAAAGGTCGAAAAAGTCGAAAAGTCGGAAAAGTCGCAAAAGTTACAAAAGTCGAAAAACTCGAAAGAGTCGGAAAAGTAGAAAAAGTCAAAAAGTCAAAAAAGCCGAAAAATTCGAAAAATTCGAAAAAGTCGAAGAAGTAAAAAATCGAAAATGTCGGTAAAGTAGAAAAGTCGAAGTCGAAGTCAAAGTTGATTTCGATTTTGATTTTCGAGTTTTAAAGGGTGTCGCTAGGTCGGGGGTGGGGGGGGGGGGAGGCGGTTGTTGTTGTAGGATTACTGATATTAATATTCAGATGCATTACGTTCCTGGCTAATCGACAGGAAAGTCTTGGGGTGACACAACCTTTTTTTTTAATTACATAACCACGAATTTGGACTTAGTTTGGGGATTTCAATACTGTAAAGACCTCATTTATTTATGTATTTATTATTTATTTATTAGTTCAAATAGTATTCAAGGGCATTACAGATTAATCCAATTATCCCTTGAATATTAAAGCTAGAGTGTAAGTCTAAAAATAAATGACTACATAACTAAATTAATGCTAACATTGAACAAGAAAAAAACATAAAAATATAAAACTAAATAAAAGACAGATTATGATAAACATGAGATAGCAGGGAGTTGCCTTTTTAGCTGCCAAAGGGATAGGTATACAAAAGATATCTATTTCTGTGGGTAATGAATTAAGAAGAGCTATAACCCTTTCCACTGGCCTGTCTACAAAAATATTTATACGGTGGTATGGCACATTAAACAATAGATGTAATCTCCTCATGGAAATTTCGATCGATTTGAGTGAGCGTGAAAACAATTCCGTGTCGTTTTACAGTGTCCATTACAATGTCGAGAAGAAGAGATAACATAGGTCAACGAAGTCAGTCAAATTTGCGGCAAGCTACTTCAAGTGCAAACCGCACTGATGTGCGATGATTTCATCATCTCGGCCGAAATACCTACAAGATGAAGCTGTAAATCAGAAATTGCTTGCAGTGGTGCCTAAGAATATGATCTATGGACTTCGCGAAGTATATAACAACATATCGCCCTGTATGCTCGATAGTAACTGTTCCAGGCGTTACCCGAGAGACCTGATTGCTAACACCATCACAGGCAATGACGGATACCCATTGTATCGTCGCCGATTAGTTGCAGACAATGGGCGATCTGCAGTTGTGAAGGTGAAAGGGGAAGATGTAAATGTGGTCAATCGTTAGATTGTGCCTTATTGTCCAAGGCTTTTAAAACGCAAATCAATGTGGAATACTGCAACTTAATCAACTCGATAAATTACATATGCTGCAAATCCGTAAAATAAAGCGATATTGCTGTTTTGGCTGTGAGGAATTCAAACGAGCTGTATCTCAGTATCAGACGTGTCGCTATATCAGCAGCAACGAGGCGATTTGGCACATCTTTTCCTTTGCTACATACGAAAGACAATCTACAGTTGTACACTTGGTAATTCTGGAAAGCGGAATTTAGATTCCCCGTGCGTCTGGCCTTCACGATGACAAATCACGCGTGTTGGAAGTTTGCGGAATTAACTTGGAATTTCCGTATTTCGCTCATGGACAACTGAATGTCCCGTGTTCGCCAAGCCATCGGTCGGAAAGTCATCATTTTTGCTTATTTACGCGCCGGAAAACAAAACGAAAAACATATTTTACCAGAGTGTTTTGTGTTGAATGTGAACTGCATTTAAATATTATCATGTAAATTAAATACATTGAATTTATTTCAATCACAAACGACTTTCATTTAATCACCAAACGAAACTCAAACCGTACAGGATTCGGTTATATTATAGATTTCAATGAATTAGATTTGGAAGGTTCATTAGGATTAATAACCGCTTATGAAGAGTTACAATCAAATAAATGTTAGAT
Source organism: Micropterix aruncella (assembly GCA_944548615.1). Classification (NCBI taxonomy): domain Eukaryota; kingdom Metazoa; phylum Arthropoda; class Insecta; order Lepidoptera; family Micropterigidae; genus Micropterix; species Micropterix aruncella. The sequence continues at coordinate 44,553,710 of OX155980.1, read as the reverse complement.
GGTACGAAGTTCGCCGGGTCATCTAGTCAATAATAAAATTAAAATAAAGGGCTTAAAATTAAATTAAATAGATAGAGAATACTTAATAAATTTAATAGTTATTAAATTAATATCGAAGTAGTCATTGAGGAAGATAAAGTCATACTGTGTATAGTCATATAATCTGTCAAACAATTGTAACTGTAATATACAAACTATTAATAATACTAATGGTAATAATGTCAACGTTGATAGGGGTTAGAAGTATATCACTGTTTCTTTGGATCTTGCTAAGGTAGTCGATACGGCTTTACATGATAAGCTTCTTCGGAGGTTAGGAGACGTAGGAATTCAACATGTCATCATAATCAATTGGTTAAAGAGATATTGCAAAATAGAATTAAATAAGCACTATTCATAATGCAACAAGCAAACCAGAAGGCCTGCTAATTGTATTTCCACTAGGTAGTGCTCTCATTTCTATTTCATTTCTTATATACATAAACAAATTAGGCGGCATGGCGCGAATACCATTTTATTGCCGATAGTCATTATATTAGACGGTCATATCTGGAAAGACACTTCCTGACAACTAATGCTGGTATAATTCAAGTACGTAAATTATTAGATGTATCCTTACTTGGACTAACTATTATAAACGAAAGATATAACGTTTAGTTACAATAGTATAAGACAACCATCATTTAATTTTAGTTAACCCTAATTATTTCCACGAGCATACACAGCAATGTAACTGCAAAATATTTAGGAATAGTAAACGCATATTGAGGTGTTATCACGCAATGACCAAAAACTTGCCTGCGTAAGTCCAAAAACGGAGATACATTTGAGACCCGGCAACTTTAAATAACACTTACCATGCATTATGCCAAAGCATACACTGTTATAGAATAATCGAGTTTGGTTGTTGCGTATCTACTATTTCCATCCTCTTGGAGTAGTGCAAAATTTATAATAAAAAATATCGCACGTTAACCGTATCGATAGCCAACAAGTTATTTAAAGATCGCAATATTTTAAACCCAAGACTGGGTATTGATCCACGCAAAATTCAAAATTCCTCTTATCAATTCACAGCGAGTAAGCTCCCAGGTGATCTTTTGTTATGCTCCTCTTTATTCATTCGCATATTTGTACAATGATTACATATATTTAAAAAAACTTTATTTACTCTAATTGATTTGAATTGGATGTTTTATTTTATTTGTATCCTAATTTAAATTTTACATGGAAATTTTTATTAGATGTAATATGTTGAGATAATTTATTACTTCTCATAATTTGATCTAGAACATATTTGAAATTTAGACTGTAATAATAATTCCATTTTTCATAGTCATTTGACGTGTTTTGGTAGGTTTATTTTGAACTACTTGATAAATAAATAATATCTGTCTTAGAATAGGCTCAAACCTAGTGAGGCAACTTTCATTTATGAATAAAGCAAGTCTACAGAAGCAAAAGTTTTTGTTATCGTTTTAATGCACACGCAATATGACATTGTCAAGCGTACTAATGAATTTGTGTAATACTATAAATAAATTCCAAAAAAAGTTTATTAAACAATATCCCTACCATAACCAAGACAATATGATTGTCTTGGTTAACGTTTCAAATATAAAGAACAGTTTATTATATCAAAGCAGGTATCAAACCACGTAGCACCTGATATGCATTATACTATATCCGATCATGTTCTAGGTAGTTGAAAAAATCTTCAACGATTGGTACCCGTGAAGCTCAATCGATTGAGACATAATTATACTTCGAACACGACCGAAAAATCACCAAGCTCTATTGAATTACTAATTTACATGTATTATCACGAGCAAATTGCATTTATTTCAAGCTTACACAGGTAACAGAATAGTGTGCTGCAGTTACGACAGCTTAGCAGTCAGGCAATGCCAATAATTATGTTGATCCAATTTGACGGTGATTGTGCAGAAGGGAACTTTGATTAAACTAAACACGGAAAGTACAGCCTTCATCTGGGAAAACGTTGCTTCAAAGGTTTCCGGTGGATTTAAATTACAAAGGAGCACCGTATTTAACAAGATAATTTAAACTAAAGTAGTTATATAAAAGAATTATCATAATAATTATATATGTCAGTATGAAGATTTGTTTTATAAAGGTACCTTTTGCAGTTCAGATGCCATTTTAATATGATAAAGAGAAGATTTCGAATGAATGAATGAATGAATGAAAATCTCTTTATTGCACAATAAAAATAAGGTACAATGGCGGACTTATTGCTACATTACAATATCTTCAAGTCAATCAACATGCTGGTGTAAAAAGAAGAGTAGGCAAAAAATTATAGCTTGAAATTAAATTTTAAATTATACAATATAACATACATTGTGTGTGTATCTAAAGTAAAAAGTAAATAAATAAATAAATTTTTGAGTTGGACATATTACATATACAAACATATTTTGATATATTACAAATAAATAAATAAATAAGTAAATAGATAAACTGCCAAAATAGGGTAAGGAAAGGGAGGAGATAACGGAAAGGTTAGAATTTATGGTCCATATTTATTGTAAAGGAAGTGCTTTTTCAATCATTGCTTAAAGGTGAACAGCGAGCTAGCGCCTCTAATAGTTGAAGGAAGCTGTCCACAGTCGAGCTGCATGTACGGAGAAGGAGTTGAAAAAAAGTGGTATTATGTTTTGGTATACGTAGGATATTATTCTGACTTGACCGAAGTGGGAGACCATGACTTCCTAACCCGGTAAAAGTCTCGTTTAGGTAGGAGGGAGATGTAGGATTGTGTAGGACATTGTATAGAAGTGAAAGGATATGCAAATTTCTCCGGTCCCGTATACGAAGCCATTGCAATTTTGCTCGGTTCTCGGAAGCATGACCATACTTCCTCAGATTGAATATGTACCTTATGCAAACGTTCTGTAGGCGCTCAAGTTTATCCAGTCTGTTTTCCGGTGAGATCCAAATATGCGACATCGGCATAGTCTAGTAACGGCAGAATCAGACTTTGAGTTATGGTTTGCTTAGTGCTTACAGGGAGGAGTCTCTGCAACCTCCGAAGGCCATAGCCTATTATATATTCGCCTGCTTACTTCGTTGACTTGTGGTTGCCAAGAAAATGTCTCGTCCACGAGTATGCCTAAATTGTTTACGACTTTAGAATACCCAATGACGTTGCCCTCGATTTCTACTTGACGTAAAGATGACAAAGAAATTAATTAGCCGAAATCCAAATGAAATCTGTTAATTTCATAGGAAACGATTATCGGCGTAATGTTTTTCTCTTTTTCTACATTATGTTTATGCACACGTATGTCAATTGTATGCGCTGTATGTTTCCAGAAATAAAATAAAATAAAAATAAAATAAAATGGCGTTCTCATTCTGGAGATTTTGTATATCGATTTAATAATTAAAATTCTTATTCGTCTTTCTCACCGGGACAAGTTGGTTTCTCTATTTTTATATTCCTAATCTACGTTATTTTTTTTATATTTCAACCCAACTGCATATAAAACTCCCCTAAGTTATTAATTTTTAAAATTCCAAAAAAAACTGTCACCGAGTCGAAATCTTCATTTTATTATACATACCTATATATCCATATTTTATCCGGTAATAATCATAGCTTTTCAACAGGAAGGTTAAAATTATTTTCTGGCATTAAACAGAAAGGCAAATCCGAGACACTAACCACTATCGATCTCCCGTGATTTTTCTGTAATAGTAAGAGTGCTACACACGATGAGGCCCAGCCGGACGGATCCGGACTAAAGGCGCGGCCGGATATGCCCGGAGGTGTGTAGGTGCGTCCGCCCCGCCTCTCAGTCCGTCAGTCCATTCAGTTCATCGATACAATGATGAAGGGTGTAGAAGCTCTGATTTTAATAAAAATGTGCAGAATGGACTAAATATTAACTTTCATTATTCAAATATTAACTAATCGGTTGTCTGTAAAGTCGGTTTACTGACGATAGTTGAACGTGACAACGTCATAAGAAAATACTGATGGAATGGTTGCATTTGAAGCAGTTTCATTTAAGATTCTGATATTGTTTATTACAAACACCCAAAAATATATGCTTTTATACTCACCGATTTGACTACCACATGTAAATGTATTATTGTATAGCAGTATAATTGTATAATTGTTTATTGTTTAAAGTTTATTGTTTTTTAATTTGAAAGTTTGATATCTCAAACTGTTAAATAACGGTTTGAGAAGCGTTTGAGCACGCTGCGTCATCTAGCGGTAGGTAATACGTCGTAAATAAACAATATCAGCGACATTTTACCAACCGCTAGATGGCGCATCGTAATAATAGCTTTTCATACTTTTTTTTTTTTAATAAAAGTTGCTTATTTTGTTGCACTTTGTTGTACCCACAAGAAAATTGTTCGTTCATTAACTACATTCCGTATTATAAAATCGAAGACTATCGCGGTTGTTTGACATTATAAATAGGATAGAAAACGAATTTACCGCGTGAAATTTGTAGGACCCGACGTTTCGGTGACGTTGCAGCCGCCGTTGTCTAGGGTAGACTGGAGAGTTGTCAGTCCGTTGTTTTGCGGGTAGGCCGCAAACCGCTGCCGCCACTGCGTAGGTTATAACGGTGGTGGGGGGCCGGGCTCGGAGCGCGGGAATTTTTAAAATCCGTCTTGCACACAACACTCACTGTATCCTGTTTTACGTCTTTGCGTTCGGCGTTCGGCGGCGGGAACATTTTAAGAAGAGGGTTCCACGTAGAAGAGAGTTTGTAGCCGTCATCTCTATTGAAGTTCGGAGTTCTTCTTATTTCAATGGCTTCCCGGATCATGCGAGGAAAGTAGAATTGTTCCTTGGATAGAACAATGGGATTTTGAAACTGCATCCAGTGGTTACTTCCGCTATCCAATATATGTTCGCAGATCGCCGATTTTTCTCGCTGAACGTTTTTAACAGCTTTGATGTGTTCTGTCAGTCGCGTGGCTATGGGCCGTTTCGTTTGTCCAACGTAGGCTAGACCGCAGCTGCATTCGACTTTATACACACCCGGGGTTTGCAGTGGTATTACATCCTTTACAGGCCTCAAAAATCGAGCTATATTTTGGGTCGGTTTGAAGATCGTTTTTATATCGAATCTGTTTAGCATCTTACTTATTCGATCAGTCACGCCCTTGACTACCCTAGACAACGGCGGCTGCAACGTCACCGAAACGTCGGGTCCTACAAATTTCACGCGGTAAATTCGTTTTCTATCCTATTTATAATTACATTCCGTATATCAAGAATACATATAAAATTATGTCAAGAATTTAAATCAATCTAGGGATTTTCATTCGTACTATTTTAGACTGAGGTTAGTAAATAATTCTTTCGCAACCGGTAGATGGCAGCATTTATATTGAATAATAAATATAATACATGGAACGCCTCAGAGCGAGGTAACGCCGCATGAGTCATGTTTTTTCGTGCGTGCAGCCAGCTCCATCGAATTATAAGACGTTGTCACGTCAAAAGAGGTGGATATAAAATTATTAACTTGAATAAAACCCAAAGATTTTCAAAACTACCTACGTAGGGATGAAAGTATCTACATAGAGATTATTTCCTTCCTTAGTTTAAGAATTTGCCTTACGGACTCGTCGCTGATTGAGAGTACCTATGTATGATGAGTAGATATGATAATATATAACTACCGAACAGCACTTTCCAGGCGTATTGTTGAGAATGCAATTGGCATATTATTTACAACTAGATTTCGAATACTTCATACGAAAATTAATGTGGAGCCGAACAGAATTAATTCCATATTAATGGCCATAGTATTTCATAGTAACTACTTAGTATATACAATTGTAAGTACATTGTAATGGCCATAGTATTTCATAGTATGTGCGTACTAAGCGCTGCTGCACGTGCAACTGACGGCCGCACGCTACACACGCACCGGCCCGACCTGCGGCCTCGACAGGCCATCCGGCCATAGAAAGAAATTTAATTCTATGACAGGCCGCCTTCGGCCGCACCATCATTTCGGGATTTCCTGCTACACACGACGGGTTTGGCCTGACGGGTTTGACCGAACAGTCCAGATCTCTCCGGCCGCCTCATAGTGTGTAGGGCCCACAAGGGGGGTGATGTAAGGAACGTTTTTATATTGAAATACGGCCAGGGCTTGCAGAATTCCTGGGCTTAATTGATCATATAATCCAGTGATTTCACATTCTACATGATATTATTTCTGGGAAGTATCATGGGCTTCTCATAGGTGGCCGCGCGCTGACCTGTGCCCACCCTGTGGGCATGCCTATGTCTGACAGTGTGGTCAATTGAGGATCAGATAATTATCTGGTGTAATTCAGCCTTTACTGTGTTCGCGACGTTGGTAATCATGCTTTGTAGCATTTATTCGCAGGGCGAGAGTCGAGAGCATTTATTAGTTTTGGCTCGTAAATCAACATTAAGTTCCGGGCCGCCCGCGCCCGGCAGCGCGACGCGCGGCCAGGGTGAATTTGCTCGCCGGCATTTCGTGGCAAGTCATACTAGCGTTAGAACAAACCCCCAGTCGGAACTGTACATAAATATTAAATGACTCTTGGCTCTCTCCCTTTTCAAATAGCGTGTCCGAAATGTGCCGTACTCCTTAACGAACAGTTATTGTATTTCTTCATAAATGCCAATAACATTTCGACGGCATGGTTAGCAAATGTTGAAACATGCTCCAACATAGTGGATGCGAACAAAAGCCATTCGAGCAGTTTCCGCGACTTGTGTGACTTTTCTACCTGGTCTCTAAATACAATATTACACAACGACCTCTCTATACGAATCCACCCATAATGGAACCATTTATCAAATTTATTTAGATTAATTTTATTACAGATTAAACATAGAAATTGAAAACCATATTCTTACATTTAACAACCGAGGAAAAGCAGTAAACAATAATACACTATATAATAAGAAATCTATTATATATAAATAAGAAATTATATATAAGTTATTTACCAACCAGTGTAATATATGTATGTTCATACCTACCAATAACATTGGTAGTAATGCATTCAACAATAACAACCAATACATACCAAAACCAGTCGATATGACAGGAAATTTCAAATACCCAAATGAATAAATAGGTCTTTGTAAAAAGTCTATACCCTTGAGGACCTTTCTCATTACATAGACATTAATATGAGAAAAGTCATCCTGTGATTGAGGTGGTATAAAACCATAAACGTGACTTTTATTGGCCGATCCCCCCTGGAATGAGCGCTTCACTCGACCTTAGCTCATCAAACCGCTCCACCGAGTAACCCACAAACTCTCAAAACGCCACCAAATAAGTCAAAAATAATCCGAAAATTTCGATAAGGCAATGGATGAAGCTAAAAACTATCATATATAATAAAGAATAACAGGGTTTCTTCGGTATGCAAAACTAGATTTTACGTACATATATACGAGTATATATCGAGACAAAAAGTATACCTTGAGAAATGATGTATCACGTGGAAAATATTCATATATAATATATAAACAAATTGTTAATGGCATCAAATACATTTTTTTTTGTGTTTTCGATAAAATCCAGCCAGTTATTTCTAACATACGCGAAAAAAAGAAAAGAAGATTGTTTTATAATTTCCCTATTGCGTCGATATGTATCTCGTTAGCATCTTACTACTTTAAGCTATGATACTAGAAGGCAAATTGAATTGATTAAGTCTTTGTCAACTTTAAAAAATGGCTAAGAATTTGTATTAAAAGAATTGCAAAAATATGACGACTCGCAACGTTGCAAATAACGTATGAATTTAATGTGACTGCACACAAATGGTATACTCGCATTTCTATCAAAAATATACTTCTAATGTCGTTTTAAAGCATTATTACAAAGAATTTTTATTTTAAAAATGCTAATATTCATAAATACTAACCCATAAATAGATAAAATGCAATAATAAATAGCAAACAATAGGTAACTATCAATTAAAATTTACCGATGGCAGCTTTATATTGATTATCGTCTATTATATACATTTCCAATCATGCAGTGCGGTAATTATCTCCCTACTTGCGTTGCCTTATCGTATAACATTAACTGTTCGTGTTCGTAATGTATTCTTTAAATTTGTATTTAAATAATTGCAAAACTATAAAAACTTGCAACGTTGCAAATAAGTTGGGACGTCAATTTAACTGCAAGCGTGTATACCTAATAACAAAAATATACTTCTAATATCGTTGTATCGGACAAGAATTTTTAATTAAAAAATACTAATATTATAAAGACGAGTATACGCCTATAAAATGCGTCAATAAATAGCAAACAATAGGTAACTCTCTTTTAAACTTTTAGGAATTAAAAAAATATCGGTTTTTTTAACCGATTACATTTTTCAAAATTGAATAATCTATCTCGATAATCGGAAATGACAAGAATGGTTGACTGTAATATCTTACAGCGTTATAGCGATAAGTCCGCCATTTGTGCATAAATTGTCTTTTTTTCCTACAATTTAAAATACAGTCATTCTATTCTAAAATTGGGTTTTTATTTATAATACTCTGTACCATTTTTATAAAGTGAGCCTCCCTTAGGCCAATGGCGCATAATGTATATTTTTTGTAAAGTAGGTTAGATTGACAAAGAAAGCTATATCGGACCTTAATCAGTCGCATTTTGTAATGACGCAATAGTATTTCGTTAGCTTAATATGCGATAATAAACGATATGTCCTTCCTAAACAATGTAATATTGTGAATGAAATAAAGATCAGTGTGTATTCTGCATTCTGAATGTAAGGCATTCGGGTGTAGGGTATCAATAGGTAGCAGAAGCGCGTAAAGTTTTAAGCTCTCTTACCCATTACTGGGTTCCGGAATAAATTTTATTATTCTGATATCATAATTGAGCCTTCGTCTAATCTTTTCTCCGTAAGCCAGGAGGGCCAAAGAAAATTATGCCCGCGAGGAGGCCCCACATGTTCACGATATTCATCGACTTATCGCGCCAAAAGGAAAACCCCGGGGACTACCCTCTTCGATAGCAGTTAGGTAACAGCAACTGCGACGTTCATATATCTATGATAGCATTCGGTTGATACACCGTAGAGCCCAATAAACAGACCAAAGCGACGTTTAATAGTATGAGTAGAGCCGGTATATTTTCCCAAATAAATAAAAAAAGTTGCTGGAAAACTAATTTTTATTTCTTTTTTTCTCTAAGGTATTATGCAATTTCGTTACATATTTATTTATATAAAAAATGGTTTGGGTATCGCTACACTACCGTAATTTTGCGTGGAAAAGTTTTTCGTAGACCACAATTTTTCTCTCAATGATTTCATTAGTACAGACGAGGCCTAGTTAGGATGGCTTTGAATTTTAAAAATATATGTAATATTATAGATTAATAAAGAATTTTGAATTTGAATTTGAATTTGAATTTGTAGCTTTCATTTTAGAATAACTTACCATTTACACGATGTCGCTAGAATCAAATATGTAAACCATTAGGTACGTTAAGGAGGTATAATTGTGTTAACGTTACTTGTGTAGGATAAAATGCATTTGAAGCTACTACCGCCATATTTCCTCGATTCAGGTACTTATAAGTTATATACATTTTCGCCACATGGTAAGTCTGAATGTTTGGACAGTAGTTTTTGGAATATATGTGTTATTGTATTGATTAGTCGCCTCAGATACAAATTGTATGCTCAAGACAAGACGACATTTGATTCACGGGCTTACCAGATTTTCCAAGTAAGTACCCAACTTGATATAATAATAATATGTACTCATTTTAAACAAATACGACAATACGTATAATGTAGAAATGAAACCATTTTTTAAACTATTTATTAACTACTATTTTAGAAGCTATGGTGGAATAAAAATCAGGATTTCATCAATAATACATACCGGATTTTTTCCGAGTACAAGTGCGTAGTTTTATAATTTTCCAAAATGTTAAATTAGAATAAATTGGTAAGAACCAAAAACGTTTATTTAAAAACTGGTAATATTTTGTGGAGTGTAATAATTAAACACTTTGTTTAATTTATTTTGCTAAATAAATAATCAAAATATTTCTCTTCTTTACTAGGCCTACCGGATCTATTCCTGACGACCGCAAAGAGGATGAACGAAAAAACGAAACTGTCAAATGATGAATGTCAAGACGCACCGCGAAACACGGCGATTTATATTAAAGACACTGCTTTCACCTTATGTGAGAGCAAGGAGTCGTGGCACGTACCCTATGACACTCGGGAGGACAAAACGATTTTAACAATACGACATTCTTCTAAATCGGTTTAAGCGTTTAGAAGTTATGGTGGAAAAAAAACGGAAAACATAAATAGATGAATCCTGAACACATAACACTCCTTTTGAGCAGTCGTGTAAAAATAGAAGCAGACCTAATATAGAACCCTGAGGAATGCCGATTTACACCGTAAGCAATGTTCCTCTATATTCAGTAACTTAGAATTAGGAGTAGGAGCGCCAACATCAAATATCCGGGTACACTGGTGTCTGTCAAAGCACATCGAGCACAGAACGGCATGGCGTGTCTCCGAAGTAATGCTCGCATTTAAAGTCGCTTCGATGACACACCGGTGATTGTCGACACGCTAACGGGGGTGTTAGAAGAGAGAGACCTTTGCCACGCATTGGGGGTGATGGCATCTCCTCATCGCCGTTTACAAAACTCGGCTATCGCGGTGGCTACACACTGACGAGTACTGACTTTAAAATGGCTATTAAAGCGCTTTATTATATTTCACAGATTTCTTAATTTGTCATCATACAATACTAATTCATTAAGGACGGTAATTTAAAATTTTTTGAAAAAAGGGCTCGTTGATATTTGTGACGTTTTGATTGTTGATAAGTTTAAATCATCTTGGCTATTTACAAAGGTTTGTTTAGTAACTGCAATCTCTTTTCTTTATTTGAAGGAACTGGCGATATCTTTGGAATCCAGGAAGACGAGTCGTTCTAAAGTTATTCCAATGAAATGTGGGTATTTAAACTTTTAAGTATTTTTACATCTGTAGATTTTTTTTTGTTTTTGCCAATTGCATTTACTTATTGTATATTAATACCACGGCTACATATTTAATAATTAGGTTCTTCGTAATTCTAATCGATACATTTTAGGTCATCTTTTTTTTGCATATATAATATTGCTAAGGATTTCGTTGCTTTATAGTTGGATTTCGATCTAAATTAAAATAAGCGTAAAAATAGTTCTGATAGTTATAACATTAAGTTCTGATAGTGATAACTATGACTTTTCAGCTAGGATTTTAATACGAAACGCGAATTGAATATGACACTCATAGTTTTAAAAAATGATTAATATTTACTAAGATCAATATGGCTGCATTCGTGATATAACTATAACGGCGCAATTTTTATTTCGAATTAAAATAATAATATGACAACAATTAATGATTAAATCTTAGGTGTTATTATTTTAATAGTATTTACCTAATGACGTCAATTTTTAAACTGGTTAACAGTTTTCAATTTTCAGATACCTAGACTAATAGATGATATTCTATTTCTCAGTATAATTTATGTGATGTCATCATCCTATATTCTAAGGATGAAACTAATAATTAAATAATAATATTGCTATCATTGGTTAAATTATTGGGTTTATTATAATCAAGCAGTTATTTATTAAAAAAAACATTCATTATTGTATAAAATCAGTTATTTATTAAAAACACATTCATCAGTCTACAATAAAAATGTTACAGATAGCACTAATGATAGAATAATATTACTGTTATCATTTGTTAAATTATTAGGATTGTATAATCAATCAGTATTTTATAAAAAAAACTATTATTATCGATGTTATTATAGATGTTTAAATAGATTGCTATACAATTCTTCGGCAATGTTATCATCACCACCTGCATTTTGCCGATGCAGAAGGGTTGCCGAAATGTATTATGAAGTTGAGCAATCTAATATATAATCGAATATATAAAATAGCAAGCACAATAATGAATAAAACGTGCAATTCACATTCGCCGTAACATTTATCGACAACATTATCGACCCACACCAGCGGATGAAAGAGAGATGAACGAGTTCGAGAATTAACTGCTGTTTTCGATATGTGTCAGCAGTCACCGGCATGTTTCGGCATTCTATGTATTGCGGCCTCTATCTAATAATTTCTTCCCATATTGTACTCTGTTGAAGGACTTTCGACTTAAAAAGTACCAGAATTGCGGAAGTCAATTATTACCTCTCTCCCGAATTAAGCTTCCCTAACTGATTATAATTAATTATTATTAGATTAATACATAACATGTTTGATATATTCTACAATATCAGCTTTCGGTGCGAGCTATCTCCATTTTTTAAAAAATCTATATACCCTGTACGGAAACGGCCCACCTTAATGTCAATTGACAATTATCTTATAGGCTGCCGACTTCTGATTATAACATCACGTGGCAGTACTCACTCAGGCGGTCACCCATCTGCGTAGCGAGCACGCCCGGACCAGCTTAGCTTCGGTGATCTGACGGGATTTAGTGTTTTAACGCGGCTACGGAAGTTACTGCAAGTAATTGCATTTTTAAATTAAATTGTCAAAATATGTCAGGAAAAATATTCGAATGCTTGATTGGCATCGCCGAACATATTCGAATACATTGAATTGGTTCATTTAAAATTCAAATTAAGTAATTGAGTTTTATGCTAGCCATTTTGTATAGACCGATAGAAATACGACAAATTTTCACCAGAAAATCTAAGTGCGATTTTTCTTTTATAACAGATTAATTAAACTTTTTGCATGTAAAGTTTTCTAAAAGGTTCTAGATAAAGAGTTTGAGGAGATTCAAGGAAAAATTGAGGCTTTAGACATTTTCTTTAGCTAAAAGAATAAAGTATCTTGTATTAAGTGGATACTATGCGGATGTGGCTTATCCTAACGCAAATGAAGCACTCCTTGAAAAATGTAACAGTTTCAAATTATCCTCACTCCATCAATTATGACCATGACAGAATTTTGATACGATCTTAAATCTACCCTGGACAACGGCGGCTGCAACGTCACGGAAACGTCGGTTGCTACAAATTTCACGCGGTATATTCGTTTTCTATCCTAATTATAATGTCAGACAACCGCGATAGTCTTCGATTTTATATTAGATAAAATATATATATTTTAGGACTGCTATATATATATATATATATATATATATATATACTTTTTAGAATTGATCAATAAGATGATTATAAAGTAAATAATTATAAAAGCCACTTACATCGTGACGAAGGATTCCCTTGGATTCATTCTCGTTAACACCTAAAGCATTCCCGAATCCGATCAAGGGAATCCTTCGTCACGATGTAAGTGGCTTTTATAATTATTTACTTTATAATCATCTTATTGATCAATTCTAAAAAGAATATATACACAAAACTATCAAATATTTCAAAATATTGAATTTTTACATATTTTATGTTTCGTTCATTGTAAATAATCCATTTAGGTTAAAGGTAATCTTTCCAACTAATAGGAAAGAGCTGACTGCTTCCTTTCATTGATATGAGGGCATGTCACGCTTTTAGTTTTAAGTTTTCAGCTGAATATTGATCGCAGCTTCTTTATATCGCACCTTTAGAAAATAAAAAAACGAAATTCGAAATTTTAAATTCTTCCATCTGTCAAGTAGCTCGTCTTGTCTTGTTATTTTCCCTGAAATAATAGGAAATTGAGTGAGTTTACGTATAAAGAAGGATTGTAGCTTAATTTTTGAGATAATTGGATGAAGGGTGAGCGTTTACTAGTTGAAAAATGGGCCCAACTTAAACCTACTCCTCTTTCCGCAAGTGAGAGGCATTCATCATTCTCGTTAACACCTAAAGCATTCCCGAATCCGATCAAGGGAATCCTTCGTCACGATGTAAGTGGCTTTTATAATTATTTACTTTATAATCATCTTATTGATCAATTCTAAAAAGAATATATATATATATATATATATATATATATATATATATATATATATATATATATATATATATATATATATATATATATATATATATATATATATATATATATATATATATATATATATATATATATATATATATATATATATATATATATATATATATATATATATATATATATATATATATATATATATATATATATATATATATATATATATATATATATATATATATATATATATATATATATATATATATATATATATATATATATATATATATATATATATATATATATATATATATATATATATATATATATATATATATATATATATATATATATATATATATATTAGGACGCAAAAATATATACATTTTAGGACTGCTATTTAATAAACTTAATAATCCCATGGCACCTCTCTATCTTCATGAGAAGTACATATTCTAGGGTGATATGGTCTTCCACTTCGATCGAGTCAAAATAATACACATTATATCCCACTTCGTATCACTTCATTTTTGCATTTTACTGTTAATGCAGCCTGTCTATGGATTCAACCCTCTTCAAATAATAGAAGTTAGTGTAAAGGAAATAATTAACATAGTAACTTCACCTTCTTACCATTTTCTATACTATCCTTTTACCTTCCATTTTCTAAAATGACATCGTCTTCTAAAAATCAAGAAATAATTATAATAATTTTATACAAAATTTTGTTTTTTTCCATACATTTTTTTTTAGATACCTATATAATCTAGTGGTTGGCTGTCTATTGAAGATATCGTCTTAGTGGCGATAAGCCCGTCATTATATGTTGTATATGCAATAGAGAGTTTTTAAACTGAATAGAATTGAAGAGGGCTAAACACTCATTACACTGAAATTCAGGGTATTTTGGAAAACTCCAGAATAATGTGAGGATGGATCGTCTAGTATCCTTCGTCGTAGTATTTAATAGAAGAGAGGAAAGGCTCAAAGATATCGGGATTTTCCTAGATCTAAAGCGCGCATCCCATTTTTCATTTATTTATGTGTCTCCGGGAAAGGCGTTATTTTCGGTCCTTTGACCTTTTGATGTCCTTTGGCGGCACTTGGCGGCCGGTAATGCCGCAACCTCTGGAGAATTGAAATTTTTATTTTCGCTTCGGAAGTATTTATTTACCTGTACACAACGCTCTACAGCACGACAAATTGCAAATCAAATAAAAAAACCGGTCAAGTGAAGCTTTCGAAAGTGGTTCATGACATGAAATATATTTACATTAAATTTACAAGTACAGGAGGCTTAACAGGTTGTTGATAATAATGATTGTTATAGCCTAAATAATTGAATAGGAGTTTATATATTTTTCTATAAATATTTAATAATACTCAATTCTATCACACATTTAATTTATTAACCAGAAATAAAGTACACAACCTAAGTACACAACCTAAACATAAGCCTCACTAATAAAATTTTATTAAGTTTAGTTGTAGTCTGTAGTCGTCAACGTAATTTCAGTAATTTTGTTGAAATCCGAAAAATATGTATTTTTTAATTAGTATATTTATTATTATTGTTATTACCAATAGAATAATCTATATTTGAATTGAATTTAAAATACAGCAATTATCTTGCGCATATTTTCCGATAGGAATAACAACAATTGTGTGATTTGTTTTTAATGCGAAATTAAATATAAATATTAAAATTTGAAAAAAAAGTTTTTTGGGAAAACCCTTTAATCAGAAAATTGAGCTTTATCCATAAAATTATAAATGCTTTATTCTATATTGAAAAAGGTACATATCTTTATATTAGATGAATAGGTTTCCCGCGAATTCATCGATAAAAAATATTAAGTTAGTATAGAATAAGTAGAATATTCAATGTTTAACCTTTATTCATAGCATGTTTCACAACCTTCGGGTATGATGTAGAATGCTTATTTTTATTTTCCCAGATTATTAAATAACCTGAATTTCGAAATACAAGTCCTATTGACGTGAGTCAAATATTGTTTCTCAAAATATTATCACACTGTTACATATCACAACTGTTTCGAAAAAGTTCGAAAACAACCGAGTTTTCTCAAGCATAAATATAGAATTACAAATACTAGAATTACGATGTGCTATATTTTAATCTATTCCACTGCCGATATACGCGTTCGACTGGTAAACTTATTCAACTATCAACATAATTCAATGCTATCCATTGACTGGTAATTCTTAAAATTCATGCGTGCCTCAAATTACATAACCAAACAAAACTACATGCCAAACTTCAGATTTTATCTCCCTGCCATTTTGGCCTAGCGTTAGCATAAGTGTGTCAGGACATTGCCATTTAGCGGTTTCCAAGGCATACATATTATTCCATGAAAAGCGGCCAATCTAGTACGGAGATATATACATGTATAAATAATTCGCATTGTAACATATTTTTTAATATCCAATAAAGAAAAATTTATCATTTAAGCAACCTACTCACATATACTATTAATTTTATACATGAGAAATTGTGATTACTAGTCACAATTTTTAAGTTGATGCATTTAAACTTTAAAAAAAAAAATTTTTATTAACAAATTTTTTTGGTGATAAAATGCACTCTTCGTAGAAAGTAAAGTTTTAAGGATAGGTAAAGGATTATTATGTTTTCGTCATTTTATCGAAACGTGAAGTATCGTCCAAAACACTCATATATGTGAAAGAAGTGATTTTCTGGTAGGTAAGTATTGTTATATTCTTATATTTAGATTCTATTGGTTTAATAATACCATACAGCATGACAACTTATCATAATAACGATAATAGTGATGGAAATCATATTGTAATATTGTATACGCAATAAATACAATGTTGCTACAGTTTTCGCGTTTATACCAATGTGACTGACGCCTTTTTAATATTAGAAATAAATGGCTTTGCAACTTTACATAATATATACTAGACTATTTCATATCAATTGATTTTATTCATCTACTAAATTATTATAATGGACGTTGGAATGCAGTAGAGATATCTAGAATTGTATTTTTGACGTGACAAGGTTTTATAAATCGATGGAGCCTGCTGCACGCACCAAAAAATATGACTCATGCGGCGTTAACTCGCTCTGAGGCATTCCATTTATTATATTTATTATTCAATATAAATGCTGCCATCTACCGGTTGCGACAAGAATTATTTACTAACCTTAGTCTAAAATAGTACGAATGAAAATCCCTAGAGCGATTTAAATTCTTGACATAAAGTAACTTTTATATAAAAAAAAAATTAATGAAAAGCTATCATTACGATACGCTATCTAGCGGTTGGTAAAATGTCGCTGATATTGTTTATCTACGATGTATTACCTACCGCTAGATGGCGCAGCGTGCTGAAACGCTTCTCAAACCGTTATTTAAAACAGTTTGAGATTTCAAACTTTCAAATTAAAATAAAAACAATAAACTTTAAACAATAAACAATTTATACAATTATACTACTATACAATAATACATTTACATGTTGTAGTCAAATCGGTGAGTATAAAAGCATATATTTTTGGGTGTTTGTAATAAACAGTATCAGAATCTTAAATGAAACTGCTTCAAATGCAACCATTCCATCAGTATTTTCTTATGACGTTGTCACGTTCAACTATCGTCAGTAAACCGACTTTACAGACAACCGATTTTTTTTATTTAAATATTACTATCGCCATCTAGTATTATTCGTTCTAACTTATTCGTTCCTTGCTTTAAAGCGGACTCCGCTAAAGATGCGAGCTTTTTAAGCTAGCCCTCCTTATTGACGCGGCGACAAACAACGCGCTCTAGTGGAAAGCCGCCAATTACGTAGTTCTCAAGAATGACACAATAACTTTGCTATCTATATAAAAGTAATATAATATAAAATTTCAAATGCTTGTATTAAAAAAAAATATTATTGTTCAGATAAAATAAATAAAACCTGAGTAACACTTAACATGCAACACATGTTGATTATTTTGCTAAAAGCCGTATAATAGTTTACCAGATTAATTTAACATAACTTCATGACTGCATTTTTTATGATAATAATATTTTATTGTTAAATTTTTGATAGGAACAATTAAATGTGTTACTAGCTGTATTATGAGTAGTTTTTTTTATTACGTCAAATACTGTAGTGTTGCATGAAAAATATATACTTTTGCATTGCTTTGTGATTGTGTTTCTGTGCCAATCAATATTCCTAACAACAACATCCATTATATAGTTTTGTTTAATTCTTCGGGTGATTCTTCGGGTGATGAAATTAGGGCTTAAGAATAGTAGTATTTTACTTAGTTCTATCGAACTAAGTAAAATGCTTATTTCATTACCAAAAATTCACGCTAAAAGATTATTACTAAAACGAAAACGATTAGGAATATTTTTTTTGTTATTATGAATGAAAACTAGAAAATCCCATCTTTTGAAGATTCTAAAAAATATGAATTTTCTGAAGGCATTTGTTTATAATGGATAATATAACTTTGATGTAACATTTCATATAAGGTATACCTATATGGAAAGGGGCGCGGCGGTAAGAATCCACGCACGGCGCAATGAACGAATGTTATTTATTGGATTATTTTCATAAACCTCACATTTATAAAATACGATGAGATTGACACACGTAACAGGAATGAATATCTTAGATGCAATAACCGGCTTCGTCTGCGTACATCTATTTAATAATATCATACAATACATCATACAATATCATACATACACAATATTATAATATCAATACATTAGGGTTTTTGTGCCCAGGAAATTAATAAAAGTCATACTTTTTGGCTCAAATGAGGTGGCGAGGTTAAAAATTAAATGTAGTAATGTTTAGAGTGATGTTTGTACATATATGTAGATTGAATTAAAATGTACAATTGAGTGAAAACTAAAATGTAATAATATTTATATATTAAATATTTTTTATAATAATATATTAAATCTGTGAAAATTATTAAATACGTATGGGATAGAAATTAAATTCTCTTTCTAATTTATGAATAATATCGAGCGCGTCGGTTTCTAAAACGCCACTGGCATGGAAATGATGATGGCCCAGGTAGTACTGAAAAACAGTCAATATAATATGGAAGTTAGTATTTCTAAACTTTTCCTTTTACATTTAGATGCATAGTAATGAAATTTACACTTAAATAACGAAACACATAAGGATATTCGGAACGAACATTGCGAAGTAATATATAGGTAGTCCGCGGGCTTCGCGGAACTGTCAAACTTAGCACCGATTAGGAATTACTATATAAAAAACCTTTAAAAAGAATTAAGGGCCTTTCTTGAATTTTAAGAAACGGCTCAATTAAGGAATAGGAATTGTTCTAAATTTCTTATATTTAATAATAAATTTCCAATTGAGAAAGAGCTTTCAAAAAAGGGAATACAGACCTTTGTAATTTAAGAAAGTTACAGAACTTCCTACACCTAGTCACAAAAATTGTAAACGAAATTCCCAGTCAAACCAGATATTATTTGTAAGGGCTCATCCAACTGATTTTAAAACAATATTTAAATATATAGTATAAATGTTTTTAAATAATTAACGTTTTATTTACAGTATAACTGTTTTAGAGAACAAGTACGTCCCCTCTTATCTTTTAAGTTTCTCTTCCGTTTTTTTTTACTTTATTAAAACAATTACAGACAAAATAAAGCGAAATATTTGACGGTCATAGTTTTTGACAGATTAAGTTAACAAATCTACATACAACGATACCATTAAATTCACGTCATTTGAAAATAATTTTCGACAAAAATAAAAACATTTGGACACTTGTTAATAAGGTCAACTCTATTAATGAATTGTATAAAAAAAGTTAACATTAAAAAAAAAATACTTGGCTTACCTATGTATTGTCCTATGTAAAGTCCTGTCTGTAAAGTACTATACCTATGTGAAGTCCTGTACACCCTAGAACGGGCTAGTCCCAGTTGGGTGACTGAAATAAGCAAAAGGTTAAGGTTTTGCCATTCAGTTTTTGTTATTTTTAAGCAAATCAATATTTTATAGTAATATAAATAAATAAATAAAATTTATTTTCTAATTTTTTAGTCTTTCTTGGAGAAGATTGTATTAAGCTCATAATTTTAACTTTTCCATTTAATAAATATCCATAATTGTTGCTCCTTTTCTAGTCAATATACATAAACATATTTAATAGTAATGATTTTTGCCTTAAATAGGCCAAATCGAGAAAAGGTCATTTAGTATTTACTCACTATGTCAGCCACATATCAATCACCAACTAAACTTACGCACATGTGAGTTTGTGAACAGCAACTTTAACGCGATATAATATGTTCGGTTAACCAGGGTGTGTATATTGATAAACATTTTCCTCGGATAGAACTTATTGAAAAGGCTTCTGTAAAAACTCATAAGCTACATATTACGAAACATCCCAAATGTCATAGACTTAAAAACCTGTTGTTCCATTTACTGCGTAATAACCCAGTTAATTATGGCTTATAGGTAGATTGGTGAAGGCGGTTGGCTCGGTAAAATGATTGATTATATCGAGTACTAGATTATTAATTGCTTTGGTCACCTTTGTGCGGCCGGCGAGAAATCTAATGTAAAAAAAGGATTTACCTACTATTTGAATAATAACTCAGAGATATGGGGGTTAAATCAAATTGTAATGTATTGTTTTATCACAGCAATAAATTTAAAGGAAAAATTCTTTCTTTGAATATATAGATTTTTTATATAATATGCTATAAAACTTCAATATATCATTTATCTTCGTATAATATTATTACATTTCTTTTACAAAATAAACTCTCACCACAGTAAACGGTTACTATCACTCCAGAATTCGACTAGTGTACGTAACATCCACACATGTCTGGAATTTGGCTTATAGTATATAATACGAGTACAGTAAACATGAAATAATGTTTAATTTGCCGTTTTGAATATTTTATAAATGTTGATTTGTGCAATAAGTATTTAATAAAAACAAATAAAAATAAGTTTAGGTACCCTCCGCACGCAAGTGAAGCTCACTTGACTGGTTATATTTTTCATGTATCAAATCTTACAATTTTCTATATTTTGGGCTATGCTAATTTTAAAGCATTATGCTAGTAATAAAATCAAACCTAATCATCGATTGCCGTTTTGCTAATTACATTATCGTAGTCCGCGGCGCTTCAGAGGTTTAGTTGTTATGAAAAATGGTGGCAGATCACGCTGCGGTAATGGAACAGTAGACCTTGGAGGCGACAACAAATTGCCAATTAAGAGATAAATGATACATCGCATCCACTACCATTCCACCCGATTGGCCAATTATTTACTGACGTGTTATAAATGGTAGTATTCTGTGTCAGGGAATCGGCATAGCAGCTCTTGGCATGGACGAAACGAACTCAACTGCCTGTTAAATTACAGCTAAAGATTAATTGGATACTATGCAGATTTTATATCCTGATACTATACATTTTTCGACTAGAGAATATCACCAATTTAGAAAGCTTGCGATTACGACGAGTATTTGTTAGCGGAAAAGCTTATGATATACAAATCAAAATGAGAATTATTGAGCCAATCAAAACAATAATTTAAAAAATAAAAAACTCGACTGCCGGGATGAAGAGTGAACTATAATATTTATAATTATTAGAAAATATTGCGCAGGGATAGCACGTTTTTTAGAGAATAAATTTCTTCGTTGAAATAATATTAGCTAAAACGAAATTCAATTTACGCAAGCCCCGTTTCGGTCCCATTGACGCGTATTACCTCTATAAACATCTACCAGTGCTTAAAGACGATTGCGCATTCTGTGCCACTCGACGGGCCTTATCCAAAGCTCAGGACGCTGTAAAATTACCATTAAGCGGGGCTTCAAGTTAGCCGAGCCCATTGACTCGGCTTTCTGAGTGTGGCGTCGCAAGGGATGAGTGCCTAGGGGTAGGTACTTCATAGCGATCGCACATCATTCGTGACGCTTCGTGTAGCCGCCGCCGCACCAAATCGGTTGCTCTCGGTATTCAAGCAATAATAGGTTTTTTATTAAATAGATACGGTTTATGTATAAATATATTAAGGTTAGCTGTAAGATATTTCTTTTAGGCAATAAGCTCGCATTTTTTGTTTAAGCAAATAATGAGTAAATCCATATGTATGTATTTTAATTTATTAGCATTTCGACATTTAGACAGTTATTTATTTTACATTTGGACAGATGAGGTACTCTATGATAACCGGGCATAATGATTCCAACGATGCCACACACATCCAAATCGGTTCAAACATTTATAAGTTATAGCTGGTTTAAAAAAACGACAACATACATAGATGAACCTAAAAACTATCAGTTATTGTTCAGTCGTGTAATAAATTGGTAAGAACCAGAACAGGTTATTTAAAATCGGTAATATTTTGTGGAGAGTAATAATTGAACAACTTGTATACATTATTTTGCTAAATTAATAAACCAAATACTTCTCTTTGTAAATGGCCTACCGGATTTATTCCTGATGTCCGTGAATAGGAAGAACGAAAAAACTAAACTGTCAAATGATGACTGTCAACAGGACATCGCCTAACACGGCGATTTAAACTGAAGATGCTGCTTTCCCCTTATATACGAGCAAGGGGTCATCACGTAACCTATGACTCTCGGGATGATAACGATTTTAAAAATAGCACGCACTTCTAAATCGGTTCAAGCGTTTAGAAGTAATGGTGGAATAAAACATCGAAAAACATACATACACATATGAGATTTTTTTTAATTTCCATAGAATGATTACAATGATTGAGTTCTATGTAATCGAGTACGGAAATCTAAAACATTTTTTACCACTAAAACTAAGAAAGTTTATTTAAATAAGTAATAATTATAACAATAAGTAAATTAATGGAAACATAATATTAATATCTCGAATGAACTTAGGTACTTAAGTCTTATCAGTTGTAGAGTCAAAAGTGAAAAAGTGTTTAATATCTAATTTTAAAGGGGGGCCAAAAAGGATGGATTTTGTATTCACCCAGTCGAATCGATTATAATTATTTTATTTTATTTTATAGTAAACTTACGGATAGTAAATACATGCAAGTATTTTTAAAACATATTAAAGCAAATCAAATTTACTATCCTATGAGTAGTTTACAATGCTTACATTACAAATTAATATAGAAATAATATGAACACGTTGATAGTGGAAAAAAGTAATAAAACTAATAATTATATAAGGGTAAGAAAAGTAATACTAAGGTAAGTTGTTAATATGGTAAGTTCTAGAAAGGGTTATATAAAGCAAAAAATAGAAGTATGAAAATGGTATAATATAATAGTCATATAATACAGTACACCCTGATAGCAGAAGTAGGATATAGGCTAGGTATGATCGAATCTTTATTTAAATTACTGGAATCATAAAATACATCGAATCATTTACATGATTTATCAAAAACGCGACACATTCTGGAAATAGATCTCTTACGCGATGTCTTAATAGACTTCGACGCGATGTTTCTATTGCAAGCGACAACAGAAGATGTTTGAGAACTCCTCGTTAGTCGCGGTGGCACACGAAATTGAACTTTTTCTAGACTAGCTGGGCTCTCTAGTCGATTGTGCAAAAGCTTATAAAGACACGTTATATCAGTAATAGTCCTACGTGTTTTTAGATATATTAGGTTGAAGTGAGAAAACCGCTCTACATTACTTTCAGAGTATTCCTGAGGCCACATTTGTTCGACAGCATGCGAGTGAATATTATTTTAACTCGTTCAATTCTATCGCTGTGAACACTGTAAATCGAATTCCAAATCACTGATCCATACTCCAGAACCGATCTAATCAATGATGTAAAAACAGATATTATGGATTTCGGATGTCGAAATGGCTTCCTTGTCCTGAAGACAAAACAAGGAAGTTTACTTGCTTTTACGACAATCCCATTGAAGTGGTGATGAAATGAATACTTTTCATCGAAGATAACTCCTCGGTCTCTGATATGGTCGACTCTAGTCTAGTTGAGTGTAATGCTATTGATAGAGTTAGTTATGTTTTAAAATATTTCGGTTCCGGCTAAATGTTACAAAATGACATTTCTCGACATTGAACTGCATATCATTGCGCGTGCACCACACGCTCAATGTATTCAGGTCATTTTGAATTTTGTCGCTGTCTGAGGGAAAGGAGATTCGACTAAATATTTTAAAGCCATCCGCATAAAACAAATGTGGGCATTCTAATTCAGGGCAAAGATCATTTATATAAAAGATGAAAAGCAATGGTCCCAAAGTTGAACCTTGCGGTACACCGGAAGTTATCGCAGCCGGTGAAGATTCAAAACTATTTATAGTGACGAGTTGGGATCGATTAGATATATATGATTCTAGCCATTTTAGTAAATTGCCATGTATTCCGAAAGTATCAAGTTTTGCTACTAGTATTTTGTGATTTACTTTGTCGAACGCTTTACTAAAATCTGTATACAGAGTATCAACTTGAGTACGACTATCGAATAATGAGCATATATAATCGCTGTATTCCAAGAGGGTTGAAATCACTTTCATGAAGCCACGCTGGGTCTGACTGAGATACAGTTTCGTGTGGTTATAGATACGATCACGTACGAGGGATTCAAATATTTTGGAAAAACTTGACAATATGCTTATCTGTGTATTCTTTACTTGACCAGAATCGCCGCCCTTATAAATAGGCATGATGTTAACAGTTTTCCATTTATCTAGATATATTCTACCTCTTGAAGAGATTTACAAAATATCATAAAAAATGGAAAAGCTAACTCGTTGGCAAGGTTACGTATGAATATAGGCGGTATCATATCTGGTACTGCGCCTTTGTTTATGTTATTTTTTTTCAAACGTGACTTTAAATGATCCAAGCTGACTGCTATGTCGGTACCGTAGTTCCATGGTTACGATTTTTTTCCTTTTCTTTAAAACATTTCATTAGTGCTCTGCTGAACCATATGAAGTATTATTATTTTAAGGGCTCATTTTGCTGAATACCAAAGTATATGGATTTTGTTTTTTATATCTCCAAAATTTCTTGGTCATGGTAGTAAAATACATAGATACAAGAAATAAAATAAATGGTGTTATATTGATTAGACTTTGATATCCGTCTACCTCACTGTATGTCCATATTGCCTATTTGTGCAAGTTTATAGTTACCGAGAATAATTTCGACATGGACATAGAACTTGCTGACCCTAACCTTTAAGTTTACTCTTTAAGTGCGATTGTCATTGCATACATTAGGCGAAGGGGGTAAATAAACGCATTTCCTAAAATACTGAAAGCTTGTATATACTTTTATTAATATAAAATTGCTTGACTGCTAGATTGATTGATTCATTGATGAATTCATTGTTTGATTATTTGATTGATTGATTGATTGATCAATTGATTGATTGGTTTAGTGATTGATTGATTGATTGAATTGAACGTATATTGTGCTTAGATGACGCTAACAATTATTCATTTATAAAAACATAACGCTTTTTGTTAACGCTAGATTTTACTACCTATCAAATTGTCGTATTAGGGGCTATACATGAAATCGAGTAAACTCCAGAAATAAATATCTCATTTAACTATTACTTACCAAAGCGTACACAAGACAACGGGTTCAAATTATATGCTTTGATAACTGAACGTTAAAAATATTAACATCCAAAAAATAATGTAGTTATCGTTAGAATATTTTTATATGGTAATTTGGTTCTAGGCATATTACTTTTCTGACCCAAATATATGTGCTGGCCATTGAACTAAGCCACCTGTAACATTATCTCTAGATATATGACCATTACTATATACCCTTATCTTTAAGAAACAATGGTTCCTTTAGTTTTCTTCATATGGTATATAGGGCATAGTAGTTGATTTAATACGGTTTATTTAATACGAGTCCAAAAGTTCGATTAATTTAGTAAGTTTATGCCATTTTAGATAACGAAATATTTCAGAAATTTGGTAAAGAAAGAAATAATAAAAAAACGTTATTTTTTATCGAATGGGATACTTTTTTTCTATACAAATACAATTAAATTCCGATTAGTTCGTTATATTTGTCAATTTTCAAAAATACAGGTAAATTTATAAACGGCTGGAAAAATATAGTCAGCCAGTTTCAAACCAGGAAGTTATTCCCATGCATCAATACTTCCCATTGTTGCATGATAGTATCACAATTATCTCATTTTTAATAAATGTGGATTTATTCCGTTTTTTTTGCGAGCGTGGGATTATGATTGCCGCAGAAATGGATATTCTGTGTATTTTAATAATAAACGTGTTCATTTAATTACTTCGATACATTATTTCATTTATTGCAAATCTCTAAGGGGCCAGTTTTTACGGATCAAGAAGATTTTTAAATAATATAAGTTAATAGGATAGAAAACGAATTTACCGCGTGAATTTTGTAGGACCCGACGTTTCGGTGACGTTGCAGCCGCCGTTGTCTAGGGTAAACTGAAGAGCTGTCAGTCCGTTGTTTTGCGGGTAGGCCGCAAACCGCTGCCGCCACTGCGTAGGTTATAACGGTGGTGGGGGGCCACGGTATATCGGAAGCCCACACATACGGACAGATATTTGCATGCAAGCTCACACCATCATCCCTACCATCTACGTTCAGTGCAAACGTCGCTCGTGAATCGAGCACGCGATCTATGCGACACTGAGCATTTTCCGAAGGAGATGGAACATGTCAATGATGTCCTTAGGAAAAATGGATACGGAAAATATCACGAGACACGCACACGATCTAATACGGACGAAACTCAAAAACCGAGCAGATCAAGAGCATTCTTACCATACGTCAAGGGCGTGACAGATCGAATAAGTAAGATGCTAAACAGATTCGATATAAAAACGATCTTCAAACCGACCCAAAATATAGCTCGATTTTTGAGGCCTGTAAAGGATGTAATACCACTGCAAACCCCGGGTGTGTATAAAGTCGAATGCAGCTGCGGTCTAGCCTACGTTGGACAAACGAAACGGCCCATAGCCACGCGACTGACAGAACACATCAAAGCTGTTAAAAACGTTCAGCGAGAAAAATCGGCGATCTGCGAACATATATTGGATAGCGGAAGTAACCACTGGATGCAGTTTCAAAATCCCATTGTTCTATCCAAGGAACAATTCTACTTTCCTCGCATGATCCGGGAAGCCATTGAAATAAGAAGAACTCCGAACTTCAATAGAGATGACGGCTACAAACTCTCTTCTACGTGGAACCCTCTTCTTAAAATGTTCCCGCCGCCGAACGCCGAACGCAAAGACGTAAAACAGGATACAGTGAGTGTTGTGTGCAAGACGGATTTTAAAAATTCCCGCGCTCCGAGCCCGGCCCCCCACCACCGTTATAACCTACGCAGTGGCGGCAGCGGTTTGCGGCCTACCCGCAAAACAACGGACTGACAGCTCTTCAGTTTACCCTAGACAACGGCGGCTGCAACGTCACCGAAACGTCGGGTCCTACAAATTTCACGAGGTAAATTCGTTTTCTATCCTATTTATAATGTCAAACAACCGCGATAGTCTTCGATTTCATAATATAAGTTAATGTAGGAAAAACTAGTATTTTTGTATAAAAAAAAATGTTTTTTTATCTAGTTTTTTTGCTATATCACTTTAGCTATATAACTTAAGCATGTCAGTTTAAATTATTTAAAGTGATCGTCTACTCTAGTTCAAGGAATAATATTTAACAGAAATATTACATAAAAGGTATTTAAAATTAGTTCTTTAAAAATAGTTATTTAAACGTAGGTTTTTAAGGATCAATAACCATGTCGATTTTCGAAAAAGCATCTTTTAAGACGAGTTTTTATTATAATTTTTCATTTTTTGTTTGTTTACATATATTTTTCAAAAATATTAGTTACATTATATGGTTTTTGGCATGAAGTTTCTTTGGTGATAATAATTAAAGTAAAGGAATTTGGGTTTTACCGGGCGGTAATTGCAAATGTGCGCTTTAGAAAATGGCGTGCCGAAGCCATCACGGATTGCATTTGGTTGATATAATTATTCTTATAATATGAAACCGTAATTTGTCTACTTTAGTTGTTATTAAATTAAACTTTTTATTGTTATTTAATATTTTAATGGTTTTAATATTATTTTTTATCTTTAAATTTAATTTTGGTTTTATGCTATTAGTGCATTTAGTAAGTCATTGAGGGTTTTATTAAGTCATTTGTATTACATACACTGTATAAAGTATTATAAAATAAATACATAATACACATTATCACAAATTATTGGTAAACCTGATTCTTATATGAAATAGGCAGACACGTAGAATGCGTACGAATTGCATATATTTTGTCGGCTAGTACATCTTTACGTATGGTACGGCATTGTTTCCAAGAAAATATATTGTCATTGCTGTCCACTATGCGTTAAGAGATCTATAAATAAAAGTATGTACTTATTCTACAGTATGTTCACATACTAAAGTGTGTACACATACAGTAATACAATACAAACTATGACAGATGTACATATAAAACTAGTAACTCTTTTGGCCCATATAACGCAAGGTTCGATTTATGTTTAAAAAGCCAACTCCATACATAGCCTTACCAAATAAATAAAATTAGTGACGCCTTTAAAATAAAAGTTTAACTCCTTGGAATATCATAAAAACTTAGTGATATTCCTACAGTTGTAAATAGACTTAGTTAAAGCTCTGATTTAAATCTGGCATGAGATATACAAAATGATCAAATTATTTATTCATAAGAATAATTAACCTTTAATTGATATACCACATATGTTTATGTATGTTTGTCCATAGCAGCGGGGCATAAACTCGACGCCTAAAAGCTTTCAGTAATTGGATTTTCATATTTATAGCGTCAGTTAACGGCGTTTACATCGAGCCTCGCTTTTTTGGTCGTTCATTATCTGTCAATTATATTTATATGTTACTTTCGAATAACCTAATGGGACTTGACATGTTATTAAAGGATTTTCCATTTATTTTAGGTTGTGGTATTTGACCTGTAAAGGTTAAATATCACAAGACATCTATATATGGAAACATCAGTCAATTTGACCGACTTGCAGTTTTGCATTTTTATGGTGGCTAAACTGAGTGAACTTGACACTTGCAGCCCCAATACCTTCCTTCCTTCTCACAACCAGTCCAAATGCTCAATGTCGATTAATTCCGCTTGGCGTATCCTATCTGATACACCTGCAATGTAAATTCATTCATAGTGTTTATGATCTACAATGGAACACCTATGATAATGCGCTTCAAGTTCATCAAGAGCCTTGGAAAGGATTTGATTGTTCCCAATTTACGGAAGAGTCTCACCATCGCCAACCTTCCTCGAGAATTGAAAATATACATCAATAATATACTGGGAAACCATGCTCCTGTGGTTGAGAATTTTCCAGGTGATTCTTGGTCTACCGAAGAGGAAACGCCCACCTGGTGACGACCAAAAAAAGCAGCACAAATGTATAAAGTGTAACCTTTCAATCTGTGGCCATTGTCAGAGAAGAGTTTGTAAATAGTGTGCTATAGACTGTGTCGAAGTCAAGTCTCTGAACATTTAAATAATTTGAGTATAATCTGGTTTCAAAATAAAAAATACAATAAATACTTTTTTTTCCTTATAATTTTTACACAAATTATTTACCTCATTATATATTTTTTATCATTTAGATGGCCTAGTTTCATTTTTTTCCATTCAAGTAACAAGAAATAAACAGAATATAGCAAATAGTATACAACGGTCAAATGATTATAAAAGTGTGTTATAAAACCCCCTTAGTGTTATAAAAATCATGTTTCCATATTGTAGTCCTAAAATCATAATTAATCATTTAGCGCTACTTTTCTAGTTTATGTTAAAACCACACTATTTTTAACTGTATTTAAATATATGCCTTACCATATGACCAAAATTACTAATAGACATTTAAATTGCGGGGCCTTACTACACTGTCATGCGAGACATCGCGTAAGAAATTCATACGTTCACGACTCGTGGAATCCTACAGCGATATGGTTTGACCGAACGTGCGCAGAAGCGGTGGGACGGAAAATTTGTATTGCCGTCGTACTTCAGTGCAAAACCGAACAAAATATTACTCATAAAAAGTAATTCGCGTGGAATCTGGACGAGTTAGTCGAATAATCAGTTAGAATTAACGCTTGTTAATCGAGGTCGCAAATTAACAGAAAACCAATTGTAAAATTAATGAATATCTATTATTTACAATAATTCAGTCACGTGCTGTGTCACCAGTTCCTATCCACAACGAGGACAAATACAAAGATCATAATACTTTACAACACCTACAATTTTTATGGTAATTAGATTTAAACTACTTTTTAGAGTTCCTTACAAAAGCTCAAAAGTGTACAAACGGAAAGCTGTTGATGAAACTTCGCTTTCTCTCCTTTCCTTTTCATTTAATTTCATTTTATTAACCTTATTAAATAGGTATTTGCTCTACATCCTATTCTTTGATGTTTCATATCATTTTAACATTTTATGAAAAAACTTTAATTATAAAGAAAATGCCGTCGTGATTATTTTACATAATAAAAAAAGTATTTATATAGAATGTAATGTCCCCATTTTAAAACAAGTAACAGAAACGTACATTCCTCAAGTGTATATGTGATCGTCGCTTAGCTAGGCTAATTTTGACATTTTCGACATGAAATTTAGGATAGTAATAAAAAATTGCCGTCGTTGACTATCCCATCAGTGAAATTTTTTAAACATGTTTTATATGATTACTAATGACGGGCGAAAAAGGATTGTTTTTTTTTCTTTATTAGTCGATTAGGGTTAGTTTGTAGGGACTCATTTCGCTAATTTCAAAACTCACTACACAGGTCGCTTTTTTCACTTTTTCTGATTTCAAAACCCACTAACTATTATCGCTTGTTTTACTGTCGGCGATTTCCAAACTCGCTACTCACTGTCGTTTTTTTTCACTTTCTCTGATTTCCAAACATCCGTTTTTTTACTTTCGCTGATTTAAAATTTCCCCACACAATTTCGCTGCTTTTAGGCTAAGTTTCACCCTATTACTGAAATTAAAACTCTCTACACCTTATCGCTTGTTTCACTTTCACTGATTTAAAACTCTCTACACACTATCGTTTTTTCACTTTCGCTGATTTCAAAAGTCACTACACACAAGCGCAATTTTCACTTTCTCTGATTTCACGACTCATTACACACTAAAGATTTCTCCACTGTTGCTGCTTTTAAAATTCTCTAACTACTATCTCTTTTTAGTTTAGCTGATTTCATACTCTGTTTATGAGACTTTATTGTAACTATGGATAGATTTAAAATTATATAGTAAAACTCTATAAATTTAATTTTCACTCCTTTTCTTTTAATTAAATTACTGTTCCCATTCAGTAGTCTTAAATTCGAATTTTGACATCCCGTATTTCAGGTTCCTCTTATCTCAGTCAGACGGACAGAAAGAAAGAAATGAAGCGAGTGTGAGAGAAAGGGAGATATAGATAGCGGCGGGGGTAAAAGAGGCTTTGCGGTGACTGAAGGGAAGTTTTTCAATCAGCAGCTCGGATGAAACTTTTGAGATAGCTGGGTTTCTATCTAATTGTAATTTCGAGGTGTTCGCTTGAAAGTGTATTGGCTTCCTTGGAGATTCGCCATTATTTGGCGTTGATATTTCAGTACTTATTTAAAAACTGAAAGTATTTATACTGATAAATTAAGGTTTGAATAGTATGCGGCAAAGGTAAAAAAATATTTTAATTTAATCCATAACTTATGTACGTTTGTTAGTGCTGCAGGCGAACTCGCTATCTCAGGATTTTATAATGATCTTTTCTTCTTGTCACCCTGAGGTCAGTCTCAAAGACTTTAGGACGAAAACAAACTTCTGATATAGTTACACCACTGACCAGTAGAGTCCTTGCACAAACAGTTGGGGCTCTGGTAAGCCCGTGTCCTCCTGCTTACCAGTTTTGTTACGACTTCTCCCACCCGAGGACACTTGTACGGAACCTCTACCTATTGTGGGAAAATACGAAGTTTGTCTCCCTTCGACCGCGGTTGGTCACAATGATCGGGTGGCCAACGGGTCGTTTTAAAGAAAGGTCACAATAAGTCCACATCTACTCCACTTAGTACAATACGTTTCCAGAGCCACCCGGAAACGTCAGAGATACAAAACTGCTTTGCAGATTGCACTGCCTGGGGACGGACCGAGGAAATTCTCGTCATCATGCCTAGTTTTCAACCTAATAGACTTAAAAACACGTAGGACTAAAGCTGATATAAGGTGTCTCCATAAGCGTTTGCACAATCGACTAGACAGCCCAGCTAGTCTAGAAAAAGTTAAATTTCGTGTGCCACCGCGACTATCGTATTATATCATATTATATATAACAAATATTATTATCCAATTACTCATACTTCTATCTTACTCTATCCAAATAATCTTACAACTTATTTAATTATTTCTTTTTTTACCCTTATATTATTATTAGCTTTATTATATTTTTTTTCTATTATCAACGTGTTAATGTTATTTCTATGTTAATGTGTAATGCAAGCATTGCAAACTATTTATAGGATAGTAAATTTGTTTCGTTTAAATATGTTTTTAAGATATAAGTATCATATATTTACTATCTGTAAGTTTGCTATAAAATAAAATAAAATAATGTCACATCTGTTAAAAGAAATTGATTGTCTCAGCCCAAGCCTTTCCCGGCAAGTATCTTGTGACTTATTTTATCTCAATATTCTTTTCATTATAAAGTCGACGAGCGATTATCGAAAATTTCTCTGAATGTACGACGCAATGAACATAATGAATTTCGAGCGCACGTAATCTCATCGCCTCATGTTACTTGTGTCTCTTGTATTAGAGATAATACGACCAAAATTTCAAAATGTGGTCTCGGTTCAACAAAGCACCAGAGTTCCGAAATTCCATTATTTAGAGATTAAAGTATGACTAGCACGCCCTCTGGTGGACCGATTTCTACCACAATCTTTCCAATTTCGCCATGACCAAATAATGCCAACATGCCAAATTTCAGCCCAATCGGATGGAGAGTTTGGGCGCTATCTTAGAGGAATACACACACATGGGCAGACACACACACAGACACGCTGGCAGATTTCAGTCTAGAAATGGTCTTAATCTTTTTGGGTGGGGGGGGGAGGGGGGACATAATGTATATAACCGTCTTCACCTCGATTTTTTTAGCTCGTGCTCAATACGTTACCTCCTCCTCGCGTTAAATTAAAATTAAATGCAGTAAAATAATTTCCACGATAAGGTCTTTTTAGTTAACGAGGATTCGCAGAATTCAAAACAAAAATGTGCCTACAAAATAATCTATTTTCATGATTATTTTCCAAGATGTATATTGTGTCAGGTTATATTCAGGTATATAAAAGGTACTTATAAGAGGTATTTTGTGGTCAGGACCGATGTCGCCATCTTTTTCTGGTCAATAATTATTACTATTATTATTACTGTAATTATTTCTGTTATTATTATTTTGGTTTATGGAGTGTCTAT
This sequence comes from Micropterix aruncella, assembly GCA_944548615.1. NCBI lineage: Eukaryota > Metazoa > Arthropoda > Insecta > Lepidoptera > Micropterigidae > Micropterix > Micropterix aruncella. The sequence continues at coordinate 44,520,141 of OX155980.1, read as the reverse complement.
AAATAAAAATAACCACAGGCTATACTAATTGAAGCACTAATAATTTTGCCTATTAGTAATCATTCTTTCGCTCAAGAAATAATTATTTGTGTTCGAGGCGTATATCTCCTTGTCCAGTTTGAATCGATGTCCACGTAGATCACAATGTTGCTTGAAGAGAAATATAAATAACAGTCATTCACAACTGTATTGACTTCTTAGTATTTTAAATATCTCGATAACATTTAGCGGTCCGAGCATTTCTTCGAGCTGTAATGATTGAATTTTCGTGATGGACCATGATCTAGCTAACGAATGGAATTATGGATCTATCTAAAGAGATATTACCTACGTAGCCGCATTAAAACGCTAATTTAAGCAGCATCGAGCGTGGTCAGTACTTGGATGGGTGACCGCCTGAGTAGGTACTGCTACTTGATGTTATAAAAAGCCGGCCGCCTGTAAAATAATTGGCAATAGACATTAAGGTGGCTTATTACCTTAGCGGGTATGGAGGATAAAAAAAAATAAATTAGCAGTCACATGTTTTTTCCGTTTGGGGTCAAAGGCTATGGGCTCCTTGGTTAGTCTGCGTGTAAAAGGCTTTAAATTTAGCTTCATTACCTTGTATCCGGTAAAGGGGTTGTTTCACACGGATCACATTGAAGTAAATATTTTTATATTTAATTTGATGAGTCAATCGCCGGATTATTCAATTGAGGTCGCTCTGCAATTAGTCATGCAAAAGAGGGCTCCCAATAAATTGTGTATTATCATCGTAAAGACTGATTTTGAGGGTGAATATTATATTTATTAATCTGTATTTTGATCGGTTTTTTGATAAATAGACATTGTGAAATATTCTGAAACAATATACATTGTTGAATACTATCGATGCATCAAGGCATGCGCAAAAACGCAGCATACCTAAAAAGGGACATCATTTTGACGTCATGCCTGCATAAAAAGTCGAAATTCGCAGGGAGTTACGTTAATATGATGTCAAAAACAGACACAGTCGTACGCGTCTGCCACTAGTATAAGGCCTGTTCTCTGCTTCCAAGCAAAGAGAAAAAGATACTTTAGGATTTTATGAGCTTACCAAAAAGTGTATGCGGATGATGATTTTATGTAAAAATATTTTATTGACCCACAACGTATCCTTACCTAGTATAAAATGCAACCTCTCTCTCTTTGGCTGCGTTAGTAACTCGAGACCTACTAGCCTTATTTTGATTGATTGATTGTGTAAAGGCTTTATGCGATTGAAATTGGTTCAATAGTTTGCGAGATATCATACAAAATGTCAGACTAGTCAAAAGAAAAAAAAATGGTGGGATGTATAGCTACACTACCGTAATGTTTTGGACGAAAACGTATTTTGTAAAGCATTTTCTTTCTTGCTCAGCACTTGTGTATCCCTTTTCGTTGCGGATTTTGACTGATTCTCGGTGGCGTGGAGTGCGTTTCGAAACCCCTATCGAACCCCCTTCTCTAATCAGATCTTGATGCGATTATCAGGGCGTGAGAAGGGTTTGTGCCAAGATGTTTCCAAAAAACCACACGATTGAAGAGGGCAAAAGTATTTTTTGTGGTTCCCTCAACCTTCTATTTGCCTGATCTTAGTCCTTGTGGCTTTATATTGTTTCCCAAGATCGAAACCGTATTTGAAAGGATGTCGCTAAGGTACTGTTGAACATATTTAAAGTAGTGAAACGAAGGAGCTAAAGGCTATTCCAGTCTCAGTCTCATTACTTTTCTGTCTCACCTCGTATAAAACAGTTAGGACTACCGTTCTCCTATTTAATAATTATTCCGTAGCAAAATGAATGCTCAAACTATGAATATTTACATAACTCAAGTTATCTATGTCAGTTAGTTAGTTAGTTCTGAAAGTTATGACTTAACCTACTTTGCTTTTAAACCACAGAATTGATTTTGTCTGATTTTGACCTCATTCACTCAATAAATATTTATATATAATTGAGCCTAACCAAGTAAAAAACGAAGGACTTTTACTCAGTTTAAATAACGTACTTATAGACAATCGCTGAATGCTCATCAATTAGAACCATGATTATCTAATCACAGTACCTCCGTGCTGAAATAATTGGTTATTCGCTTCCACCACTACACCATCCACTTAGTGGTACTGCGAATAGAGAAATCTCCCTCGTCTGTATTTATTTGAATTGTCGCTTTATCTTGGTTTGGGAAGGCCGTCGCGACACATTCTCGTAAAGTGATATATCTCCCTACCAAGTCAAGTCTTGCATTACTAACCAAACCGCACGCACGCACTCGTGCCTTGAAAGACGCGATGGAGGAACGGCTATAATAAATAAACATCACCGTTTATTTATATATAACTTGAAATCGCTGACATGCGAAGCTGTAAAAAACTGGCATTAAAAGATGCGGCTTTATCAAAAACAAGCTGCACGCCCTCTCCCCCTCACGGCTCCGCAATGATAGAGTATTTTATTTATTGTTTAGGATATTAAAAAGCCGAACAAATATTATTTTGTGGAATTCTTGAACAAAATTTTGCTAACCCTAATTAAGAAATAAGAAGAAATTATTTGGTTTATTTTTTTACTGAGGTATTTTAACATTTAACAGGATGTAGATCGTTCTTTCAGCCGTCAAGTGATTACAGAGACGTAAGGACTACATAGTCCTTAGTATCGCTCCGCCAACGCGCTGTTAAGAATCCGACGACCTTCCGCGAGGCACTAGGAAGTAAATACAGTGGGTCAACCTCAGGCCCTTACTGGCCAATTTAGCAGGATTTCTTCGTACCCCGGTCTGATCACGCTTGCGCGGTCTCTACCTAACGTAAGCGGTTATTCAGTTTGGATATTTTCCGGATCGCGACGCCGTTTGCCCTTCAGGTCGGGTGTTCGACGGATCGATTCAAGAGTTGAAGACATCAGGTCAACATCATAAAACATACGTCTCCAAAACTCCCTTGTCATACTTCGACTTTGCTGCAAGTGCCGTTAGTGACCCAACCCCCCAGTTCCACCCAAGTTATCCCCCGAATCCGCGTTCTTCTGTTCCCAACCGCCTCCAACTGCAGAAATACAGCCATGGCAGAAGCTCACAGCGGCCCTGACATGGTAAGCCCCTCTGCGAGGAGGCTACCAGATTTTGGCAAACCCCACCAAGCTTTACGGAACCATTAGAAACCTGAGGAGACGTACAATCAGAAGTACACCAATGGACTTTTTTACATGCGAGATGAATTATGTATATCGCCTCTACACCGCTGAAATACTGGAAATGTGTGAATGTGCCTGAAATGTGATCGACTTGGAATCATGCGGTTTTGTTCCAAAATTTAAGGCACATATGAATTAAGTCAGAATGTCATGTAAGGCAAATGATTTATTTTCTTCTATCAAATTTAAAATCGCAATGAACCTTAAGGTGTTTTATTTACATCTATATATTATATATATATATATATATATATATATATATATATATATATATATATATATAATATATATATATATATATATATATATATATATATATATATATATATATATATATATATATATATATATATATATATATAAATATATATATATATATATATATATATATATATATATATATATATATATATATATATATATATATATATATATATATATATATATATATATATATATATATATATATATATATATATATATATATATATATATATATATATATTTATATATATATATATATATATATATATATATATATATATATATATATATATATATATATATATATATATATATATATATATATATATATATATATATATATATATATATATATATATATATATATATATATATATATATATATATATATATATATATCCTATACTATTATAAACGCGAAAGTTTGTATGTATGTATGGATGTTTGTTGCTCTTTCACGCAAAAACTACTGAATGGATTTTGATGAAACTTTACAATAGTATAGCTTACACATCAGAATAACACATAGGCTATAATTTATAAAGATATAGTGTGAATTGTCTAAAATATAACGATAAATGTCAAGTAAGTAGGAAAAATCTAAGAAATTGATATTCGAAATTTAAATTCTAAGCGTCAACATATATTTTGAAAATTTTCTCAACAATCCTACTTCCTACTAATATTATAAACGCGAAACTTTGTAACGATTGCGCGACGTTACTATGGCGACAATTGCGTGACGTTACTATGGCGACGTCATTGACAGCTGTGTCCATAATGTGTCCGTAATTAATGTTATCATCGTATTCGTAAATTAATTATTACTTACAATAAAACAACGAAAGCGTAATTTGTTTGTGGTTAGTAGGTAATTATAGAAATTACTTCGTTTTTATCTCCATTGCATAGGTAAAAAGCATGATTTTGTTTCACAATTAGCAGATTAGAATTATTTTTTGACTATTAATTAGTATGTTGCTGTAATTTTCATTGAATAAGCAGGTATTGTATTTTTTAGGAAGAGTAGAAAAAGTCAAAAACAGTTTACGGCCAAGAACTTGAAACTTTTCGACAAGCGTGTGAGAAGCTGGGGTTGTTGGAAGATGACAACCACTGGGATGCCACAATGGAAGAGGCCGTGCTGTGTCGCTCTCCTTCGCAAATAAGGAAGCTATTTGCAATATTGATATGCACTTGCGGTTTATCAAATCTTCTTCAACTATGGGATAAGTATAAAACTTCATTTTCAGAAGATATCTTGCACAGAATTGAAAGGATGGATCAAGTCAACAATAATCTTTGTTTGAATGAAGCACTGAGACTTATAGAGGACAAAATAATATCAATTTCCGGAAAGAAATTGTCCGACTTCGGTATGCCCATACCACAGCGTCCAGGAGAGCTGTCGACCGATGTTATCAAAGAGCTAAGCTACGATACCGCTTTATTAGATGCTGAGGTAAGCGAAACTGAGCCACGCCTGCTACCCGAGCAAAAAGACATTTATAACAAAATATTACAACGAGTTGAGCTTGGTGAAGGCGGCCTTTTTTTTCTTGATGCCCCGGGGGGGGGGGTACGGGAAAAACATTTTTGCTTAATTTGCTTCTAGCAAAAATTCGTAAAGACCGTAATGTTGCATTAGCAGTGGATTTCTCTGAGATCGCTGCTACATTAGGTACTGAGCGGTGGACGGACGGCACACTCGGTTTTTAAATTACCTCTTAATCTGGCAAGGGAAGAAACCCCAACGTGCAACATCAGTAAGAACAGTGCTCGCGGCGACCTGTTGCAACAATGTAAGCTGATCGTGTGGGACGAGTGCACAATGTCACACAAACGCGCCATCGAGGCGCTTGATCTCTGTCTACAAGACATTTAACGCAATAAAAAGTTGATGGGTGGTGTGATAGCGTTTTTGGCAGGGGATTTCAGACAGACTTTACCTGTTATCGAGAGAGGTACTGCAGCAGACGAGATTAATGCATGTCTGAAAGCATCATATCTGTGGAGTAAAGTTGAAAAGCTTTATCTTACCACTAACATGCGAGTCCAGTTATTTAGCGATGTCGAGTCAGGAGCATTTGCTCAAAAACTCATAGAAATTGGTGAAGGCCACCTCCACACCGACTAAGAAGGTATGGTTCTTTTCACACACCACTTTTGCCATGTCGTGGAGTCGGAAGACGAACTCATTAATCAAGTTTTTCCAAATCTGCAACAATATATTCTTGACGAAAATTGGTTGTGTGAAAGAACCATACTGGCACCAACAAATGAGACTGTTGCGAAAATAAATAAAAAAATCTTGGACGAAATAACCAGCGAAACATCAGTGTATAACTCCATCGACACAGTTATATCATCCGATGACACTACGACTTACCCCGTGGAGTTCCTAAACTCTTTGTAGTTATCTGGGGTGCCATCACATAAGTTGGAATTAAAAGTAGGTGTACCCGTTTTGTTAATGCGTAACTTGGACGCGCCAAGATTATGCAATGGTACTCGGTTGCGAGTCACCGAACTAGGAAGGCATATTGTGAAGGCAACAATCTTAACTGGAGAAGCCAAGGGAAACAATGTTCTTATACCACGTATCCCAATTATACCCAATAACTTACCATTTAATTTTAAACGCCTGCAGTTCCCATTAAAAGTTGCATTTTCAATTACTATCAACAAATCGCAAGGTCAAACCTTAAAGGTAGCAGGTATACATTTGGGCACGCCGTGTTTTTCCCACGGCCAGCTATATGTGGCTTGCTCACGCGTTTCTAAATCGCAAAATCTGCATGTTTATGCTGACCTAAATAAATCGTTTAACATAGTTTATAGGAGTATATTGCAGTAGCCACCTATAACTTTTGCATTATCATCAATCATCATATATATCCGTACCTATGTATCCTTACAAACTATAGGGTATAATACCTATTAGTGAGATCATCATAAAAAATACTTAGTTCCAATTTACATACATTTCACAATATAGTTATTCGAAGATACATATATATATATATATATATATATATATATATATATATATATATATATATATATATATATATATATATATATATATATATATATATATATATATATATATATATATATATATATATATATATATATATATATATATATATATATATATATATATATATATAGTTGTTCGAACAATATAGTTTTTCGAACACATATATATAACTAGAGAACGGATGGACCGATTTTCATGATTTTTAATTTGTTGGATTTGTCTCCGCCCCGAATAGCAAAATAATATAAAAACAATGAAAAATTAACGAAAATATAAAATACTTTAACCCGTCCGGCCCCGCCACTGCGATATCGCAGTCAAACTTTTGGTGCGCACTGCGATATCGAAATCAAATGAACGCGTGCAGGGAAAGTGATTTGATTGGGTTTTTCGTGTCATTCCGTATGCAGTTGTATTTTATTTAAATGCACGATGATATTTGGCGTAGAAAAAGTATTTTTCTCGAACGCGCCTCTTTACTAGTGAGTCATTACGAAATGTCAAAATTGTGCTCTCATTTCAGCCGTCGAGTGCCATTTGAGTGCGGTGGCGCGTCGCAATAAATAAGTGTTTGTTTGTGTTTATTGGACAGTAAACCTTATAACTGTGAGTATTTATTGACCTAAACGATTGTTGGATTGATTGATGATGAAATTACATCCGATTGACTAGTAAATGCAGTCATTTTCGACAAAACATTTTTCAGAAGCGTCTAAGAAATTCGAAAGATGAACTTTTGTAAGCATTTTTGATATGTAATAATGGAATCTTGCTCTCAAATAGTGTGGCATACGCTGGCAAATAATGTTTTGTATCCCTCTTCATGTGATATCAATCAAAAAACCAACTTTCTTTTACAATTTATCAGTCTGATAGTAAAGCCGGCCATTTCTGTGAATAATGCGTAGATTTACGACCGGAAAGTAAGGACGTAGTCGTTATCGATTTTTTTATCGATTGTAACTTTTTAGTGTGTAATGTCTTTATTTATGAGTATGTACCTATATGCGTGTATGCGTGTATGCGTGTGTGTGTGTGTATGTGTGTATATGTGTATATGTGTGTATACGTATACGCATACGTATACGTATACGTATACGTACTCGTATACGTGTACGTACACGTATACGTATACGTATACATACCTATATGTGTGTATACGTGTGTAGGTGTAGGTGTATCTGTATGTGTATGTATATACACATACACATACACATACGTATGTATGTATGTATGTATGTATGTATACAAACACAAAAATGTTTTTAATTTTTTTTTGTTTTTATTTGCTTTGTAGATGTGGAAAATCGGAGACCTTCCTGATGCCTATTTCCTGGCCTAGCTTGAGGCGGAGTTGAACTCGTCGGCATCAGAGGCATTGCTATTATATTTGATATTACTTATTGTATAATGTACCTTTCGGTGGAATGTTTTATTGTCAAATAAATAAATATGAATAAAACTGAGTTTGTTATTTTTGGAAAGGTGCAATATATTTATTTAAACTACAATTTATAATTTATTATCAAACTATAACTATAATATAACGCATACAACAAAACTACCAGCAGAGAATTTTTTGTATTTTCATTGTGACTTATTTTTAAGTCCGAATTCTAAGTGTGATTGAACCTTCGGCTTCGGCCGAAGATTATGGCGAAGGCCGAACATTCGGCTTCGGCTTCGGCTTCGGCCAAAAACTGACCTTCGGTCGGACATCGGACATGGAAAAAGATCATATTACATTCTCTGTTTATTCAACGTCCAAAAACGACTTCATATAAACTACATTTTTTCAAATTACAATACTTTATGGATTCTTTAGTATAATTTTCGATTTTATTTATTTCATCAAAACCGAGCCTTTAATGCAAAAATATCATATTACATTTTTTGTTTATTTAACGTCCAAAAACGACTTGATATATTATAAACTACATTTTTTTTAAATTACTATATTTTATGGATTATTTAGTACAATTTTCGGTTTTATTTATTTAATCAAAAACTGAGCCTTAAATTGAAAAAGATCATACTACATTTTCTGTTTATCTAACATCGAAAAATGACTTCGTATATTAAAAACTACATTTTTTTAGATATTACTACGTTTTATGGTGAACTTTTTAAAATTGAGATTTTATTTATTTACTCAAAAACTGAGCCTTAAATGCAAAAAGATCATTTTAACATGTTTTGTTTATGTAACATCCAAAAACGACTTGATGTATTATAAACTACATTTTTTTGAAATTACTATATTTTATGGATTATTTAGTATAATTTTCGATTTTATTTTTTTAATCAAAAACTGAGCCTTAAATTGAAAAAGATCATCCCACATTTTCGGTTTATCTAACATCGAAAAATGACTTCGTATATTAAAAACTACAATTTTTATGATATCACTACGTTTTATGGGGAACTTTTTAAAATTCACATTTTATTTATTTACTCAAAAACTGAGCCTTAAATGCAAAAAGATTATATTACATTTTCTGTTTATTTAACGTCCTAAAACGACTTCATATAATATAAACTACAACTTTTTCGAAATTACTATATTTTATGGATTATTTAGTATAATGGCGATTTTATTTATTTAATCAAAAACGGAGCCTTAAATGCAAAAAGATCGTACTTCATTTTCTGTGTATTTAACCTTGAAGAACGACTCTTCATATTCAAAACTACAACTTTTCACTTCCGATAATTAGTCGATAATTACAATCGATAATTGATAGATTACATTAAAATTCGACACCACCCGGGGGATGGCAGCCCTCAAGATTGGCAGTCTGTTTATCGCCGCGATTGCATCAGCCGGTGTGTCTTTGCAATTAGAACGTAATTTACGGGGTTTTTGATGTGAAAAGTGCAAAAATATGTATTCATTACTGTAATTTCGTAATAACGAAGTGTATATATGCTCATATATCATTGTAAAAGTTCGTAATTAGTGAAGTGGGGTCAATGAAAGTGTATGAATTGTTTCGATTATTAGTACATCCAAACGGGTGAGTCTAATCATATTGCTAATAAATGTATTTTAAAAAGAGATATAGATATTATTATGATGTTCAATATAAAGAAGGATATTTTTGTGGTCTGACACAGTAAATACTTTGTATAATTGTGATACCTATATTTGATAAAAAACATTCTAAAGTTTATTTCAGTACTAAGAAAACATCGTTTGTATAAAACATTTTCAACATCCGAAATCTTTTTATTTGTAATACAATATTTAAAACAAAGTACAGGAGTATAGTAGTAATTTAATACTTTTTCTAGAGGTATTTACAAATTCTTGAATACATATATATTTATCGAGTTATAACCTAAAATGTGTTAAAAAACGGGAGTTTTTTTTTTCGTTAACTTTGATCGACATTAAAAAAATATGTTTATTGTTTTCAAAAATTAGGTTTTAACACTCTAATTGCCAATTTCAATGGGAACAAAATGAAATGCCTATTTTTATTATCCGTACAGGCGTTTGAGAGAAATTAATATTTTGGTCGGCCGGCGAAAATCTATGGCGACTTGACACATAAGATTGTAAAAACCGCCAGGCTTGAAGGGTTAAAGCATCATTATCACAATTTTTCATCACCACGCGGGTGAAACCACCACCACCATGCAAAAGTTATAGGTGGCTACTGCAATATACTCCTATAAACTATGTTAAACGATTTATTTAGGTCACCATAAACATGCAGATTTTGCGATTTAGAAACGCGTGAGCAAGCCACATATAGCTGGCCGTGGGAAAAACACGGCGTGCCCAAATGTATACCTGCTACCTTTAAGGTTTGACCTTGCGATTTGTTGATAGTAATTGAAAATGCAACTTTTAATGGGAACTGCAGGCGTTTAAAATTAAATGGTAAGTTATTGGGTATAATTGGGATACGTGGTATAAGAACATTGTTTCCCTTGGCTTCTCCAGTTAAGATTGTTGCCTTCACAATATGCCTTCCTAGTTCGGTGACTCACAACCGAGTACCGTTGCATAATCTTGGCGCGTCCAAGTTACGCATTAACAAAACGGGTACACCTACTTTTAATTCCAACTTATGTGATGGCACCCCAGATAACTACAAAGAGTTTAGGAACTCCACGGGGTAAGTCGTAGTGTCATCAGATGATATAACTGTGTCGATGGAGTTATACACTGATGTTTCGCTGGTTATTTCGTCCAAGATTTTTTTATTTATTTTCGCAACAGTCTCATTTGTTGGTGCCAGTATGGTTCTTTCACACAACCAATTTTCGTCAAGAATATATTGTTGCAGATTTGGAAAAACTTGATTAATGAGTTCGTCTTCCGACTCCACGACATGGCAAAAGTGGTGTGTGAAAAGAACCATACCTTCTTAGTCGGTGTGGAGGTGGCCTTCACCAATTTCTATGAGTTTTTGAGCAAATGCTCCTGACTCGACATCGCTAAATAACTGGACTCGCATGTTAGTGGTAAGATAAAGCTTTTCAACTTTAGTCCACAGATATGATGCTTTCAGACATGCATTAATCTCGTCTGCTGCAGTACCTCTCTCGATAACAGGTAAAGTCTGTCTGAAATCCCCTGCCAATAACACTACCACACCACCCATCAACTTTTTATTGCGTTGAATGTCTTGTAGACAGAGATCAAGCGCCTCGATGGCGCGTTTGTGTGACATTGTGCACTCGTCCCACACGATCAGCTTACATTGTTGCAACAGGTCGCCGCGAGCACTGTTCTTACTGATGTTGCACGTTGGGGTTTCTTCCCTTGCCAGATTAAGAGGTAATTTAAAAACCGAGTGTGCCGTCCGTCCACCGCTCAGTACCTAATGTAGCAGCGATCTCAGAGAAATCCACTGCTAATGCAACATTACGGTCTTTACGAATTTTTGCTAGAAGCAAATTAAGCAAAAATGTTTTTCCCGTACCCCCCCCCCCGGGGCATCAAGAAAAAAAAGGCCGCCTTCACCAAGCTCAACTCGTTGTAATATTTTGTTATAAATGTCTTTTTGCTCGGGTAGCAGGCGTGGCTCAGTTTCGCTCACCTCAGCATCTAATAAAGCGGTATCGTAGCTTAGCTCTTTGATAACATCGGTCGACAGCTCTCCTCGACGCTGTGGTATGGGCATACCGAAGTCGGACAATTTCTTTCCGGAAATTGATATTATTTTGTCCTCTATAAGTCTCAGTGCTTCATTCAAACAAAGATTATTGTTGACTTGATCCATCCTTTCAATTCTGTGCAAGATATCTTCTGAAAATGAAGTTTTATACTTATCCCATAGTTGAAGAAGATTTGATAAACCGCAAGTGCATATCAATATTGCAAATAGCTTCCTTATTTGCGAAGGAGAGCGACACAGCACGGCCTCTTCCATTGTGGCATCCCAGTGGTTGTCATCTTCCAACAACCCCAACTTCTCACACGCTTGTCGAAAAGTTTCAAGTTCTTGGCCGTCAACTGTTTTTGACTTTTTCTACTCTTCCTAAAAAATACAATACCTGCTTATTCAATGAAAATTACAGCAACATACTAATTAATAGTCAAAAAATAATTCTAATCTGCTAATTGTGAAACAAAATCATGCTTTTTACCTATACAATGGAGATAAAAACGAAGTAATTTCTATAATTACCTACTAACCACAAACAAATTACGCTTTTGTTGTTTTATTGTAAGTAATAATTAATTTACGATTACGATGATAACATTAATTACGGACACATTACGGACACAGCCGTCAATGACGTCGCCATAGTAACGTCACGCAATCGTCGCCATAGTAAGGTCGCGCAATCGTTACAAACTTTCGCGTTTATAATATTAGTAGGAAGTAGGATTGTTGAGAAAATTTTCAAAATATATGTTGACGCTTAGAATTTAAATTTCGAATATCAATTTCTTAGATTTTTCCTACTTACTTGACATTTATCGTTATATTTTAGATAATTCACACTATATCTTTATAAATTATAGCCTATGTGTTATTCTGATGTGTAAGCTATACTATTGTAAAGTTTCATCAAAATCCATTAAGTAGTTTTTGCGTGAAAGAGCAACAAACATCCATATATACATACAAACTTTCGCGTTAATAATAGTATAGGATATATATTTTTTGTAATTTTATATTTATTTTTGTGTTATTATATTAATAAAGTAGTGAACTTAATATTTATTTTGTATTCATTGTATGACTTTCATAAAATCATAAATTAGGTTCAGCTAATCTGTAACACGACATTCATTGACTGTTAGGCGGTACGAAGTTCGCCGGGTCAGCTAGTTTCAAATATATTGTAAGATTGATATTTAAGTAAAGAATCAAAACAGACATATGCCTTGTTTTGATTGGTTTATTGTGACATCACCATTTCGTTCATTGCAATGCTTTATGATGCACAACGTTTTTTTTGTTGTTGTCTGGCGTGTAAACATAGCTGATAGTTTTCCGACACGGTAATAGGCGACATACAATTGACCATTCGAGATGCATAGATTTTTAATGTTAATGCTGCAAATACACAGTGACTTGAGTGACACACATCACAAGGGCTTGTGATGTGTATATTGTCAGGCGAATGCAAGCCGCATTGGAAACTGCAAGGAAACTTTCAAGTTAAATTGCATATCAGTCGAATTCATTGGAATTCGTGGTATCAAACGTTTTCTCCTGTGTGCTTTCCTTAACAGTGAATGGATTCGAGCAATCTGGGCCAACATGCTCCAATTTGTTCTAAGGTCGGTCCAACTCACGATTCAACTTCTGTTCAGGAGCCTCCACGAGTGAGGGACTATCCCGGGAAAGATATTCGCGTCTCAGGCCTCACGGATGGCGGATCGATTTCACCGGAGGAATTGCCTTCCGGCGCCACTGGATGGTTTGCGCACCGTACGGCGTCAGCAAATCGATTGTGCAGTCTGACTAATTGCCGAAGGAGTCCGGATACTATAGAAATAAACCGTTTCCTAAGCAGCGGGGTGGGTGTTGACCTGTCGTCTTCGACTCTTAAATTATGATTAGTCAGCTACCTGATCCCGAGTTCAGATCCAGGCAGTAGATAACGATGGTCCGCGATATATTCAAACTGAATCACCGATGGAATTACGGCAGGTAAGGGATCGCGCAAGCGACTTCGAGCCCGTAACAAGTCGGATGGACGGACCTCCGTTCACCTATCAGGATATCTATCCTGATGGTTAATTCCAGACGGTGATATCTGGCCAAACTGGTAGCCAGCTGGGGCGTGGTCGAAAATTAGGTTGGATAGTTGACGACATTATCTTGGTTAGTAATGAAATCTATTGTATATTATCGATTTGTATATTATCAATTCATCAGCAAATTTAGTTTGAATCTTGAAACTCAGTACTTCGACATCAATGATTTTCGGAGACAATATATCACTTTCGCTCAACCAAAAAGGATTTTTGTAATTTTGAGCAATATTTAAGAACTCCTTTCGGATGAGTAGGGCGTTGTCGACTACAACGGGCGAACCTGTTACCTCAGTCTGGTATAACGATATGTGATCATTCTTTCAGCCGTGGAATGAACGTAGAAGACTTAGAACAAGACAATATACTGTCTAGCTCCGCCAACAAGCCCGTCAGGGGTCAACGCCTTACAGCGAGGCATTGGGAAAGGTAACTACTGGCAGCCTCTCCCCCTAACTACCAGTTTTGGTAGGATATCTTCGTCTGGAATTAGCCTTCGCGATCCCCTTGTCCTCCCGAATGGTTACAGTATCCGAAGTCGCTTACGCGGAATCTACCTGTTGTATTATAGCGGTAATTCAATTTGAATTTATCGCGGACCTGGGCGTCCTTTGCCCGTAATGCCACACGGGTCGGGTGGCCCAAGGTCATTTCAAGAGTGGCATGACAACAGGTCAACATTCACCCCTGTTGAATATGAGACAGTATATTTCCATATTCTTCAGACTCCTTCAGCAATTAGTCAGAGTTCACAACCGATTGGCGTCGCCAAACGGTGCGCAAACTTTCCAGTAGCGCCGATATGTAATTTCACCAGGAGAAACCGGTCCACCAGCTGTAAGGTCTGAGACGCTAGACTCTTCCCCAGGGTAGCCTTCCGCACGAGGAGGCTTCTAAATAGGAGGTGAGTTCAGTCGGTCCGAGAACAAAATGGATCTTATGGCTCAAGCTGCACAAAACCGTTCTACGGATGAGTTCGGTCCTTCATTCCATGAACTGGCTAAACTGACGGGTAATGTAATGCAGAGTCGAAATGTCAACAGGAATTTAGTCATGGCCAATGTACACGACACGCATGTTCATGCTGAACTTGAGTGTTTGGACGTGTACCACAAAATGGATGACTTCAGACATGCTTTGACCGTGGAATCACTGGCACTGTTTGGCGAAAATCATCTGCCAAAAGAATCATTGCACCACCAAACCGGATTTGATTGCTTTAGATCTTGCATTGTTCAGTCTAATTCCTCCAAAGAGCTTTTATGTTTCATCGTACATTCATCCCAAACGATCGATTTCCATTGCTGCATAACTTTGGCCATCGCACAGTATTTTAAAAGGTTGCAGGCTGGAGTTTCATTGAAATGTCAAACAACTGAATTAATTTTTCATCACTATGTAAACGACTGGCTTGATTAATATTTTTTTTAAATAGCTCTTATGTGTCAATCAGCATTTGCGCACATGGCTAAATAAAAAAATTGGAATAGAAGAAAAATAATTAAAAATAAAAGTAAAAACGGAATTTTTAAAACATGCTTTACTTTCCACCATCGAGTTCCAGTGGCAATCACCCGGCTCCATCTTCAGTCCCTCGTCATCATGTGTAATAGAAACTACTCATGACAACAAAACAAACAAGCCCAAACTCGACTATCTCAGCACTTATTTACTTATCAGGGAGTTCCAGTGGCTATCTCCTGGCTCCATCTTCAACCCTGGTCATCATGTGTAATGGAATGTACTCATGATAATAAAACACACTAGGCTAAATTCGACTGTATTACCATTTTTCATCAGGGAGTTCCAGTCCCTACATCCCGGCTCGATCATAAAACCAGCTCGATAGTACCATAATATTGCATTGTTACCGAATTTTCATAAGTTTCCCAAATTTCAGCTCAATCGGATAATAGCAAGTGGATAAAAAATGGTTTGTAAATTTTGAAACGGACAACTTTAATACGAACATCGGAAGCTACCATAAAGCTTGTAAAAAGTAAACTCCGCCGTATATATTTTATACCAATATCATTAGCTGTAGATATTTAAGTCGATAGAGTAACCAAAAAGAGGGTAGGCCATTTTATTTTCTGTATGTAAGTTTTCTTGTTGCAATCCGAAAGTGAGATTTGTCATTGTACTTCTTTTAATTTAGGATATTGATCGTCTCTCCGAAAGCTTATCAGTATTTTAGGACCTAACGTGAAATGTTCGCTAACAGCGACTTCTTGACCTTTAGGCGGCATATTGCCGGCCGGCTTGATATCTACGGGCAAAATATTTATTTCGGAAAGCCTGCAAAAAAAAATAAATGTCAGTTTATAAATATCAAAAAATATACAAGCATCTCTTCGTTATGATGAGCTGAATGATACGTAGTTTAAAAATAACATGCACATCCGTAAGTATACCTCATTCAAATATTAGCATTTCCCGATCCAAGCTGGGATTTTCTTCGCTGCTTTTTAAGTAGCTTTTACTATTTTTATTTTAAATGAAAACATTATTGGGTATTGAGGTTGTCATTAGTTCCCCCAATGTTGTTTATTCTTCAATATTGATCGTTGAGTAAAAGATATGTTCCTCTGACTCGTTTATTATTTCTTCTCGCGATATACAGGATCGATACGGATCTTCTCTTATGCTAACGCCGTATATAATGATCTACTCGTAAGGCGGCGTAATGACGAAGTGTTATTTTAATGACAATTGTATGGGCTTATATACAAATTTAGCGTGTGAACGGTTTACAAATGTGTTCCCATGATTAATGTCTAGATCGAGTACAATGAAAATGTCACGTATGTCACGTAATGTGTCGCTAAAAATGGTATGCGAATGATTCTGGCAAACACCTATGAGATCATCATTTTGCTACTTTTCAAATGCATAATTAATTCAAATGATATTCTTATATCTGCTACAATACTCCCCTCTTAGATGAGAGACTTCTCATCGACAAAAAATAAAGATATCTACTTAACATTTGTGACTATACGTGCCTTAAGAGAAATTTTAATTTGCTTATTGCTATTTCCGCCGCCGTGTCCGTTGATGCCGCTGCGCTGCTCACATATTTAGTTCCAGCATCTGGTGGAAGGTCTTCAGGAGGCCCCTGAAGAATCGTATATCTTGCGGCGGCGCTCCTCTCTCCGTCTCGGCCACTTTGTGCAAAAGGTACTGCATCAGCTGGTCATCAGTCACGATCAGCCTTAACGCGTCTATCGTCGCGACTTCCCTCTCGATTCTCTCCCGTGTGGCCACCTCCTGCCCCCGCTTGACTCTCTCACTTATTCTACCGTCTACCATTGTGGTGCTGGTTTTTAACTGTGGTCTAATCCGTCGCTGGGTTGAAGCAGGACTGGCGTCTATTTCCTATGTATGCAGGTCCCTTGGTGACATAATACATTGGCTGATCTGGTTTGCTTCAGTTTTGCGTTTCAATTTGTAATTCTCGGAGTTATTATCTCGAAGGTATTTAGTTACCCTGAGAAGCGGACGTTATTTTGATGTGCAAGGCCGGAGCGTGATGTTTTCGAAATTCGTAGTTCGCCCAGTAATTATCTTCAATTGAATTTATCATCCTGCGAAGCGAACCGTCTGTTCGTATACGCGACCGGCTCGTGACTTTTTCAAGATTCCGTGACTGGTGGTTTCCGTTTTGTTTTCTTTCGGGTGGTCTTGTCTCTGCTTTGATCTGCAATGCTCTGTTTCAACGGTCGTATCATTATATGTGTACGCTGGTTTTAATCTATCTATCGATACGCTTTCATCATGTTGATTCACATTTATGATATAATACTTGTCGTATCGTTTAATTACTTTGTAAGGACCATCGTAAGGCGAGGTCAAAGGTCTTTTGACTCTATCTATCCTTATGAAAACGTGTGCAATTTTTCAGATCCGGATGTATGAAAACTTGTTTATTTCCATTTGCTCTCTTAGTTTTTGACGCAAACTGTTGAATGTGCATTTTCAATCGGTCTACGAAATCTGTATCCATCGATGTCGGTTTAGTGTTTTCGAAGAATTCTCCTGGTAATTTTATGGATTTCCCGTATGTCAATTGTGCAGGGCTGGTCTCTGTATCTTCGCGTAAAGCTGCTCTCAGACCCATCAAAACTGTAGGTACTTCTGCTGCCCAGTGAATTGTATTACTTCTCGCCATGATAGCTGCTTTTAATGTTCTATGAAGTCGCTCTACTTTTCCATTACACTTCGGGTTGTATGATGTCGTTCTTGTTTTCTTAATACCCATAAGTTTAGATAGCTTAGAAAATAATTCGGATTCGAAATTTCTGCCTCTATCTGTTGTTATGTTTTGGGGACAACCAAATCTCGTTATCCAAAAATTGTAGAATTTTCTTGCTGCGGTTTCAGCCGTCATATCTTGAACTGGTATAGCTTCGGGCCATGATGTTGCTCTATCAATCATCGTCATTAAATATCTGCATCCTTGTGATGTCTCGAGTGGTCCGCCATAATCCAAATGAATGTGTTCAAATCTTCCGGCGTCTTGAAATGTTCCCAGCGGTGAATGCGTATGTCTAGTAATTTTTGATTTTTGGCATGCTATACAATTCTTGGTCCATTTTTGGATGTCTTCTAGCATACGTGGCCAAAAAAATCGTTTACGAATGAGGTTCCTAGTTCCTCTTATTCCTCGATGAGCGACGTCATGAGTCAGGTGGAACGCCTGTTCTCTAAACTGTTTTGTTAGGAATGGGCGAATCATATTATCTGATGTGTCGCAAATTATAGCTGCGTTTGATCCTGGAAACGTGACTTTCTTCATGTATCTATTTTCATGAGAAAATTCTATAATTTCTTCATTGTCTTCTTGATCCTTGGCGAGTTCTTCATAATCTAATGGTGATATACAATTAATCGTTTCAATCCTTGATAAAAAATCGGCTACTGCGTTTTTATCACCGGATATGTGCCTTATCTCAGTGCAATACTGTGCAATGTAATCTAATTGTCTTACTCTGCGTGCTGTTTCATTTTTTATATTAGCATTCTTTTTCAGAGCGAATGTGAGAGGCTTGTGATCTGTATAAATTATCACATTTCTTCCTTCTATCATGTGTTTATAGTGTTTCACAGCTTGGTAGATTCCCAGCAATTCTCTATCGTAACAACTATATTTTTTCTGTGTTTCTGTTAGTCCTCGTGAGAAAAATCCTAATGGTTCAATTCCATTTTTGGTTTTCTGCTGAAGTACTGCTCCAATTGCGAAGTCGGATGCGTCCGTCATTAATGATATTTCTGCGTCTAAGGCTGGATGTGCGAGAGTAGCGCATGATTTTATCGCGTCCTTGCATTGTTCAAACGCATCGGCGGCTTCTGGGATATAATTAACTAGTCGTTTATCGTTTTTGTTCGAACCGATAAGACATTTATTTAAATGATATTGTATTCTGGCGGCGTTCGGTATGCATGACCGGTAATAATTCATCATACCTAGAAACTGGCGTAATTGATGAATAGTTTCTGGCCGTTTATAATTAGTGATAACTTCGACACTTTCTGGAAGTGGTTTTATTCCTTCTGTTGAGACTTGGTATCCGAGGTATTCTAATGACTGTTGATTGAAAACGCATTTTTGAATGTTTATTTTGAGTCCATACGTATCCAAGCGTTGTAGTACGGTCCTCATGTCTTTTCTATGCGCTTCCTCCGATTCGCTCGCTACCAATATGTCATCGATATAGCAGAATGTGTTGTCTAAACCTCTGAGGGCTGAATCCATGAGTCTTTGGAATGTCTGACCAGCATTGCGAAGACCATAACAACATCGTACCCATTCTATCAGACCGAAGGGTGTTGCTACAGCAGTCTTTTCTATGTCTTCTTCCCTTATTGGTATTTGGTTGTATGCTCGTACAAGATCCAGTTTAGAAAAAAATACGTGTGGCACTCGGGGACAGCCGCGGTAAAGCTATTGCATAGCATTTTTAACAACTTATGCAATTATAATTATTTATTTATATATTTTTTTCTGATATCAGATAACTGCGCTTTGTCGGAAAACCTTGAAATTATTCCGGGTCATTTGCGGCTGCGGAAGCAAATGATTTGGAATAATTTAAACGTCTTCCGATAGAGCGCCGCGCACGAATTTTTTATTCGAAAAAGCAAAAAAAACGGAATGTTCGAAAAAAATCGTAGATAAAAAGATAGATAATTTAATTATCTTTAAAATGGTGCAGGTTTCATAATAATACGCCAGATAGTATTTGCGTAGTAGTCGTTTTTGTGTTCGGTTAGACCTAATTTCACAAATTAATTACACTATGTAATATAAACAAAATCTAAAATATTCAAAGCTAAGAACATTAGGAAAATATTCTTGTTTAACATATATTTTTTTCGAATCGTAAGCAGTACTCGTTCAGACGTAATTATCAGTTTAAAATCATTAATATTCGTTAAGAAATTTCTTCATTCGGTCGCCGCGCTCGCGCTGGCCTAGGCCCGCGATAAATGCTATGCAATAGCTTAAAAAATTATTTCCATGTAACGTGTATGTGAAATCTTGTATCCTGGGAATTCCATAGCGATCGGGAACTGTTATTGCATTTAATCTCCTATAATCTCCACATAGTCGTAATTCTCCATTTTTCTTGGGAACGACATGAAGAGCTGAGGACCAACTTGACTTGGATTGCCTGCATACACCGAGTTCCATGAGTTGTTCTAACTGTTTTTTTACCTCTTGGTATCTGTTCGGTGGCAATGGCCTTACTTTTGAAAATACTGGCGGTCCTGTTGTTTCGATATAATGACAAACATTATGCTTGACCTCGGTTTGTTCCAGTGTCGTCGCCCTTATGATATTCAGGAATTCGTTGAGGATGTTTGCAAGCGGTGTGTGCTCATTTACTATCTTTATTGTTGGCACGTCTGATTTGTCTACCGCTGTCTTCGCTGCCAGATTTGTTTTACCATCAATTAGTCTCTTTCCTTTAAGGTCGACTATGAGATGGTGATGCTCCAGGAAGTCTGCTCCTAGTATGGGTGATCCAACGTCCGCTTCGATAAATTTCCATAAGTATGGACGTCGCAAATTGAGACCTACCCGGAGTGTCCGTTCGCCATACGTTTTAATCTCCGAACCATTCGCTGCGAACAGTTTAACATTCGTATCTTGCTGGCAACTTTTCCTATATCTAGGTAAGACTGACACTTGAGCTCCTGTATCGATGAGAAATCTTAATCTATTTGTTCTATCGTAAATTGTGAGACGTTTATTGCGTGTGTCAGTAGTCGTTGTCTCGGCCGAACCGACGTCTGCTAGTTATTTTGGTTAGTCTTATCGTCGTTGTTCTTTGACTGCCATGAGCAGGGTTCCCGGCATTTCGTGGCGCGTTCTTTGTAGAAACAGTGGTAATAGCACAGTCCTCCTGGTTTTTGTGTGAACCAGCGCCTGTTCCTCGATGCCGACCTTGAGCGTTGCCTATTCGGTGAAGATTGACCTGAATAGTCTCTTCTTGATTGATGACCATCTGATGAGTCTTTAGCTGCCATCCTGTTTACCCTGGTAGTTAATTCCATAACCAGCTGGTGGATATCTCGCAAACTAATATCGTTGGATGCTGTACCTACCTCCTCGACACGTCTGCCTGTGGTGGTATTCTCCATTACACGGTCTGCCATTTCTGCTAGTTCATTTAGGTCTTTGTTCTCATGTATAGCCAGAATGGTCCTGACTGACTTGGGCAAATGACTACCCAATAAGAACTTCATTGCTTGGTCGGTCATTTTATTTCCTGCGAGCTCTTTCATCTTTCGCAGTAAGTGAGAGGGCTTGCTATCGCCTAATTCCATCTCTTCGAGTAGTTGTTGAAATTGGCGTTGCTCGGAGTCAGCGTATACTTCTAACAGCCTTTTCTTAAGTGCGAGGTATTTGTTTTCTGCAGGCGGATTAGTTAATATGTCGCTCACCTGTTCCAAATCTTCCATCCGCAGCTTGGCAACTACCATCTGATACTTGGCTTCGTCCCCTTGTTTTTGAGACGCCACTACGGCTTCGATCTGGATCAACCACAATTTTGCCCTTGCTCCAGGCCAGAAATCAGGGATTCTCGCTGCCACGGACATCGCTGCAATCTTGCTCTCTGCGTTTTCCAGTGGTGCTGTTTGTCTCGGTACCGATGCTGGCTGATGTGGATTCATGATGATCAATTACTGGAGCTGGAGGTTGTTGAAGGTTGCGTGGTTTCTTTGTCGGTGGTCACCAATTATTGGGTATTGAGGTTGTCATTAGTTCCCCCAATGTTGTTTATTCTTCAATATTGATCGTTGAGTAAAAGATATGTTCCTCTGACTCGTTTATTATTTCTTCTCGCGATATACAGGATCGATACGGATCTTCTCTTATGCTAACGCCGTATATAATGATCTACTCGTAAGGCGGCGTAATGACGAAGTGTTATTTTAATGACAATTGTATGGGCTTATATACAAGTTTAGCGTGTGAACGGTTTACAAATGTGTTCCCATGATTAATGTCTAGATCGAGTACAATGAAAATGTCACGTATGTCACGTAATGTGTCGCTAAAAATGGTATGCGAATGATTCTGGCAAACACCTATGAGATCATCATTTTGCTACTTTTCAAATGCATAATTAATTCAAATGATATTCTTATATCTGCTACAACATCATCCTATAAACGGATTTCTTCACAAACCTTATCAAATATAACAATATTATACTGTTTTCTACAATGTATTTTTATATTTTTTTAATAATATACAATTTTATATAGGTTTACCCTATTTTGATAACATTATACCATCTTTATAATAAACTTCTTTGCCAGAAATTAAGATTGAAGTTTTTTCTTTTATTTCATTGAGCATATGGAGGTTTTTTTATTTTTATTTCGATTTAATGGTTCGTTGATAACAAACTCAGCCTAATTGTACCATATTTTAAATGTTGGAAGCATTCGAAATTTTAATTATTTCGTAATGTCACCTTCATTTATTTTATAAAACGGCTTTGCCGAAGTGATCAAAGTGTTTTATTTTTGATTTTTTCGCTTTAATTCGCCTCAATTGGAGGCAATTTGTATTGCAAAAGGATTAGCTTGATTTTTAAGATATATGGATGAATAGTGATCGTTAGTCGACTGCAAAAGGACCCTTTTAAACTTACATTGCACAGTCGAAAGTCGTGCACATCCGTAAGTAAATCTCATTCAAAAATATAAGCATTTCCCGATCCAAGCTGGGATATACCAAAGCAAAGTATTATTAGTATCGAAGATATTTTTAAACTACGTAGCATTCAGCTCATCATAACGAAGAGATGCTTGTATGTATAATTTTTGATATTTATAAACTGACATTTATTTTTTGTGCAGGCATTCCGAAATAAATTTTGGTTTAAAATTGACCGAGTTAAAAATTGGTTTTTAATTTATTTAGGGTAATATTTACCTCTTTAACTTTTCGACTGACCTAAGATTCATTTGTTTCTATATTTATAGATATTGTTATGATTCTCTAAATAATAGCATTTGGAGGAATTTCGACCATGGATTTCTTGCTACATAATTGCTGCATAAATGTATGTTTTCAAGGTACCTTATGTCTATTTCTATCTATGCATACATATTATGTCGCTAAATCATTTTGTATTAGAATACTAATACCACAAATTTTGTGGAAGAGCAATTCTGGTACTTTCATGGAAAATAATCAATTTTGATACAGAAAATACATGTTACAAAAAATATCAAAATCCATAAATATATTTTTTTCTCAATTTACTTTAAAAATTCTGTATTTTTTGCCATTGTACCGATACTACCTTAAAATATATAATGTGTAAATTAATTGACAAATCAATTTCAATTGACGTGAAAAAACATTAGGATAACATCCCCCTAAAAACCGTTTAGAACAAAAATAAATAAATTATTATTCTTATCAAACGTATCAAATGACAAGATCTTTATTTGAAGTAGGATAAGCCTTAAATCTTTTACCATTTCGACTATAAATAGGGCTTAGAGTGTGTCTTACCTTAGTAGGCGTTACAAAGTATCCTCAATGGATGTGAAGATTAAGTCGGAATAAATTTCCCTTGTCGCGACTAAAATACACTGCCGCTCCTGGTTTTAGCTTAAGCCTACCGTGTAAGGAATGCTTGATAGAGGGGGAAGGTGACAGCGATAGATTTTAAAATACTTAGGCACATACAAGCGTGTTTTTTGCTGAGGAGGCTAATAATCTGGAACGAAACGCTGCAGCCTCTGTCTAATACAAATTAACTTAAGGGATAAACATTATTCTATTAAAAGTGATAAATATAATGCTTTTTCATTAGATTTTTTTACGCAGAAGTGACCCCATTCATATAATAAGCAGGTATTTTATGTTAAGGTTTTGATAATGGACTCAAATGAACTATATTTAGAGTGAGGCCTTTTTTATTTTATTTAATTTAAAAAACGCACAGTATAAAAAATTGCATTTTTTTTCAATTTTAAAAATAAAACCCGTTATGGATTTCCTGCGCTTTACAAATTTATATTTATTTTAATTCAAGTAAATGTTACTAATTTTGTGACCATTTATAAATACATTACCGTTTTAAATTAATTGAAAACCGGCCAGAGCGTAAAGACTTAAAACATTAGAATTTCACAGTTTTTTCCGGATTTAAATTATTTACAGAATTATTTTGCTCAATTTCATTCAAAAACTAACGAAATCTGATTTTTCAACTCATTTAGAGTATACATCAACGTACCTACTGGTTTGGAAATTGATAAATGGATATGCTATTTTAGAAATCCGAATCTAATCATCATAAAACCATTTTGGCCTGTCTTTATCCATATTTCTCCGTATTTTATATATTAAAATACACCTAACGGTACTATTAGGATTTTGAACGTTTAACTAACTATTCGTAAGTATAACATTTATAATTGAAGCATTTGTAATTTTATTTTTGCTAGGTTGTTAGTGTTAGTGTTATAGGTGTTGTTTTTGCTCTTTCGCATGTATACATCACTGCCAATACAACATACTTGGCAATAGATACATAAATTCAGACTTTAACATGTCGTGACGTAATCTCAATGGTGTAACAACGTCCGACAAATCTCTTATTTTCCGGTTGCCGTCGCCGCCGGGCGAACGAACTCGTCGGCACACGAAAGCCAAGTGGACGTATATAGTGATACTCTAATATATCTATTATATACATACTGTCTACGTCCTAGTCTATAATATTGAAGCACACATATCCATTAACCTCCTCGCTTCCCTCTTTCCTCTTTCTTACTCTCAGTTCATTCATTCACTGTACAGTCAGAGAGTTGTAAAGATAATCAAGTAATAATATATTCGAAATAATCTTCGATTACATACAACCCTGCTAATTCAATAGGTACCTATATATATTTAAGAATAATGTATATTTTTTTAATGAATATAAATTGCATATGGATTAAAATACGTGTGGCACTCGGGGACTGCCGCGGTAAAGCTATTGCATAGCATTTTTAACAACTTATGCAATTATAATTATTTATTTATTTTATTTTTTCTGATATCAGATAACTGCGCTCTATCGGAAAACGTTGAAATTGTTCCGAATCATTTGCGGTTGCGGAAGCAAATGATTCGGAATAATTTAAACGTCTTTCGATGGAGCGCCGCGCCCGAATTTTTTATTCGATAAAGCAAAAAAACCGGATTATTCAAAAAAAATTGTAGATAAAAAGATAGATAATTAAATTATCTTTAAAATGGTGCAGGTTTCATAATAATACGCCAGATAGTATTTGCGTAGTAGTCGTTTTTGTGTTCGGTTAGACCTAATTTCACAAATTAATTACACTATGTAATATAAACAAAATCTAAAATATTCAAAGCTAAGAATAGCAGGAAAATGTTCTTGTTTAACATATATTTTTTTCGAAACGTAAGCAGTACTCGTTTAGACGTAATTATCAGTTTAAAATCATTCATTTTCGTTAAGAAATTTCTTCATTCGGTCGCCGCGCTGGCCTAAGGCCCGCGATAAAAGCTATGCAATAGCTTAAAAATATGAAAAAAATACTCTATGTTTTCATACATAATTACATGTTTTAAAACTACATTTACATATTTTACAGTTATGGCATATTACAAATTTTCGATGTCGGTTTTGACAATCACTCCATGATATCATTAAAATAAATTGAAATGGACATCATAACTGAGTAAATAAATAAGTTACAACCAAAATAAAACCATATAGTTGGTTGTATTCGCTTTTTACTTTTCTTGCTTGTTTTACTGCTTGTGTGATTTTCAATTCCTGATTTCGATAGACGACATATGAATGTTAATTTCGAAACTATTGTTCATAAACATTTTATCTATCGTATCGGTGTTATTGCTTACGCACTCCTATACGCGAAATAACGGTTTGAAGATATCATATTTTTTGCTTTTCCCACTTATACTACAGAAATATCCCTTTGTATACCTTATTAAATAAAACGACAAGTAAATTAATTTATTATGGACGCAAATTAAAACAAAAAAACTTACAAAAAGCGAGTGTTATGTGATATTTTCAATTTGTAATTACGCGTACACGAGTAATCAAGCAAGAACACAGATACGTTTGATAAAAAGTTTATGAAGTAATGAGTATACAAACTTCCATAATATATATTATATGTTTACTATTTTACGCATAATCAAGATATCAAAATTACGCATTTCAAAATATTTATGAAATTCATAATATGACATGGTTATGACGCTGGGAAAAGAGAGTAAATTTAGAAAGGGACTGTAATA
The DNA here is from genome assembly GCA_944548615.1 of Micropterix aruncella. NCBI lineage: Eukaryota > Metazoa > Arthropoda > Insecta > Lepidoptera > Micropterigidae > Micropterix > Micropterix aruncella. The sequence continues at coordinate 44,493,580 of OX155980.1, read as the reverse complement.
AAAAAAAGCTTATCCCGAACGAATAAAAACCCTAATCTTAAATGATAAAATGAGGGAAAACTCGTTCGACTATAAAATTAGCTTACATTATTTTGCACTTTTAATTATTCCGTTATTTTATAATAATTGAGGAATCTGTTTTCGATTATAAATTATGTATTCTTTCTATCCTTGTTGGCAGCCGCATTATAAATAAACCGATGATCTGCGGTCAATGGTTTGGCTGCGAAATTCCGTTACAGTTAGTGATTTACTTAAATATTAGCTGTGATATTGCGTTCCTTGCTGGCGACCATTACTTTTGCTTTCTTTTTAATTATTTTTAGGCCATATTCGCTATTGAGTTGGCTGACTTCATTAAACAGATGATAGAGTTATTCAGCGTAGCGAAATTTATTGACGGGAGCTTAATTTACGAGAATACCGCTACTTATGTATGTAGGTCCCAAATGAAGAAGGTTAGATCCTCCCAGCGACTGAGTTTATGCTGGGCTCAAGACGAGATACGTGCGAGCCTTGTCTCATCCCATCACCAAGGAGACTCTCGGAAGTCTTGACGAGACTTCAAGTGCAAACGCATTTATTGGGTAAGTATACTGTTCATGTATGTTAACTGAACAGGTTATCTATTCTATCAAATCCCATCTATATCCACAAATATCACGATAGTATCGAAATGACGAATCAAAGTGTAAGAATGCTTACCTACTGGAATGGACTGAAATTGCATTGTATTATTTTTCTGCAATAAGTTGTAATGTGAACACCGTTCTAGCGTATACATTAAATATAATACACAAAATAGATAATTACCTCAAATATATACATTATACCATATACCTAAATAACAGTATGTCCATCGTAACTGACTGAGACTAGGCAGGTTAGATAAAATTTCAATACACCTACAAATTTTGAATGTTCGTATAGTTTAAATCGTTTTTTTTGTTATTGGCTGTATTGCCCTAGTGTCAGAGCGACCGCTTCGATAGCCGCGCGACTTAGCAAGCTCTTTCTTCTCGTTGTCCCGTCACAAAGAATAAACTTCCATGTGTCTTTCGTTCGGATGCTTTCAGCAAGTTGTCGCTGCCTGAACCGTCGCGGTAACACAGTTGGGCGAAAAAATACTATTTTAAAGCAAAACTGGCTGTGTAAGTGGCTGGTGTGGATTTTGCATTAGGAATGATATTTGTAGTTTAATTTTTAAAGCCGATCTTATACAGGAATTCGGATATATTTTTTAGATGACCACATTTTAGGGCCATTTGGTCTTATAAGCATTTTACTTCAACGTTTAGGTAATTTATTGTATTAATAGTACTGTCCACCCTATAACGGTTTAGTCCCAGTTGGGTAACATAATCTAATAAGCAAGGGATTAAGGTTTTGCGATTCGGTTCCTGTTATATTTGTAGCCAAAATCAATGTTTCATAGAAATAATTTCCTTGATAAATAAATAACTAACAAATCGTGTAGGTACATTATTATTATTATTATTTTATTTATTCCGTAGCCGGCGATTGGGGAGGGGATCGCCCTCGCAGCCAATACGCTGCTGTCGGTGCCGCTGGATCTCGTACTCTATTCACGATTCGTTTCCATTCTTGACAATTTTTTGCCACGTCTTGAGCATCCCTGTAGGTACCTACCAATAACTGCAACTTAAGGAAAGGGAAGAATATAGGACATGATATTGCTATTAATGATAGTTTGTTTTACAGTTTGGAAGAATGGTTTTGTTTACCTACAGCGGTGTCACATTTAAATACGGTCTGTGAATAGTCTTCAGGTAGTCTTTATAGATTAACTGCAGACACTTCCTGAAGCGAAATATGATCCACCAAGCACTAACGTCTATCATTAGGCAGCAAATAATCCACCGTACCGTATCTCCGAGTTCAGGTCCATTGTTATAACTTTAGACGGTTTATTGTACTAGTACAGAGCTAGAGTTGTCAACTACAACGAGCGAACCCGTTACCTCAGAAGGTTTTAACGATATTAGATCGTTGTCTCCCGTGAGATGAGCGTAGAAGACTTGGGACGAAAACGGTCCACGTCAGAAGCTGAAGCTTTACTGGAAAAGGTACCCAGCGGGCAGCTTCGCCCCCTGACTACCAGTTTGGAATAATATCTCTGTCTGGAATTAACCATCAGAATACCTCCTACCTCCTGACTGGTTACAAAATCGAGGTCACTTGCGCGATCCTCTCCCTTAGGCAGCGGTGATACGGTGTCTAACGAATCTTGTTCAGCTCTTTACCCGGGATCGGCAGCAATTGCCGTAAGCTTAGCAACTACCCCCTTCTACAGGAAACATTACTGTTTCCAGATACCCCCGGCTGTTAGTCGGAATGCACAATCGATTAGCTGACGCCGCGCGATGCGAAAAAAAAGTCCAGGAGCACCCAAAGGTTGGCTCCTAGTGGACACTGGCCAGCAGGCCAGTCCTACTCGGGCTCGCACTTCTGCGTGGAGGCTGCCGGATAGGTGTTTGACCGACCCTGTACACATGGGTCTTAGTGCCCAAACTGAAACAGGGCCCATTAGCTTCCAATAACTTCCAGTACAGACACATATAATACCACATGACCCCGATTGATATTGACAGGCAAAGAGCGCCACTGGCCAGCGATAAATTCGAATACAATATTCCGCTGAATTAAGTAGAAGCCGGGCATGCGAATACGAATCTGTAGCCAGACTGGAAGACGGAGAAATCTGTCCAAATCTATAGTAAGGGCACGAAGACGTCCGGCTGGGTGGAAATTTCCAGTTGCTCGCGGTTTGGTGTTAGTCTCTTTCGGGGCTGGTAGCGGAGTTTTAATGTGTGATTAGAAAAAAAAGAGGAAATAATATTGGAATGGTGAAAATTTTGAGAAACCTCTAAGATTGCAATTCAGCAGCTGTGTAAAAAAAATGTTTTAAAAAAATCTACTTGAAGATAAGATGGCAATTAGTAAATGCTTATACCGGTGACGTATGGAAGCTTTAACTGACAGTGAGTTTAAAATAAATAAATCAGTAAATATTTATAACGTCTTTAAAACTTACGTACGGTATGAATACAATACCAAAACGGTCAAGCTTGAAACTACGAATACTGGTAGACTACTGAGCCGAGGACAACGCAGATGGCAGCATTCAACAGAGGAGGGTTAAAAGCGATAAGCAAATCAGCTGAAATTTGCATGCCCTCCATACGACGCAAGTGGTTGTAGAGGTGAGGGCGAGGGGGGGTCTTAGTCGGGTAACGTGCATTGCACGTTGAATGGTCTTGGAGGAACTTTGTCATCGTTTGTAACTTCGATTGAGTAAAAAAAAATGTTTGCAAAGTTTCACGAAAACCTCAGTTTTATTTATTTATTTATTTATTTTAAAAAACATGATTTACAGACGAATGGCTATGATATTCGGTATACAGTATAATAAAACGTGCAGGAAAAACAAGTTGAACCCATAGCCGTTGCTCATCGCATTCATAACTGAGCAAGAACGCCCATATCTAGGGATGCTGATATTTAACTTAGCATATTGCGAGCTGACATATATGACGTTCGGTTATATAATATTTATTGGTATAAGGTTCAAAAATTCATTCTAGCATAATACAAATACACAAGCACAAAGAGTTATACTAACATACAAAAAAAATATAGTAGTAAGAAATTATTATTAAACCCAACACCAATATATAGTAATACATAATACATATTTAAAATAAATATACATACTAATATAAAATACAGTACACAAATACATTAAATTGAAATACCTCTAGTCTTAAACCTCACATGTACGTCTATTATATGTATAAACCAAAAAAAAATCTATTTGCTTTTTATTTATTAATTTTACCTAATCAAAATTTCTGTCAAATTCCGTTTTTTCATAGAGTGGTCCTTTAACAATCAAACACTTTTTTAATGCTTTTTTAAATGCTACCATGTCAACTAAATTTTGTATCGTAATTTCTATATCATTATAGAGCCTTGGAGCTAAGTATTTAAAGTGTCTTTGTGCGAATGAAGTTCTTACACGCGGTACTAAAAACTGCCCCACCCCAGAACTTCTAGTAGTTTTTACTTGTTGGTCCATAGGCTGTAAGTGTTTGAATTTATGAAATATCCTAGATTGAATTTATTATCCTAGATTTACTACCAACCCAATTTTATTTGGTATTACTCCAGCTGTTTTTGTAATAGTTGTTAATTACTCTAGCCACAAGTGTGAGATAGCAACCATTTTGTTTAGATAACATCCATTAACAAATATATGTTCCTGTCATATGTTCCTGTCATACAGCCATTATTCATGCATACTCAGTGCATTACTTCGACTTCGACTATCTCCGCGTGATGTTTGGTCTGGTTAAACTGTATTTTTAAGAGATTACCCGCCTGTGGACGCTAAGTTATTTGTATGTGAGCTATTGTTGAGATGTTGTATATTAGACCAATATCGAGCCACGAGGTTGTGGTAATGAAGATAAAAGTAAGTCACGAAAATTACCTTAATAAAAATACAGTTTAATTACATTTCGATTGAATTTGGTTTTACATTTCCCTGCTATATATACTCGTATACATCCCGTACTCCTCCAACCACGACGACAAGGCGGGCTACGCGCCCAATTTGCGTTTCAGCAATTTCAAATCCCTGAATCCGGCCCGAGCGGGCTGTTGAAGACCCCATCACCACGTGACTACTGCGCGCTCGCGCCATACCACGTGTCTGCCAAAGGCTTCAAGGGGCAATCATATTATCGGACAGCCGCGGCTTATGGACGCGACTAAACAGTATGCACAGTCATTTGGGACGTGGCTTGCGGATCTCTATCGGACGTCCGAAGCCTCAAGGTCACGTCCCCGACTGACGTCCGATAATGTGCACGGCTTAATAGAAATGCATTACACAGATAACCTTTCAGTCGGGTCCATAAGCCACGCCTTACAGAGGCGTCCGATAATATGTTTGCCCCTTTAAGACGCAAGAGGAGCCGAGTGCGCGGATTTAAAATCAACCGCGCCTACCCTGCGCGCCTGTGCCCTGCGCAGCGCATTCAGAGGCCGCGTCGTTGCTTCTGTACAGAGCGACAGACGGTCCCTTTCGGTCGACGCCAAACCCCTTATATTTTGATTATACCGCCAAGGCCTCCTCGTTTCAACCCAGTTTTGCCGCAAAGAAAGCAGATCCCCATAACTGAAGTGAAATTGTTTCCTCTACTTGATTTTGTAGAGGTTCCTTTATTTAGATATCCCTTCACCTTTCATGTAGATAACTAAGGATCCAGCTCCCGTCCAATATCAGAAACTCACCGACGGTTGTCCCTAAATTCCTAGTTATCTTAGGTCTCATCCCTGTCCTGTCTGTCCTCCGCTCCTTATGGATATTCTATGAAAACTAAACATATTAAAAAAAATGTAATTTTATTATTGTAATGCATTTGGCATTGGCAAATTTAAATATATTTTGGTTTAGGTTTAAAGTTAATAGGAAATTATCTCAGTTCCATGAAGGATTGCTGTAAGAGGTTGCAATTTCAGCAATAAGTTCGTCTGTTATACGTTTTGTCTTAAAATGTACAATAAATAATTTATTTTTATCTTTCTGTCTATTTTGTTTCTCCGCCCACCACATTGTCCAGCATTTTATTTATTATAAATTTTATTATATTTGGATCCTTTATTTTATTAACTGCTGCATTGAATTGAATTCGGACACTTTATTGACCGCTTAATATGTAGTTGCCCTTTTAAACAACCGTTTTATGATGCTACATTTTAAATTCAGTAATTTAATTTTAAAAAAAATCTAATACATACACGTAATTAATTTAAATCACAAATGTACTAATTACAAACATAAAACTAGTTTTTATTATTACACTACTATAATTTCTACATGTATAAATGTAAACGTACAACTTATACGTAATAAACACCAAGCCTTAATTATATTTACTCATAATCAAAACATACAATATAAAAGAAAAAAAAATATATTTCGGCTAATGCAATGCATATTTATCGCTTCAGGTGAATTAATATAAATTATAATCTGTGTCAGGGAAAAGGACTTCAAATGGCAATAAAGAAAATCTTACCGTCAAGTTTGTCAAGGTGAAAATGATGAATAAATTAGGAAATGTTATTTATATATGTAAAATAGATTTTTCATTTCCAACGGTGCTGTATGTAACCACGCCGAGGAATAATACATTACATGCCCCGCATGCTGTTCTGCGGCCGCCCTCGCCTCGTCAAACTCCAGCCTACGCAGCCAGGTGTTCCCATCAAATTCGGAGATATTAAATCTGTGTAACATTATTCGGGATATATAGGCAGCATTAATCTTTATGCTACAGAGGAAAAATCTCGAATCAACGAGGTAAATTTGTTTCCTGGACTCTGATACAGTCACGCGTACTAAAACACAATAATAGCTCGAATCTGTGACATCAATAATGTACGAGTAAACGTTGATATAAAAAATCTTTCTTTCTGTGGTTGCATTTTAATATGTTTTGTCGATGAACAGAAATTGAAAAGTCTAAACATCGCTAGTTAGGACGCAAGTGAATTGCGCATGTATTGGATGCGTAAGTCAAATACCACGGGATTCGACATCCGCGCTACCTATTCGTGCGGCATCTTTGAGATTCATATTTCCATTTCATTTCTTTTCCGTTTCAGAACTTTTTAAACCATCGATGACACTTGTTTAGTTCCACAATGTCCCCGTAAATATCAGTTTTTTTTCTCTCCTTCGTTTGCCTTCATTCCTTGATAAAACGAAAGATCTTTTTTGCATAAAAAAATATGATTAAAAAAACTAAATGAAAAACAAATGAATATTCTGAATTTTTTAAACACTGAGGTATAAATACTGAGGTATAAAATTACAGGCTAGTTCGACTAAAACATGAATTCTAAAAATAGTAAAAATATAAACTCTATATTGAACAATACAAAAAGGTCACACTGAATTACAAAGCAGAATTACTGTGCAACCTGTAATTAAATGCATAACAGTATGACAAGAGCAATTAATAGTAATACACAAATATACACAATAAAGTAAGGGAGAAGGAAAAGGGTAAATCATTGTTCAGAGGTGAAATGCTTTTCCGGAATTAACTTGAATACAGGTAGCGATTGTACTGCTTTGATATTTGGAAGGAACTCGTTCAATAGAGCTTCATAGACTGAGAATGAGTAAGCATACAATTAAATACTATGACAAGGAGTAAAAATTATGTTATTTTAAATTGATCGGAGTGAAGGACGATACTTCCTAGCAGGGCAACGTTATCCTTCAGATCAGATAATGAGGAAGAATTGTTGAGTACTTTGCTCATCTTGTCGTTTGCCACGTCCGCGTAATCAGGATGGACTTTAGTAGTGTTTGCACTAATATCTGCTTTACATTCGCTATTAGTATTTTTTACAACCATCGCAGGCCTAACTGAAAGCATAAATAAATGCTAATATTGATTGAAGTGGTTATGTTTTTCAATTATCAGAACTTGATTACAATACTTGAATACGACCTAGTGAAAAAGATTGGTGTATTTTATGAATTACAAAGGTATCCATGAAAGTACAAATTTGGTGCGATACTTATTAGGAAAACATAAAATAAGGTAACCTATGTATTCATGAGACAATTATGATTGCATTTCGCAATATTTCTAATAATTCGGAAAATTGATCATAAGAATTAATATATCGACTATGTAATGGAATCACGTACCGTGACTCAAGCAAATTAAAAACTTTAGCTTTTATAATGTGGCTAGGTATATTATTGCTAGAATGCTGCGACTGATAATTGTGATTATCGCTTTATGACGCATTACTAACCGCAGTGTGACTGATCCAACAATTGGGCTACATAGCGACAGCCAAACCAAGAGTGGCTCCAGAGAGTGACAAGTTTATTCGCCCGATATCGGGTGCTTATACAGCGCTAACACTGTCTCGCTCTTTACGAGACTAAATTCAGCCGCGGTATGAGCAGAGGAGCTTGGCGCAGTACTATTTACTTGGCGCTTTTCCTGTCAAATATTGTGATATTTTAATATTTTTGCCGCTTCCTACTAAGTAGGAAGGCTAGAGGCAGGAAAATAAGAATCACTGGCACGCCAGCCACCCTCAAGGGGGGGGGGGTGTCCATAGATACAGTTTAAGAACCCCTGTCTTACATGGTCTAGTGTTCCGAATACAGCTGCTCTCGCACGGGTTTGTTGTATTCGTTCAACAAGACAATGCGATAGCAAAGTTGTGTGTGCGGTCTCAATGTTGTCTTTTTTGGCCCACATATAGTAATAGTATATTTGCCAATAAATTCTATAGCTACTTGCACATTTATTATTTGTCAACCTAGGTAGGTAGCATTTGTTACTATGCGGCCATTCTAAATTCCACCGAGGGTTACTCGTGAGAGAACAAGCAGGGCACTTGAAATTATAATTGAAGTGAGCTCTCGTGGCGCAATGCTGCCATGAAACTGTGCTGCATCTTCGCCCGAATGTATAATAGGTAACCTGGGAAGTTCGCGTACCATGGACGCTAACGTTGAACGTGAAAGATAAAGTGATGAAGCATCATCGATAAAATCTTGTTTCTGTCATTTTACCTAGCGTTTAACTATCGCAAAACAGCTATCGATTATGGACGAAAAAAAATGTGTGATTATATTCTGAGATCCACCACCAGTAAATAACAAGTGTTATATAATAATGAAATATTCTCCGTTTTTTTGAAACATAAAATCGTCTTTAACATTAATGTTTTATTTTGTATATGTTATAAGATTCCTTCGAATTTTATAATGGAGCCAAAATAGAATATCGACAAAATATATTCTACTTATTTTAGAAAGAAATATACTTATTTCAAAATATATTCTACTTATTCTACTACATGATGTCAAGGAGTGATAGTGAAACAGAACCTAACGAAGTTATTTCGTTAACTCTGTAGTATCCGCTCAGTTTTCCCATACAAACACGCAGTGGTGCTAGTCGAAAATAAAAATGGCTAAAGCGTTCACCGCAATTATCTTAGGAATAATATCTTACCGAACGTGTAGCTGTTTACAATCCAGAATCAGCTAGTTAAAAAACAACATATAAAAAAAAATATATAAACATACCTACTTCCCTTGGCACCGTACCATTTGCTGGTCGACCAAAAACAGCTGTATCATAAGAAAATGACGGTTCAGTACTCTAAATATTATAGTTGTGTAAATTTCTTACCTAAAATTATTTATTATTGTAATTCTGTAATTCATATAGTTGTAATTTATATAGTTGTACATGATGAGTTGGGCACCAGAAAGTTAGTTTCTTCCTAAATTCCATATAATTTGACAACAAAAAAAGCTCATTATAGTTGGTGTCGGTCTACTCTGCAACAGTTTAACGACTAAATATTGAATTCCTGTGTTGTAATCGTCTCATGTGATGCAATGGTTAATATATTCACACGAGTTAAAACGAAATTGCCAATCAGCTGTTTGGGTCTTTGAAAATGAGCGTAAGGCTACAAATGTTGTCTGTTCTAGCAGGGTATCTAATAAATTGTCCCTTTGTAATCAGGACTGATTGATATAATTCTCTAATAACTTCGGCACACGCTTACTGTACTTTGATATACAAATATGTGGTTGCCAGAAATGATGACCGAACTTTGTATGGTTTACCCGAAACTTCGCGTAACTCTTCGATTACGTGAGTTCTTGTACTGTCCGGAAATCAAAGAAGTTTTGGAGCAGGATAACATTGCTTTGATAATTCGTGCAGTCCTAATTCGAGTTCCGATGATTATTTTACATTCCTGAGAATCGAAGGTGAGATGCGTGGTCAAGAGTTTCAAGATACTAAAGTAACCGTCGACTCGTTAAAAACGGTAATTTTTATAACCTTATTTTTGGATTGGAATTACCGTTTCAACAGTTGTTCTTGTGAATACTTAAGTACATTGATTTTATTAAAAGGTACTTCACAATATTTTTCAGTTATTCCCACTGTCGTTTTTTCTATTGTGAATTATTTTGCCATGCTACACGTATAATTAAACCTTTCTTTAGCTATTTGCAAAAATAAGTATATGATATTGATTGATATCGACATTAGACATACGAGTATTTTTTGACAAGACCAATAACATCATGACTACCTCTCAATACTCAATATTTCTTAACTGCTTTGATTTTATCCATATCAATTTAACGTATTGCTTTTTGAGATGCATTAAAATACTGTATGGCCACACCATGACGATATTAAATATGGGTCTTAACATCAATTTGTTATTATGTTTCTGTAACTTCAATTCTATCATACTGATTTTCGTTATTTCTAATTTTGCTCAATGTTAATAATATGTAACTCTCGATAATAGGACCAGTCCGGTTCCTCATTCTTTGATTTTAGATAAAAAAAATCTTTTTTTAATAACTGCGGCTATTTGCTTCCATGTATTATTGTACCGTTCTCTATATAATTATAAAGTAATCTAGAACTTTTTCATTTTTGTGGAGCTATCCTTAAAATATAAAAAATATATAGAATACTCAAATTTATAATTTGACTATTCTATAACTAACTTTTTGTTTTAATATGTTGACAATTAGTATTTTTCATTTATGCCTAGTTCGGTATTTTCTAGGTGGTGATTCTTGAAGAAAAATGTCTTTATCGATAAAAAATAATACGCCTCTCATCTAAAATATGTATTTCCGGCTTAAAACTATGCTAAAATATCTATTTTTGAAATGAAAGTGTCGCTTCTTAATATGCTATACAAATTACTTAAATATACTTTTTTATCTTTTCAGAACTAAAAAATAATATTCACCCTGCACAAGTTCCGTGTTAGGCACCTATAGTCAATGATCAGGTGCGTTTTATTAATGAGATTCTATCTTACCCAATGACAGCAATTTCATTAATATGATATTTAGTTACATTTAAATGAAAATACGGTAACAATGCCAATGAGAGGGTTTTAAACAACTTGATTTATTCAGATTCAAGGAAAATTTATATGGAACGTTTGCTCTAAGTAGTCGTCTATGTGATCTCATATTTATAAAATATAGAAGTACACGAAGAACGGTACAAATTGGCCCAATCTTCAGCTACTTAAAAAATAAATATATAATCAGACATGGGAATAGAACCACAGTGCAATATATATTACCTAATGTTTAACTGATTGCATGACGAAAAGAAAGCTAATTTGGGATATTTTAAAAAGTAGTCCAGAAAATATAAAACTTAATAAACGTTGCAAATTATGTAAATACATCCTAAAACGTATCAATACTTTAATAATAGTCAATTGATGTAAAGTCACATATATTTTTAAAATGTTGCTGTAAAATAATTACTTTATTCAAAATAAGCCATTTCCACACAAAAAAATAATTTGTTTGTCATTGTACGTAATTGTGGTACTCTATGTTGATTAGTAAAACCTTAACTGCACCGGTATAGCATCTGTATGTCAAGATTGAGAAAATAGAGACGGTACTAAACTACAATTATCTGATATCCGGAGGGGCCTAATAGTCCATTCACCTTGGGCCTAAAGGCCAATTTGTTTTATGGCCGGATTAAGTCATGGTTCAGCTTCCATTTGGAAGCCTCTTTGAAGGGTTAAATAGAATAAAAGAATTCCCGCAGACGAGCCCTGGGTAGTGCACTATCCAAAAGCAGTGTTGAATGGCAGATTACCGGGAGAGTCTGGATACATAGTACAAATATTCCTAAGAAGTAGAATAGATGTTTAACTAGTGTTATCTACCTTTAAAATGACACGTTGGTTTCCCTACCCAGGTGAAAGCGGGCAAAGGACGCCACGGGATATAATTGCTCACACCAGTAGAGGCTCGCGTCAGTAACCCCGGGTTGTGAGTAGTCTAGGGCAGCTAGCGGTTCCGTGCAGTTTGGGCCTTATGACCAGTTTGTCATTTTGGTCCTGCTTAACTCATGCTTCAACTCCTATCTGGTAGCCTCCTCGTAGACAAAACTGGAAAGGTCTCTGCGAATCCTATCTCAGCTGTGTCATGGACTGGTGGAATCGGATCCTTTGGGTAAAGACCTTGGCCGCTGTTGGGCGGTTTGCGCATCGTGCGGCTTTAGCCAGCCGACTGTGCGCTCCGACGAATAACCAGGGAGTCTGGAAAAGATATTTTATGTTTCCTACGCAGCGGATGTGGTTTTTTACGTAGGTATATCAGATACTATTAACACGACTCGATGGCCACCCGATCCCGTGTGAAATAAATTCAAACTGACGGGCAAGCGACTTCGAATCCGCTACAAGGTTGAAGGACGAAGAAATCTGGCCAAATCTGGTAGTGAGGATGTGATGTCGGCCGGTCGGGTTCACTTCTTAGTACTTGGCGGTAAGGTATTGGACACTCACGGGCTCTTCGGTGGAGCTAGTCAATAGACTGTCTCTGTTCGCCTAGTCTTCACGATCACTCCACGGAAGATAGAGGGACCTGATGTCGTTAAAACTCCCCAGGAAGACAGCTTCGTACGCTGTGTTGACACCCCTAGATGTGAGTAATATAGCGGAAGAAGAATATTCTAAAATTCTTAAGCAGAGAGCAATGGAGCCTAATTGGCTTTCTAGTGCCCTCACTTTCTGAAGAAGGCTTGTGCTGAGCAGTGATCAGTAGATTGTTATGCCCAAAAGTCATTGCGATTATCTTAGGGTGAAGAGACAGCAACGATCGTTATAACATCCTAGGGTAGCGGGTTCGTCGCATCATCAACCATATTAACTGCCAATATTACAAAATGGATAGGCTACCCTTAGAGCACGAAGAAGAAAAAGAGGAATATCAGCAATGTAACGTATGTCGTTTGGATAAACCGTTTTTTTACATCATAGCAGCAATAAATATTATATCAATATTTAAATTTTGCTTTCGTACTGCCGCTACAATTTTTGGACACATTGTATTTAAAAATCTATACGACTAGGATCCGTAACGGTTCCATTTATAATGTAGAAAATTATGGCGTTTTCGAAACATATTTGCTTTAATTTTATATTACAGTCTCCAAAACATATTATGCACAAATATGAATCCCTATGGATGCATACAATGCATAATGGAAATGAGTGCCACTCAATATTGGAGACTTACTAAGGTATGCATTAACAGGAAACCAATCCAATATGTAATGAAATATGATAGTCGACTCTTTCATATTTGTCAAATCATCCATACACCACAAAATTGCATGTACTAAATTATGTACATTGGATATGCAAATGGATCGCAATCATACAAATAACATTGCATATGGCTAGTCTGAAATCATTATAGCACGAAATAGGTTGTCTGAATTCATTTGATATTAATGGAAGTAATCATATACTGACCACGGAATGTACTGAGCACGGAAATTATATATTTTATTTCAGGCTACTTGATATTATTTGGTTCGAAATAACATTATGGCAAACTATGTAGTGTTATTTCAGCAATTTTATTTTGAATGTTGTCCTTATGCGTCAGAATAGTAGTTGGTTTGTTAGGCCTCTTGTCGTTGTTAGGCCTCGACGTATGTAGGCACAGACATCGAGTTGTCTACCGCTAGTCTTTGTAATCGCTATTGAATGTTGTTGACGGAGTGGCGGCCCGTCACCGTGCCGTTTTTCCGCCTTGTCCGTTAACCCGTCAAATGTGAGGCGTCCCATTAGGGATATAAACTTTAATACGTTGAAATGTGAGGCGTCCCAATAGGGTCATCATGATGGAGGCCACAGTCGCCGTTTGGTAAAAAATCCATTAAAAAATAGAACGCGCTTCTATATTTTATCGTTTGATGCCAGAAAATAGCCAATGATTCGTTACCATTACTGTATACGATAGTATCATGCGATAAAATCTGTACGATACATGGCAACTCTGCCAACTCGTGGAAAATTCCGCTTCGCCAGTGCGACATTTCGTTCGACTGAGCGCCGCGCGACTCGTTACCGAAATTACAATTGTGAGTGTTTTTAGTTGGATTTTACCCGTAAAAGTGAGTTATATGCATTCTAAAATTGTGTAGGAATGATAATTACCGTTTGGAGAAGGCCATTTCCTTTTTTTCACGTAGTTTTTAGTAAATTTGTGAAATGGCTCAACACGTCAATGGCGGTCGAGATCAACATTTTTTTCAAAACGAACGAAATCTCGTGAGTGTACTGAAAATATTGGTTTATTTCGCTTATAAAATCGTTATTATTCAATGTAGGAGGTATATACTCAAGGAATTAGATGTATTTTGATATTTACACGTCGTTTACAAACTGACCACGTTTTCAGAGTTCATAGTTTGGCGGCAAAAGCCGAAATTTCTCAATGTGTATAGAGAAGGCTTGCATTTCTATCGATACAAAACAACAACAAAAATACGGAAAAAAATTTTTATTTTCGATATTTTTATTTTTGAGAAATTTGGTTATTTGAATATCGGATTTTATAGAGAAACTAAAATGCAGCTTAAAATAACATACAACTTTTTTTCAATTTGGGCTTATTTACTGAGAAAATCTAGACTGTGTCTCACCATGCGGTGTAAGATCGTTATACCAGCCTGGGGTGACGGGTTCGCCCGTTGTAGTCGACAACCCAAGTTGTTAGTCAGAGTGCACAGTCGATTGGCTTATGCCGCACGGTGCGCAGACCGTCCAGAAACGCCAGAAGTTTGATTCCTAGGGGAAACTGCCCATAAGGTGGGGGAATTCAAGCTGATTAGGGAAGATTTGATAATCCTAGCATAGGAAACTAACCATAGGGCCAGAGTCCTACCCAGGCTCGCACTTCATACGTGGAGGCCGTCGCATAGGTGTTGACCCGTGAGTGTGACCAACCCTGAACAGAATGGGTCTTCGTGGCTACCTCAGCGAGGGCCCATTAACTTTCTCAACGGTCAACAGCACAGACACGATTGGGTTACTAACTATTTTGTTTTTTTTTTGAAAAATGTATTTTTGTTTTTTAGATGTCTTTTAATCGAGATCCGGATCGGACGCCGCCCCAGGCGTTCCTAGATCTCCTGGAGGAGTCGGGGTCCAATTCGGATGAAATAGATGAGGGTGCAGCGCCGGCGTTCTGGGATGATGACGTTGGATATGACGATGACGACGCAGATATCGTGAAAATGTCGATCGATTTTCAAAGCCCCGGCGGAACTCTGGGTAATTAGTAAGTATATAAAGAATTCCATGTTATTTTCAGAATTTATCGTCAATTTATTGTATTTTTGTCTTTCAATAGTGAGTGGCCGCTGTCATCATCCCGGTTGTCGGCTGCGCCGCTGCCTCCACAGCGGCGCCCGAGCCGCGTCCAGCAGCGCGGGCGACTGCCCGTTCCGGCCCAGCATCCGCCACCCGCCACCGCCTAGAACCCAGCGCTCGCCCGCCGGGCCGCCCACCCGACGCCTATTTTTCGCCCAACTACAGAGAGGTATAAAATACAAATATTTATTTATTTTCCAAAACTTTTCGGTACGAGTACTTTACCTTCCTAATAACTCACATGAATACTCAATATCATTAAAACCATAGATTTAAGTAGCAAAATTGCGTTTAAAAGTATCCGAAGACGACTCTATTCGACCATTCGGCTACCCGATACCAGGAGATAGCCGGACAAAGGATGCCATGGTCCGCGATAGATTCGGTACACACCGATCACCGCAAGACAAGGGAGAGGATCACTCGAGCGACTTCGAACCTGTAACCAGTTTCGAATCGCTAATCGCTAGTTTAGGTAGGTTTAGGACAGCTGCCTTGCCGCATGTGAACGTTTACCGTACCGCCCATTCGCTCCCCCTTCGAAGCCGAAGAATGTGAGATGCGGAAATTGCGGTTTTAGATAATTTTTCCAGGAAGGAGTTTGAAATTTTCCCGGAGAGACCGAGATATTTATAGAGTCACCCGTTCTCTCAATCTCGGTCTTCGGCGGGTACAAATACACCAATTCTTCTAAGGACGGTCAGATTATCGACGATCCTACTAAGCAGTATTTTGTTACTTTTCAGACATCGCCGCTGCGTACGCGCTCTGCTTCCCCTGTCTGCCTTTCGCCGCCTAGCACTCTAAGGTCTGTATTTATTCATTTTTCTGGAAGTCTCTAACTATAGAACACCTTTGATAATCCACTATATATAGATAATCCACTATATACATTGATCTGGAAGTCTCTAACTATAGAACACCTTTGATAATCCACTATATAGGAATTGTGTCATAGTACATCAAAAATCAATAATATACACCGAGACGAGATTTTAAAAGTGTATGTTACCAGCCGATTCTAACTTATAAACCTCAAATTGATTCAAACTAGCTAAAACCAAGTGCATAAGGACCTAACAAATGGGTCTAGACACATAGAATACTCATTATTATTCTTCTTCTTCTTTTGGAGAATACATTTTAGTCAGGATAGGAGAATTTCATATATGAAGGAGCTCTCGTACAAGTGAAAACAGGGCAATCATCATCCGATATTGGAAAAGTGACTTAAAACTATTAGCATACATTGATCTGGAAGTCTCTAACTATAGAACACCTTTGATAATCCACTATATAGGAATTGTGTCATAGTACATCAAAAATCAATATTATTCACCGAGACGAGATTTTAAAAGTGTATGTTACCAGCCGATTCTAACTTATAAACCTCAAATTGATTCAAACTAGCTAAAACCAAGTGCATAAGGACCTAACAAATGGGTCTAGACACATAGAATACTCATTATTATTCTTCTTCTTCTTTTGGAGAATACATTTTAGTCAGGATAGGAGAATTTCATATATGAAGGAGCTCTCGTACAAGTGAAAACAGGTCAATCATCATCCGATATTGGAAAAGTGACTTAAAACTATTAGCATACATTGATCTGGAAGTCTCTAACTATAGAACACCTTTGATAATCCACTATATAGGAATTGTGTCATAGTACATCAAAAATCAATATTATTCACCGAGACGAGATTTTAAAAGTGTATGTTACCAGCCGATTCTAACTTATAAACCTTAAATTGATTCAAACTAGCTAAAACCAAGTGCATAAGGACCTAACAAATGGGTCTAGATACATAGAATACTCATTATTATTCTTCTTTTTCTTTTGGAGAATACATTTTAGTCAGGATAGGAGAATTTCGTATATGAAGGAGCTCATAAAAGAGAAAACAGGGCTATTTCACTTGAAATCTCAATTATCTGCATACTTTGAATATCTTTATACATATATTAGTACATATATATATTATTACATATATATTAGTACATATAGTATACATAGGAAATAATACACGAGATTTGGTTTAGGTAGTAATATATAATTTAATAAAACAACTTAAATTATTAGCGAGAGCAATTGAGACTCCGCATACATTGGACCCCTTTCAAGCAGGTACTTCTTTATAAGTATTTTGAATGAATTTAAGTTGTTTGCATTCTTATAACTCTCATTTAAATTATTATAAAATCTCGGCGCAAGGAAGTAAAAATGCCTTTGGGCAAATGAGGACTTTACAATCGGAATATTATAATTCGACCCAGTAGCTTGCCTTGTGTTTTGTTTTAGTTTGTTGGCTTCTTGTCTGCTGATCCTTGATTCTGTGAAACTCAATTCAGTAGCCTCCTCGTGTAAAAGGCTACCCCAGGTAAGGCTCTTGCGTCTCAGGCCTCACGGCTAGTGGATCGGTTTCTCCTGGTGGATTTCCCCGGGCGCTACTGGACGGTTTGCGTACCGTTCGACAATTTGAATATTACGATGAATAATTTTACTACATATCTTTTCTACTACTTATGAATAATTTTACTACGTATCAATTGATTTTATATTCCCTAAGGGGATTCATTTTTCACTGGACTGTTACGGGATGACATAACGATTCTAGTAATACCGCAGACTTCTAAATCGGTCTGAGCGTTTAGAAGTTATGATGGAATAAAGAAACAGAAATTTGCGGTCAGGGGAAATTTTCGATCACTACAACAGAATTAGGTTTTTGAAATTGAATTGAAATTTAGACAGGACGTGAGAACTAATAATATTGTTTTAATTTTCAGACGACCTCTAGCGGCGGCGGGGCGAGTAGCCGGCGCGCGGCGCGCGGCGGAGAGCGACGGGCGGCGTTTTGTTATTACTGTTTCATATAGAATAACGACGTTTCACTCGAAATTTTGTTGAATTACAAGGAATTTTGATGAAACTCCATTACTCGATTATATGTATCATTATATTTCAACGATGTAACGTGATGTGTGTTATGCACTTTTTTTTGTGATACATTATAAATTTTTATCAAATGTGGCAATTTTTAAACGTGCATGTACTATTTTGTACTGGATATTTAGTACCAATAAAAAAAAATTAAAGCATAAGTCGCATAAAAAATAAATGATAAAATCCAATCTCATATTTTTCTATGTTTCTTTTGTATATAAAGAAACGAATAATTGTATACCTAATATACCAACTGATGAAAGTTTTTATTTTAGTCGGTACAATTGTTTTGTTTATTTTTATGACATGTTTGTTTTATTTTTATCAAATGACTGTTACTGTAAAATTTTGTACTGGAAATTTATTCTATTTTTGATATTTCTAAATGATATTTTTAATATTTAGACAATGTAATGGTTGATTTTGTATAGTTTATTGACTTTCAGATTTCTAACTTGATTTAATTTTATTTTTGCCAGATATATGATATGTTTAAAATATGAATATTATAAAAAATGTATTTATTAATTGTAAGTTCTATACCCTTACCGGGTTTTTTGGAATAAATAAACTTTGAACTTTGAACTTTGAAATAAAAAAAAAATGGTTTCTTGAGTTTTCTTCTAGAAAATAATAATTATTATACAAAAGTTGTTAAAAAACGAATATACCGCGTGAAGTTTGTAGCACCCGACGTTTCGGCGATGTTGCAGCGGCCGCTGTCCAGTCTACTCGGGACAACGGCTGCTGCAACGTCGCCGAAACGTGGGGTGCTACAAACTTCACGCGGTAAATTCGTTTTTTAACCACTTTGTATAATGCCTTTGCCATTATTATGAAATCAAAAACTTAACGCGTTTGTTTGACATTATAAATAGCTTTATAAACGAATTTACCGCGTGAACTTTGTGGCACCCGACGTTTCGGCGATGTTGCAGCGGCCGCTGTCCAGTCTACCCTGGACAACGGCGGCTGCAACGTCGCCGAAACGTCGGGTGCCACAAAGTTCACGCGGTAAATTCGTTTATAAAGCTATTTATAATGTCAAACAACCGCGATAATCTTTTTCATAATAATTGCAAAGGCATGATACAAATGTGGTTAAAAAACGAATTTACCACGTAAAGTTTGGACACCAACGTTTCGGCGACGTTGCAGCCGCCGCTGTCCAGTCTACCCTGGGCAACGTCGCCGAAACGTCGGGTGCTACACACTTCACGCGGTAAATTCGTTTATAAAGCTATAATGTGAAGCAACCGCGATAGTCTGATTTCATAATAATTGCAAAGGCATACAAAAGTGGTTAGAAGTTTTTCGAATGTATTGAAAACTTGACGCGTATTAGATGTCCAATAACTAATTATTATACTCCAGTCACATTTCATAGAAGAAACTAGAAAATCACACTCCGAATTTGCCTAAACAAATGAGATCGCACCGCGGCGTATTGCATAGACAGGCGCGCTGCCTAATTTTATCGATATTCGCGAAATCGCGGGGTGCGCATACCTATTTGTTTACGTAATTAGTATAGAAGAATTACCATATTTTGAGTGTGATTTCCTATAGTTTTTCTATGAAATGTGACTCTTTAGAGTATAATAATTAGTTATTAGACATATAGTAAGCACATAATAACACAATATATTTGAAAAACTTTATCCACTTTTGTATTATGACCTGTCAAAGTTAATGCCAAATTTTCGTCACCGACTCGCAAAAGTTTGGATTTTTCTGTAATATTAGACAAAGCTGAAAGAACTGGTATGATTTTATAAGAAGTGTAGTGTAGTGGAAAAGTTATTATGAAAGAATTTCATATAAATAAAGTCCCTAAGTAGTCAGAAATACAAAATTAAAAAAAAAAATTTTTACGAGGAGACATCAAATTTTTCTTGGTTATTATGACTGAAAAACTAAATATTTTTGTATGCAAAGAAGTAAAACAAAATAATGGTTTTGGTAAAGCATTTAATAAAGAACATAACTGTAAATACAATTTCCGCATAGACTTTCGTATTTTGTGATAAAAACATCGAAATGATAAATAGGCGAGTTTTTTCACTTCGCCAAATTTGTAATTTGTCGCCATTATTATCTTAATTGATTTACGAGATAAGGTTATAATGTTTTATATGTCAAATTTCAATGCGATCATTCTACAGTTCTTCTTTTTATGATCCGTATAGTGGTTTACAAGTTATGGTCGTTTTTATCAAGGTCGTCGATTTTGCGCGCAAAAAGGTCGCGCGCGAATGGGACGGCTGAATTTTATTCCGCGAGGAGAGGGGTTAACAAGCTTCCATAGTAATACACACAATACTGACGACCGTGCCTACATACGTCGAATTTACCGTAAGATCTCAGGGCAAAAAAACGTGTGTTAACAAGAGGCCATCATGTTCACATTTTCAACCAATTGGGATTGGGATACTTCAAGATCCCAATCCCAATAGGAAATAATCAGGGGCGATCGTGATCAGGAAGGAAGGGGGGCGTGAGGGGGTAGTCGTTGTCACTAATAATCGGTCGGGAATCAGGTTGGAACAACATGTACTAGTCTGTATTCCGTTTCCAGCTGGTTCCTAACTTGGTGTCTAAAAACGCGCTGAAACGACACTTTATTTTGACATGACGTCTTAGTATTCCCTTTCATGGGTCCTAACCCAAAATTGCTTATGTAGAGGCTATTAGGCTCTTGAATTGATGCTAAGCACTATCTAGAATAGTCTAGATACTTTTTTGTATTCCGCTTCAATAAGTGTGATGGTTGTTGGGTCCTGTTCGGAGTCTTGACTAAGAACGGTCTAAATCGATCAGTCTGCGTCCGTCAGCCGTAAAGCTCTTGTTTCTCTCGTGATATCGAAAACTTTTATCGCAATTTTAAAGGTATTTGCTCAGCATTAACTTTTAATTCAAAGACGGGACGATGAGCGCCAATTATTATAAGTAATTATTACATAATATCTATATTTTGCCCTGACAATCCTGTATCAATGTTTTTTAGATAAAAAGCCTTGTATATATTGTATAGCCTTGTATATCGTATGAAAGCCTTGTATATTTGAATATTTTAAATGAAACGTAGCGACTATCTTGCGGTGACAAGACCACGACGGTCGGGCGAGGGAGTGATCGATCTGTCAAAATTAGGACTCCGCTTTAAAATAGGCATAGAGAAAATGGAAACCTTTAAGATTTTATACCGGTTCTTAATTTTGAGGAGACGGAATACCAATAAAATAACGAAGATACTTATATCCCTAATTGTTAGCACCAGCCTAGTTTAGGCCTGCGAGAAACTAAATACGGGCTAATGTATGTCGGCCTAATCCAACGATTTCGGGTACAAGAAAGTGCTCCACCATGTCTAGTTAACAAACAACAGTAGGACAGTATTGTAAGTGTTACAGTATACCGCGGGCCCAAATGGCACATACAGTCACTCTACGACAGTCGTTGGTGTATCAATTGAGATCTTCAAATGCCCTATTTGCGGATATTGCAAATAATAATAAATCCAGCCAAGTCTAAATGTACCTCGTCGCTAATAATGATTTTTAACAAAAAAATAAGATCGACCCGGAACCAATAAACTTACCCTGTATTTCATAGTACCTACGTATAATAAAACATAAATTCCATTATTAGGTCCTTCAATTTCTGCTTCATACAAATTTTCTAACCCTTGTCGACTAGGGCTTCATTCCTGTTCTAACCTATTTTATTTCTACTACGTATTGCCGAAATTGAGGAAGAAATGTAGTCTCGGATCATATTCTATTTGCAATGATATCCGACGGAGATATACAATAGCGGAAGGGACAGCATAATAAAGCCCAACTATAACAATACCAGGGGTAGCCACTCAAATATATTGAAGACATTTCTCTTAAAGTCCTGACCCCATGAAATATTCGCCAAATAAACCAAAAAATTAAATATTTTTTAGTCTTCTATATGCTTTATCCTAAGAACAATTTTTATAAATACGGACTTTGAAACTTTGAAGAATTTCGTGTCTTTTTCCGTATTTTTAAGCTATTGCATAGCTTTTATCGCGGGACTAGGCCAGCGCGGCGACCGAAGGAATAAATTTCTTAACGAAAATTAATGATTTTAAACTGATAATTACGTCTAAACGAGTACTGCTTACGATTCAAGAAAAAAAATATATATGTTAAACAAGAACATTTTCCTAATATTCTTAGCTTTGAATATTTTAGATTTTGTTTATATTACATAGTGTAATCAATTTGTGAAATTAGGTCTAACCGAACACAAAAACGACTACTACGCAAATACTATCTGGCGAATTATTATGAAACCTGCACCATTTTAAAGATAATTTAATTATCTATCTTTTTATCTACCAATTTTTTTGAATAATCCGGTTTTTCTGCTTTATCGAATAAAATAATTCGTGCGCGGAGCTCTATCGGAAGATGTTTAAATTATTATTCCGAATCATTTGCTTCCGCAGCCGCAAATGATTCGGAATAATTTCAAGGTTTACCGATAGAGCGCAGTTATCTGATATCAGAAAAAAAAATAATAAATAAATAATTATAAATGCATAAGTTGTTAAAAATGATATTCAATAGCTTTACCGCGGCAGTCCCCGAGTGCCATATGTACTTTTATTTTTTTTTAAGAATGGTTCGGCTAGGAATAGAGAAGTCTATTCCTTACCTATATACGTTATTCGAAATTTCTAATAACCATAGAATATAAATAAAAAGTTAAAATATCTAGGCAAAGAAATTTTGATATACCTAGTTGCAAATATTAGGATTCAAAATGTTACTAGTAGATATTTCTTAATGATGCAGGCATGTACATAAGTTTTTACAAACTATCACTAGATGACGCTTCTATTTTTTTAAAAATTAAAATTTGATATTTGTTATTTGTAAAACGAGTGACACCTGAGAAATTGACCGAGTAGTTTAGAGCGAGCGTTCATATAAAGCAATATTTTAAAAACAACTATTATTTTAACCCTTAATTAGTCGCGTCAATAAAGTTATACTAATGCTGGCGTAGGGTAGGTATATTTACCTCTAATTTCAAAAGTAAAATAAATACATTATTTACGACTTTAAAATATATTTATTATTAAAATTGGATAGAATCATCATCGAACTAAAGGACAAATGTATTCTTAATCAACATTTTTGGTAACATAAGAAAAAGTTTAATAGATATATTTATGAATATTTTAATGAGTACATTCATCGTGAATCATGATGGAATGATCATGGCAGACCTGCTGGCGGCATTTAGCACATACAATCTCACTTTCTTATTCTTGATATTAGGCACACATCTTTTATAAGATGTCGATGGACTGCTTCTGATCGCGAGGCCAGGATCTTAAACATCAGCACCTCTTGAGACGTTTCTGTATGGCCCGGGACAGTTGTGGTATTTTTGCTCTAGTATTTTGGTGAGTCTTTTTCAAATCAAATTCGCTGTCTTGCTATTGTAAGTGTTCTAACATAAAAATATAATCAAGCATGAGTAAAAAATACAATTTAAATGAACATTGAACAAAAAAAATGTTTGTCAAAAAAAAAAGCTCGCCAAAAATTAATGTCCTGTAAAAAACTTCCGCAAAAAAAAGTTTCGCAAAAAAAAGTTTCGCAAAAAAAAGTTTCGCAAAAAGAAAGTTTCGCAAAAAAAAAAATCGCAAAAAAAAGTTTTGCAAAAAAAAGCTCGTTTGTCTAAAAAAAAATTTTGTTTATACTCTCGTGGGGAAATCAATACTTATATCCCAAACACGATTTCTTGAAACAAGACACAGCACGGAGCAGCGTTCGCGGCTGCAGAAATGTGATTGCGACAGAAGGAATGTATTTGGGTAGCTACAGGGAAAGCCGTGGAGGGAGAACTTTAAAAATAAAGGAATTGAAAGCATTCAAATAAACCGTGGGGTGAAATATACCTTATGCGAGTAATTAAGGGCTAACTTCATAATAATAATACTTCATATACATACAACTTCATAATTAAACTTTATAGACAGTACTGATGATATATGATATTAAATACTTTGATTATAAAAACCAAAGAACAAAACCAGTGGTTACAGAATCGATATAATGGTTTAGTAGATAGCTGCTTAAGATTAAATAATTCTAAAAATAGATAAAAGATTCCTCCTTCAACGGACCACGGCATGCTCCTATTATTATGGGTATATTGTTGACCTCTATGAGGAAGGTTCAAATATACTGATGATCGCTGTATCGCTGTCTAGTTTCCTATCACGTAGCGGAAACGTCAATAATTCGTCACGATCGTGCCTTTTCCGACGGGGAAATTTGAATCCGCCCGCTTAATCCCTTAATCCCTCTCTTTTTTGTCGTATTGTCGCGACACGTTTGTCCCGAATCCCCGAACAGCCTCCACTTGGGCAGTGAATGGTTTTATATACGCCGCTCGAGATGCCCAAACGCTCATTGATTTTTTCCTTTTTTAAAGGTCACCGGCGCGTGGACCGACTCGAATGACTCTCCAGAATGGAAATACAACCTTTAGATATTTGCATAATCCATTATCACTGATATGTTTTTAATATGCGACTGTGCGTAATTGAGATTGTCTAGAAAGTACAATACGGTGAATAATATTATACATCAGAACGCGAGGCAGGCTTCAAAACATTTAGATCCCCATATTATGACAATATGGATTTTTTTCACGGTCATCGTTGATATGGTAAAATAGAAATAATAATAAAACAATTGTAGGTAGTTATGAACATAGACGTGTATTATTTGAAGATTGATATTAGGTATTCATATATGAAGTTTGCAATAGATCTCCACGGTTTTAGATCCTGGGAAGCATAAACAGTGATGGGAAAATGTATAATATGTGTGTGTATGTAAGAATATAACGATGTGTGTTTGTGTGTTTGTGGATCTGCTTGCTTAGAGCTATTGCTTACATATGTCACTTTTCGATATCCTCAGCAGTTTTTGAATTAATATATAATGGTCTGGAAATTCGTAACTCTGAAACAAACTTCGACTCAAATCGATTGTTTAACCCACTATACCTCAAAAATTACATATCAATTATGACCAAATTACGTAAAAAAAAAGTTAATCCTAATTCCGAGACTTGCAACGAGATGTACTCGCCATTTTATTCCAAAATGGCGACCTTTTCAAATAAAACAAAAACCAGCAAAAATAACTATATGTGACTTAGAATTATGAATATATTGCCAATTACTATTGCTTACATATGTCACTTTTCGACAACTTCAGCGCATTTTAAATTAAATGTGTTTAAATCTGTAAATTGAATACTTTATATCAATATTAAAATTAGAATAGAAACAAGATTGCCTTATCCTAAGACTTAATCCTAGGAAAATACACTTAGTCCTATATAAGTGTTATGTCTCAAACCTTATAGTAAGGCATCGCCTAATATCTTTAGAGATTTACGAATTCCGTAATCAGTGGGTTAGTGGAGTTGCAGCGTTTATCTGTTTTCAGCGTCGCCATTTATATTCATTTTCAAATAATACAGAAATTACATCAATTCGTATACGACATTTTTCCTATCAATTTTAAAAATCTAACGGGAGTATTGCTATTACACTCTTAGCCCAGTCAAATAGTAACAAATTTCGACGTTTGACGGAAATAACTGGTAATAGTTTGAAATTTGGGATAGATGTTCATTGAGGTGTACTGTCAAACATAACAAAAGTCCCCTACTCTATCTGTTTCGCTCGAGCCGTCATCTTGGAAAAATGGCGCTCCGATTCAGTTTTCGCTTATATCTAGCTAACTTTAGCAATATCGAAATTATGCTTTATGTAAAAAATAAAGCTTATAAAATTCTCTACAAAAATGTTGTATAGAGTTTTTCATATCATCTATTATTAATACGAAAGCAGCCTGGTCTAATGACAATTACAAATCAAGCTGGGGATTTAGTGCAACATTTTATATGGGGACCCTGCCTTTTGTGATTTAAGGCTCATACTTGGCACAAATATTTCTTTGGTTGTCTTGAGTGGATTTAACCTGAGAGCCAACGGTTGCCACCACGCGGATGTCGGAGGGAGGAGGAAAACGTTTTTTTATGCCTCGTTTCACTTTGAGCCCTATATTTCCCAAACTATTAGATCAAGTGGTTTTATATTTTCAGATAACTCAATGATGAGAAATTCATTTTCTGATAGAAAAATACCTATACATAGAAAATAAAACAAAATAATTGGTAATATCTAAAAATCACTCAACTTTTAAGCTATTGCATAGCTTTTATCGCGGGCCTAGGCCAGCGCGGCGACCGAATGAAGAAATTCTTAACGAAAATCAATGATTTTAAACTGATAATTACGTCTAAACGAGTACTGCTTACGATTCGAAAAAAATATATGTTCAACAAGAACATCTTTCTAATATTCTTAGCTTTGAATATTTTAGATTTTGTTTATATTACATAGTGTAATTAATTTGTGAAATTAGGTCTAACCGAACACAAAAACGACTACTACGCAAATACTATCTGGCGTATTATTAGGAAACCTGCAGCGTTTTAAAGATAATTTAACTATCTATCTTTTGTTCTACGAATTTTTTCGAATAGTCAAAGAATAATATCCGTTTTTTTTGCTTTATCGAATAAAATTCGTGCGCGGCGCTCTATCGGAAGACGTTTAAATTATTCCGAATCATTTGCTTCCGCAGCCGCAAATGATTCGGAATAATTTCAACGTTTTCCGATAGAGCGCAGTTATCTGATATCAGAAATAAATTGAATTAATACAGTATGACCGCGGACCACTGTCACGGTAGGATTCTGACGCTGTGGTTTGAAAGAAGACGAAATAAATTACGTTATTAAATAACAAAATGCCCAGGAGATCAAATTTTTTACAACATAAACGCCGAATACTGGAGAAAAATAGATTGTTAAGGTAAGTAACGTGTATTATTACTTGTATATTATTACCATTTGTCTGCTCTGACGTTCCTTGCCTGACGTCACATTGGGGTGACTTGACGAATAGGCTTCGTGCATCAAGTTAACTAATTAACACTTATAACACTTGTAACACTTATATCAAAGAAAAAAAAATACTGCATAAATAAAATAAATAAATAATTATAATTGCATAAGTTGTTAAAAAATGCTATGCAATAGCTTT
Source organism: Micropterix aruncella (assembly GCA_944548615.1). NCBI lineage: Eukaryota > Metazoa > Arthropoda > Insecta > Lepidoptera > Micropterigidae > Micropterix > Micropterix aruncella. The sequence goes on along the minus strand of OX155980.1, from coordinate 44,466,127 downwards.
ACCGTGGCAGTCCCCGAGTGCTGCACGTATTTTTTTTTACATATAAGAGGTTTACTTATTAATCATAAGAGATATCTATATACAAAAATATATTCTGAAATCCCTACTTACCTGAATTACAGCAATGTCCTTTTAATTAGACTGCAGTTATAAAAAGTTAGTGAAAAAATCGCATTTTAGAGCGGCGTAATTACTTTACATACGTTACCAGTCAAATAGGATCAGACTTCGACATTCGACGGAAATAACTGATAATGATTTGAAACTGAGCACAGATGTTCATTAAGGCGTACTGTTAAACATACTAAAAGTCAGTGCAGTCATGGTAGACCGGCGTACTAAAAATGGTAGAGCGGGGCATATATATACATTACCAGTCAAATAGGATCAAATTTCGGCGTTCGACGGAAATAAATGTTTTGAGACTTGGCATATATGTATGTTCAGCTACGAAATCAGTAGCCAAGGAATTTAATATTAAATACGTATGGGTTAATTCGGGGCAGGTATTTATGAGGAAAGGCGACGGCCACAAGTCATTTATTGTTAATAGCGAATCCGCTGGTTAATATTGACAATAATACTAAAATTAAAAACGAAAATGACGTCTCTTTTTTAGCTTCAAAGCAATAATTGTATTTGATTTCCTGGATAATCTATCGATAATGCTGCTAAAGACTATTATTTTTCAACGATTTCGACATGATTTCATAGGCGCCATGAATTTATGGTTATCATGAATATTACATACTTGCTATAATAGCATTTTATTTGATATTTTCATATTCATTATTTTCATTATTTATTTATTGAACTCAAGACTATTAAATTATAATTTGATTATCATATATATATAGATACCGATATTGATTTATTATTGCGTAATTTAAATACTTATTATTTCTATCTTATTCATTATATTAATTGTCACATTGATATTGTTTCGCAAACTAGAAGTATCCTGCAACCTTATATAAGAAATTTTGCTACGGTAGAACATTTTTTCGAAAAGTAGGGACATAATGGACTCAGTTATTTCTGATTCTTTCCATACCTACAACGGAAGCAACCCGAAAGTTTGTCGAGCCATCTTGGGTGGTACTGGATTTCTAAAAATAATATGCATTAATATTAGCAGCATAACGAAAAACTTCGATAACTTCTTAGTTACCCTCCAAGACCTAAATTGTAATTTTGTTGTCATCATCATGACCGAAGCATGGTTAAAAAAATCACCATTTGTAAAACCTATCCTGGGATACGTATCATCCACAAGTAAGGTAAATTACCTGCAAAATGATGGTATTGTGATATAATTTAAGGAAACATTATGTAGGTCAGACATCCGTAAAAGAAATAACAATCCCAGGAGCTAACTGACTCCAATTCGATATAAACGACACGACTAGTATCATCGCACTATATAGAAGCCCGTCTACATCTAACATCTCTCTCTTCCTTGAACATCTTAATCAGATTCTACAAGACAACTCTTCTAAACAAAATCTAATCTTAGTAGGCGATGTAAACATCTCCTTCGCAGGTAATAAACACAGGCAAGCAGATGCTTTTCTGGATTTAATGCTACTATATGGACTGCGTTCTCAAATAAACGAGCCTACAAGGGTAATTGCTAATATGAGTTCCTGTATTGATCACTTAATGTGTCAAATTAAAGTAGTATCCTCGATGATTTATCAAAATACTGTAACTGACCATTATCCGATATGCATAAAATTACACGGTAAAACTCCGTACAATAAAATTAACAATTTACAAAGTAAAAAGAAAATAATAAGCCTACCTGATATATGTCGAAATATTAGCGATGTAGATTGGAATCTCTTATATGATGCGACTGAAATAAACAAAAGCTGTGGATTATTTTACACTAACGCTAAGACATATTATAGAAAAATATACATCCTACAAATATGTTAGGATATCTCACAGATCGCAAAAAAATAAACCATGGATTTCAGACGGTCTTCTACGATGCTTGCACAATAGGGACAAGCTGCACTCGGCAACTAAACGCAATCCAGAAAATTTCATTCTCAAGGAAAAATACACCAAATATAGAAATGTGTGCAATAAACAAATTAAATCAACTGAAGAAAGATTTTATAAAAATAAACTTGAGGCAGTTAAAGGCGACTGTAAAAAAACTTAGGCTGAAATCAAAGAGGCCACGTCCATGGCTTCTGGTAAGCAGGCACCAATTAAGGAAGGAGGCGAAGGCCGGAGGCTAAACTTTTTCTAGAGGTAATCCAATGCTAATGGCAAATTTCATTAATAGTCACTTTTCTAAGGTAGGATTAGAACTTGCCAAAAATAAACTTAAGTTCAAAAAGGGAATTTCAGACCACAGTAAAAAAACGAAGTTAGCCTCCACTAAGTTAGATTCTAATGGAGTTAGCTTCGAACTGACGAAAACGACCGAACAAGAAGTAAAAACAATAATAACTTCACTAAAAAATTCGTCATCATCGGGCATGGATGGAATTAGTGATACTATATATAAAATTGCTATTGATTATATAATCGGGCCCATTTGTCACCTAGTCAATATTAGCTACCAACAAGGGATGTTTCCAGAGTGCCTGAAATGTGCAAAAGTAATTCCAATTTACAAAGGCGGTGATCAGTCGAACATTCAAAACTACCGACCGATCTCCTTGCTTAACAAACTATCCAAAATTTTTGAAAAAATAACCAAGAAAAGGCTAATAGAATTTAAATAAAATTAGAACGATTTTTTCTCTAAAAACCAATTTGGGTTCCTTAAAGTCCTAGGTACATCAGATGCTTTGGTTGAGATAACAAAAACTGTGTCATCTTGTATAGACAGAGGTGAAAAATGTTTAGCTGTCTTATTAGATCTAGCAAAGGCGTTCGACACTGTCCCACATGACGGTCTAATACAGCGACTGCAGGATATAGGAGCAAAAAACAAGACCTTAGACTGTTTCAGAAGTTACTGACAGAAAACAATATGTGTGCATTGAAAGTGTTAATAGAAATCTGAGAAACTTAAATTATGTCGTTCCACAAGGCAATGTTCTGGGACCGATCCTGTTTCTCGTTTATATTAATAGTCTATGCGATCTGGTGACAAATAACACTATCACATATGCTGTCGACACAGTAATTATTTTTCAAGGCAGTAATTGGCATGAAGTATTTCAGATGGCAAATCACGAGATGGAATTGGTAAAAGATTGGTTAGATGAGGCTTTGCTTACACTTAATATCGACAAGACCAAATTGGTTGCATTTAGTGCTACAAAAGCTGGACAAGCACCAAAAAATCTTCATCTGGTTATACATTAGTGTGGAGTGGTTTTTTTTTTCTTATTTCGTTTTGGGCCACTGCGGGATGGATGCTCTATGTTAATACGATATTAAATCAATATGACGGATTCAATGTATTATGAGTAGAAATACTGCCCCAAGGGACTTGAAGTTTGGAAAAAATGGCAAAAATTGACTTTAGTTCGTCAAGGAATAAAATTACTTTCTTTAAATAAAAACGACTTTGTTATTATTTTAATATATATTCTAATACACAAAAAAGTAATTAGAAACAAAATTACATAAAATAATCGGCAACAAAGAGCTTACATTGAATTGAAAGATAACGAAATTTTACCCAATTTTGTAATGTTTCTTTGATTCGAATATGGGCATTATTCGGCATTACTCCAATTTATTTCTTATATATCCTTCACGTCGTTCTGGGCCACAGACAGCAGAACTTGATTCCGTTATCAACTTTATGCATCTTTCTGTAGCTTGCGTGTGACAAGGTATGTGCTGGAAGTCCAAAAATATCGTAGCATTTAAGCTACTGAGGTCCAAAATGGCTTCGGAAATGACGGCAGTTGGTATTTGCATGTTGACTAATGGTCACTTTCCAGTCGATCAAGTCCGTGTAGTCCTTTGCTTCGAAATTAAACGATGGCACTTGAAACACCCTTCTAGGTGTGAACGCCGACCTCTCCCGAATTTTCAGAATACGTCTCAGAGCGAGTTCTTTTATGTGCCGTCTTTCATCGTATAGCATTACTATCATTATGTTTTCACAGTGGCCAAAATAGCCATTCCGTTGAATAACTGGATCCACTACCTTTTTTAAGTTTTCAGGCAGATAACGAGACAACTTAATGGTCTCAAATACGTGTTGCGCTCCTATAATACAGTAAGGTTGGGTCTTTATCTGAAACCACATCGGCGCGTACACCTTGATCACAAACTCAGCTAAAACCACAAGATTTTCTGATGGCGATGAAGTAGAAACATACAGCCTTAGAATCCTGTTGGCTGTTGTTAACCAGCGCGAGTGACAGATTTTCCCAGGATTGCGTTTGGCTAAGTTTGGGTTGCAATGACCGTCGTTGATCGCACGACAAATCTCTAGCAAATATAGCTGGTCGGTGCTAAGGTCTTCTCGAGATTTAGTTATATTTGGTAACATGCATTAGATTGTATGAAAAGTTGTGACCGGGAGAAATTCGCAGTTGTTCAGACTCCGTCCCACCTTGCCGCTAAAACTTTTTGCTTCTGTTGTAGTTCCATCTAGATGCTCAAAGAGATGCCTCAAAGTGAGTTCGTTGGCATGAAGTTGACATACGAGCCATTGAAGTGGATGTTGTAGCTTGCCTTCAAGTAACCGGATAATACCTGATTTATAGCCGGTATTCACAGCAGTTCCATCACAGCTGATAGCCATGACTTTCTTTAAAACAAGATCTTTTGCTATGAAATAGGCAAACATCTTATGCGCGATTGTTTTAGCATCACCTGACGGGGTTGAAATGTGACCCAAGTATTTCGATCCAGGTTCTATGAGAACACATATGTGTTCTTCTGTCGTGATTTGCCGGCGCATGTCTTCATAAAAAAGGGTCTTGTCCTTGCGTCCGTCAGATGAAATGCAAATAGTTTTTGACAAACAGTTTGTAAGTTCATTACTATAAGCAGCAAGCGTAGCGGTTCTTGCCTTAGTACGCGCTCGACGAATTTTGCTGCGATCGACAACATTTGAAATGTTTTCTTGCGTCACTAGTCCAATATCTTGTAACGTAGCTGAGACGATGGCAGCTCCTGCTCTATCTGATATTCCAAAGCGATCTAAGGTTCTGGCTACAGTTGAGTACTCCTTTTGTGGGTTTGTAATGGTACACGGCAAGGGTAAGCCCTCAGCCTCAAGGCTGGAAACAGTGTTTGATTTTTTGCAAGTCAAACTTTGAGTTTCAATTTCCGAAACTGATGTCTGCGATTGGTTGGTGGAGGATTTTGCTTTTTCTTCATACAGTTTCCGTTTTAGAGTTCTTAAATTGTTGCTCATCGTTTTATTTGTAGTCATTATATCTACCGAACCAATCATCATTTTCCTGTCACCCCTTTGGTCATTTAGAAAATCCCTTTCTTGAAGTGGTACTTTGCGTTTTGGTTCACAAGCACAACATTCAAATGAACTACACTTGCAAGTAGCGATATCAAATAGCGACTGGCTCTCCCGTCTGAACTCGTCCAATTTATTCATGTAGTTTTCATTATTACTCCTACCTTTGTACGGCTTCAGTATAGCCCTGTATTTCTCGTGATAATTCTTAAATAACTTAACGATCGCTCTATGACCTATCGTGGGTAATGAAGCCTTCTTCCACACATTTTCCACGTCGGTAACGATGATTTCACTGATGTCATTCACAGAGTTTTTTAAACGACTACCCAATGTTTCAGAAACTGTCATAAAATGCTTCATCACGTCTTCTTTTGTTGGTAACATGCTACTTGGGAGCGGTTTTGCCACACCAAATATGGTACAGGTTTTAACCTTGCTACGTAAACTCATAGTGAGCTTTGATCGCGCACAAGAAAGCGATTATTCACTAAAACAATACGTGCGACGCGTGCACTCCCGAATACAATCAGTTTGTCACTAATGCTAGGTCACGACGATTCATGTGAGACAAAAATAGTAGTCTCTCACTCGCGCGGCGGTGCTCCTTTTGTCAGGGGAATTCTACGAAAATGGGCTCGCTCAAGTATAATATTTTGGCGCGTTATTTAGTATATCTTATAATTTTAGGATATTATCATGTTGAATTTGTTCTTGACTATTGTTTTAAATCAATTGAAGTTGATAATTTATATGTTGTATGATTAAAAAGTGACGAGTAAAAATCCTCTTTATTCGTAGTTTCTGAAATTTTCAATGGCTCGGGGGCAGTATTTCTAAAACTATAACCCTAGTCCATATTTATTATTATTAATCAGTAGGCCTTAGAGCATCCATTCCGCACTGGCCCGAAAGGAAATTTGAAAAAAAAAAAATACGTGTGGCACTCGGGGACTGCCGCGGTAAAGCTATTGCATAGCATTTTTAACAACTTATGCAATTATAATTATATATTTATTTTATTTTTTCTGATATCAGATAACTGCGCTCTATCGGAAAACGTTGAAATTATTCCGAATCATTTGCGGCTGCGGAAGCAAATGATTCCGAATAATTTAAACGTCTTCCGATAGAGCGCCGCGCACGAATTTATATTCGATAAAGCAAAAAAACCGGATTATTCGAAAAAAATCGTAGATAAAAAGATAGATAATTAAATTATCTTTAAAATGGTGCAGGTTTCATAATAATACGCCAGATAGTATTTGCGTAGTAGTCGTTTTTGTGTTCGGTTAGACCTAATTTCACAAATTAATTACACTTTGTAATATAAACAAAATCAAAAATATTCAAAGCTAAGAATATTAGGAAAATGTTTTTGTTTAACATATATTTTTTTCGAATCGTAAGTAGTACTCGTTTAGACGTAATTATCAGTTTAAAATAATTAATTTTCGTTAAGAAATTTCTTCATTCGGTCGCCGCGCTGGCCTAGGCCCGCGATAAAAGCTATGCAATAGCTTAAAAATTTTCATACAACCGCGCTCCACCCTACTATACATGACTGTGACAATAAGCTGAACTGCCGATGTTTGAACGTAGAAAGGGTAAACTCTAATAAATATCTTGGAGTCATAATCGACAACAACCTACGGTGGTCTGGGCATATTGATTATTTATCCACAAAAATTAGACAATTTGGCTACGTGTTTAGGGATCTCCGCAACATATTAAACGGACATACTATTAAATTGACATATTATGTGCTATGTGAGTCCATTTTATACTACGGCATTCTTGGTTGGGGAGGATGTGCAAAAACGGTTTTTCAACCACTTCTTGTCGCGCAAAAATGGTTGATCAAAATAATATTAAGAAAAGGCATCAGATCTCACATTTAAGGAAATGCATGTTCTAGAAGTGCGCATGTTATATGTGAAAATTATTTTAGATCACATCGTTCTTAAGGAAAAAATTAAATCCCAGCAAAATAAACACACAAAACGTGCCAATAGTGACTACGTTGCAGTTCCCCGAAGGAGTATGTCTTTTGTCCAAAGAAATTTTACCTATCTAGGGCCTAAGATATATAACATCCTAACAGCAGGTATAAAAATTAGCCCGAGTACGGCAATTTTTAAGTAACAACTGGTCTCGTGGATGCTTGGGCCAGGAAGGTCCCGAATACATCAAGAACTCTCAACTATCTAGCTCTGTTTGGCTGCACTTTGTGACTATTACTATTATTTTAATTTTTCTATGTGACTATTTTATTTTCTTAGAAACTTTACTATGAGTACTAACTATGTATTATAATTTTATTGCAACTTTTTATTTTTTTCTTAAATATTACAAATTTTATTTATAATTTAAGTTATGACTTTATAGTTATTTATTAACCGAAGGATAATAAAAATAAGTGTATTTAATTATCTATTTACTTCAATATTATATTTTGTTACAATTATATATTTATATATTTTATTTATATATATTTTTTTTTATTTAATCCAATGCTTTTTTTAATTTTCGCTGTTTTTTGTTTAAACTATTTTTTTTACTTTTGAATATGTTTTCTTTTACTAGTATTTGTTTAAAATGTTTAGTGTCAAATTGAATTGAAATTGAAAAAATATTTATTTGCAGCTGTTGTTATAAAAAACATATACAAAAAAAACAAGAACACACAGATTAAAAATTAAAACTGTAAATAGACAAAGACTATGTAATAAAGCTACAAACGCTGCAAATTAGGGGTATCCTCGGGATATCTCTTATCCTGGTTTTCAGGACACACCTATTAATTATTGGTACAAATATGATTTTAATATAAAATAACCAAATCAAATAAATCTTAAAATAAAAAATACGTGTGGCACTCGGGGACTGCCGCGGTAAAGCTATTGCATAGCATTTTTAAAAACCTATGCATTTATAATTATTTATTTATTTTATTTTTTTCTGATATCAGACAACTGCGCTCTATCGGAAAACGTTGAAATTATTCCTAATCATTTGCGGCTGCGGAAGCAAATGATTCGGAATAATAATTTAAACGTCTTCCGATAGAGCGCCGCGCACGAATTTTTTATTCGATAAAGCAAATAAAAACGGATTATTCGAAAAAAATCGTAGATAAAAAGATAGATAATAAAATTATCTTTAAAATGGTGCAGGTTTCATAATAATACGCCGGATAGTATTTGCGTAGTGGTCGTTTTAGTGTTCGGTTTGACCTAATTTCACAAATTAATTACACTATGTAATATAAACAAAATCTAAAATATTCAAAGCTAAGAATATTAGGAAAATGTTCTTGTTTAACATATATTCTTTACGAATCGTAAGCAGTACTCGTTTAGACGTAATTATCAGTTTAAAATCATTAATTTTCGTTAAGAAATTTCTTCATTCGGTCGCCGCGCTCGCCTCTAGGCCCGCGATAAAAGCTATGCAATAGCTTAAAAATCCAAATAATCATTTACAAATAAATACACAAATCGAATAATCAAAATCAAAATATTTAACATCAAATGATATTAAAATTAAATAACGTAATTACATGAATTTAAAAATCTACATATAATAAATCAAAAATAATCAAAATCAAAATATTTAACATCAAGTAATCACGTTACAAATTAATAAATAAACGAAGACAATAGTGATAATCCAATTAGCAAATAGTTATATTAAAATAAAATCAAATTATGATATCTAAATATCTTCCTTTAATAATAAACTTTTAAAGTGGTCATTAAATACTGCAATTGATTTCGATCGCAAAGCCATTCCCAACCGATTCCATACAACCGCAGAATAATACGAAAAGCTGCACTGGAAATGTGTAGTTTTGTGCTTGGGTATTATAGCAAGTTGTTCACGTGCCCGTGTTGAATGGACATGCCGGTTACGGGACCACGTCATAATCGAGTAAAGATATCGCGGCTGTTTATTGCGTACTACCTTGAATACAACGGTCGCAAGATAGAGCTGCCTTCTTTTACTCATATTTAACACGAAAGCTTTCGCAAGGAATGGTGACACATGATGACGTGGAGGAATCCTAAAGCAAAATCTTGCGCAGGCATTTCGCAGTCTCTGAAGTCTCCGCTCAGTCTTCCTATATAGACAGGGGCCGTACACACAGTCGCCATAGTCCATTATAGACAATATAAGGGAATTTACAAATACCTAGTATTTTGATTCTGACGCTGAGGTACTCCCGAATTTTGTATAAGGCCTTTAGACGTGAGAAACCCCATCGCTTTTGCTGACATGTTCCTCAAATCGTAATTTTCCATCAAAGAATAGAATACCCAGATTTTTAGCCGTAGTGACCAGTGGTATTGACAAACTGTACACCATTATAGGAAGAGAGCCATAGTTGGTAATTTTAGTCCTGCCCTGTTTCGACCCAATAATCATAAAACATGACTTCGAAGGGTTGATTTGTAAGCCATGTTTATTGGACCAAGCGGATAACCTTCTAAGATCGGCATTGATTAGGCTGACTGCTGAAAATGGACAATTCGTGTCTATGGGATGCATTAATGGAGTGTCGTCGGCATATAGATGATAGCGACAGTTTTCAAAATTTGCAGCTATGTCAGAAGTATATAGTGCAAATAAGACTGGGCCCAGTATCGATCCCTGTGGTACGCCTGTTTTAACCCAACGAAGAGAGGAAATCGATTGACGGCCAGATACATCTTTCAAAATTACTTTTTGAAAATGCTCTGACAGATAACTACGTATCAATTCGCATGCTGACCCAGAAAAGCCTAGATGTAAAAGTTTTGCTACCAAAAGAGAGTGATCCACAGAATCAAATCCCTTGCTGTAATCTAAAAGTATGAGGGCAGTTGCTTTGCCTTTATCCATGTTGGAAAGACATAAATTAGTGACGTGCGCAAGTTTCAAGTTTGCCGTAAAACATGCCGTAGAACGGTTCTTTTCAGTGAATACTTTTATTAGGGCTGGCGAGAACCATGTTGGGAAGCGCGGATTGGCTGTTGTTCGTGTAGGTACGAAATCCTCGATAGATTTATTTATAACTGAGTGAAATTTATTTACGGTCTCGTATATAGAGCAATGAGCAAATAGAAGTTCCCAGTCAGTGGAAGAGAGGTAGTGATTTATAGAGAAATAGTCAGCTTTGGCGTAGAGTTTGATGATTCTGGGTAGCTCTTTCAATAGGCGCACAGATATATTACACAGTTCTCTATATTTAGTGATGGGTGATAAACGTCCTCCGGAATTATTGGGTTATTGCAGCGAGATACTCGCAAGTCGTCGGTGTCAAGTACTAAGTCTAAAAAGCGATGAAGAAAGTTGGACACATGATTGAACTGATCGAGGCCCGAAAATGCGATACCTTCGCAGAAAGAGGTGCTTAAAGGATCGAGAGTCCCTCCGCCTTCCGATGCGGGACTAAGGGATAATCCTGGAGGACCAGACCAAAATATTTTTGGCAAATTAAAATCACCGAACAACGAGAAACCGTCATGAGGAAGTTGTTCGCGTAATGATACAACTGTGTCGAGAAGGCTGAGTAAATGATCTTGGTGTTCGGCTGGCGGATTTCCCGGAAGGTAAACGCAGCAGACGTGGTGGTCATGAGAGGAGCCCAAAGCTGCCGCCGGAATTGTGACCCAAACGCAGTCTGCTCTACAAAACGCAGCCCAGTCAAGGCGCAGACGAGGACAAAACTCTCGTCGAATAGCTAATAAGGTTCCTCCGCCGCGCTTCCTGTCAGTGGCAGCAGGGTCTCTGTCGTGCCTGAAAAGTTCATAGCGAGGATCGACTATTTCTCCATCGATTATACCAGAGGTGAGCCACGTTTCGGTAATAGCTAGAATGTCGTAATCGTTTGACAACACATTTTGATAAAAAATGGACGTTTTATTTCGCAAACTGCGAACATTTTGATAGAAAATGTTAAGTGACTCTAAGGTGATGGATTAGAGTTATCATGAAAATAAAGAAAAAGGAAAAGACGCGAGTAATTTAACGATGACTGAATAGACATTGGAAATGTGGCAGTGAATAATTGGATGAAAATTAATAAATAGTGTGATACGGTTACGTTCGTGACAAGGAAAATTATATTGATGTCAGGACAAGAAGCTTCAGGATTCCTAAAATAATGCATTATGACGCAGGTAGGGTGTATTATAACAAATATATATATATATATATATATATATATATATATATATATATATATATATATATATATATATATATATATATATATATATATATATATATATATATATATATATATATATATATATATATATATATATATATATATATATATATATATATATATATATATATATACATATATATATATATATATATATATATATATATATATATATATATATATATATATATATATATATATATATATATATATATATATATATATATATATATATATATATATATATATATATATATATATATATATATATATATATATATATATATATATATATAACATAATATGACATATAATATTAGGGGTAAGTTAAAAATAAAATGGGGATAAGAGGTGTCAGGTAAAAAGAGTAACAAGTTCGAGTAAGTGAGAGCTAGGAATTTTTTTTGAGGTCGATACGGAGTGGTGGAGCTCCATCTTTCTGGCGGGCGAAGATATGGCCGTTTCGTACCCACACATAGCGAAACCCCGTCTCACGCGCTAGATTGCGGGCCTTGTAAAGAAGATCCTTATTTGTAAGGTGTTCGTTGATATAGATCGCCGCCAACGTAGTAGTGAAGCCGATATCTCCGGATTTAATGCCTCCTGCTTTCTTCCTGGCGGCGGAGATGAGAATGTTCTTCAGTTGTCGGCGAAAAAAATTTGCCACGATAGCCCTCGGTCGAGTAGCGTTACGCGTTCGTGGTGTAATCCGAATTGCGTAGTCAATATCCGCAGGCAGTATTGTTACGCCGAGATGCTTAGCTATATTTGTGACAATAGCCGCAGCCTCCTCATCTTTTGACTCGGGAACTCCTATAATTTCTACGTTGTAGAGCCGCATTTGCTGTTCCTTCTCGTTATTTACACGCTGCATCGAGTACGGTCGCTTCGAGATCAGACACCTTTCGTTCTGGCAAATCGATCTGGGCAAATTTAGTGTCGTAGTTCGTGAGTTTGGCCTCGAAGCTGTCCATTCGGCCGCTGAAGAAGTCTACTGATGAGGTGATGGTGCTGAATTCGCCGCGCAAATCCCCCAGTTCACTACGCATTTCCTCTTTAAACGATTGGATTTGCATTTTAAAATCCTCAAAATGTTTAATAATAAACGCTTTAAGAATCGGATTATCTTCTTCGCCATCTGATCTCAGTCGCTCGCTGGACCTCGTTCGTCTAGATGCAATATTGGCCTCGATTGGTGGTGGTGGTTTCAATTTGCAATCTGCGCATATCCAAGTTTCTTTCACGGACTTCTTAAGATTCCTAAATCTTGATTCGGAGAAAAGAGCACATCCGAAATGTAGTTTAGCCGTGCACGATGCACATACAATACAGTCATCGGCATGAATACACGTTTTGCACCTTTTGCAGTCCATCGTACGTTGAAGAGTATGAAAGTACGAGAGCAACGCCGTTCGTTGATAACGAGTACGCAGGTACGAATTTGAAATAACCGCCTCGCACTGTGGTGTATTCAGACGTAGGCGGCCAATTTGATATGATACAATTTGACAACTCTATCTAGCGGTGGCGGTGTTTACCAGCGTTGTAGCGTAGTACGTTATATCGCTAATAGATGTCTCCGGTGTATGGCTGACAGCGTCGATATGGTTGCTCGGTAAAAATCGGATGAATCGGATGCTCTCGTGTAACAGAAACAGCTGTTGTCGATTATTGTTAGACGGTATATGAAACCACAATATTGTGTGTATGTAAAAAACTATGTATAATTTATGGCGTATATACGTTACGGTTATTATTGGTGTAGTCGTCAGGTCGTTGTACTGTGCGTCCCTTTCGGACGAAAAAGAAGAAATGAAATATTCTAATCCGCGCTAATAGTGCGCTGTTTTCGCGACTCAGTTTTCGCGTTGGTTTTGCACAGAATACAGCCGCTTCCGCTGGAAAAAAAAACACTTCACCACGGGCTAAGAAGCTTAACCCTTGGAGTAAATGGGTATTTTCATGGATGCATCTGTCTCTTTTGCAGGATTTTCGGCGACATCGACCTTAAAGTACTATAACTACGAAACTACTACACCAATCATAAAAAGAACAACTGCACAATGATTGCATTGAAATTTCGAATATAGAATATTGAAATATCATTTTGTAAAACAATTAGATAATTATGAATAAATATGAGAACGTCAAAGAAGTGAAAAAAAACGCGGAACCAGATCTGGTCGTATCATACTCAACGGATAATTGTTTCAGAACCAGATTTGGTCGTATCATACTCAAGGGGTTAAGGTACAATATACTTCTATTTCTTAATGAATTTAACTAGTATTTATTTGCAAAATCAAATAATAACTTTGCCGTACAAAATTCACGTTAGGTAGGTACAATTGTTAGGTAGATTGATTTGTATATATATATATATATATATATATATATATATATATATATATATATATATATATATATATATATATATATATATATATATATATATATATATATATATATATATATATATATATATATATATATATATATATATATATATATATATATATATATATATATATATATATATATATATATATATATATATATATATATATATATATATATATAAATATTTGATTAGTATAAGTGTAAATTATTATTTTCAAATTGAAATTATGTATTATTACTAAATAAATTAACGTATAAAATAAATGAAAGGAGACTTATTTGGTCTGTGTAGACCAGGAGCGACTCCACGCCTTTTTTCTTCTCTATTATTTCAGTGTTGGTCAATAATCCCTCCTGTGGTATTAGAAGTCTGTCAACTGGACTTCTTTCTGCCTCATACAGTGGTAACACAAAGTGAAAGTCGAGAATCTATGCTGGAAAGGAATAGGCGATTAGTATATCTAAAAACTATTGATTGTTGAAAAATGTTGATTCTGTATTTCGGTGTAAACCGTTGTTTATGGCTTTTATTTATATTTTAGGCGCTTGCAAAGGTTCGGGTCTCAATAGAAAAAAATAATGTAGTTTATTCAATCAGGTTTAATACTCATCAACTGCTTTTTATTTTTTATTTTTAATCATTCTTAAAAATAATATTTTTCACGGTCGGTTATGATATACTTTAACTGGATCGTGTAAAATGTTATTAATCATTTCTATTGGTTCGATTCCTTGAATTTAAATTTTCAAGGAATTGTTCGATTTCAGAAATGTCATCAATCTTGACAACGGTTTACACCAAAATATAGAACCAAAATTTTTCAACAATCATTAGTTTTTAGATATACTAATCGCCTATTCCTTTCCAGCATAGATTCTTGACTTTCACCTTGTGTTACCACTGTATGAGGCAGGAAGAAGTCCAGTTGACAGACTTCTAATACCACAGCAGGGATTATTGACCAACAGTGAAAGAATAGAGAAGAAAAAAGGCGTGGAGTCGCTCCTGGTCTACACAGACCAAATAAGTCTCCTTTCATTTATTTTATACGATAATTTATTTAGTAATAATACATAATTTCAATGTGAAAATAATATATATATATATATATATATATATATATATATATATATATATATATATATATATATATATATATATATATATATATATATATATATATATATATATATATATATATATATATATATATATATATATATATATATATATATATGTATATATATATATATATATATATATATATATATATATATATATATATATATATATATATATATATATATATATATATATATATATATTCAAATTGAAATTATGTTTATTACTAAATAAATGGAATGATAAAATAAATGAAAGGGCACTTATCTGGTCTGTGGCGACCAGGAGCGACTCCACGCCTTTTTCTTTTTCTCTTCTTTCAGTATTTGCGGTTTCCTACTGTGGTATTGGAACCTTTCTTCTTTGTCCTACAGCGGCAATACAACAATTCGAAAGATGAGATCAATGCTGGAAAATAATAGGCGATTAGATATCTTAAAAACTAATGATTATTAAAAATGTGTATTAATATTTCGGCCAAGCCGTCGTCAAGATAAATGATTGTATATATATTATATATATATATATATATATATATATATATATATATATATATATATATATATATATATATATATATATATATATATATATATATATATATATATATATATATATATATATATATATATATATATATATATATATATATATATATATAAATATATATATATATATATATATATATATATATATATATATATATATATATATATATATATATATATATATATATATATATATATATATATATATATATATATATATATATATATATATATATATATATATATATATATATATATATATATATATATATATATATATATATATATATATATATATATATATATATATTGGATAGCGGAAGTAACCACTGGATGCAGTTTCAAAATCCCATTGTTCTATCCAAGGAACAATTCTACTTTCCTCGCATGATCCGGGAAGCCATTGAAATAAGAAGAACTCCGAACTTCAATAGAGATGACGGCTACAAACTCTCTTCTACGTGGAACCCTCTTCTTAAAATGTTCCCGCCGCCGAACGCCGAACGCAAAGACGTAAAACAGGATACAGAGAGTGTTGTGTGCAAGACGGATTTTAAAAATTCCCGCGCTCCGAGCCCGGCCCCCCACCACCGTTATAACCTACGCAGTGGCGGCAGCGGTTTGCGGCCTACCCGCAAAACAACGGACTGACAACTCTCCAGTCTACCCTAGACAACGGCGGCTGCAACGTCACCGAAACGTCGGGTCCTACAAATTTCACGCGGTAAATTCGTTTTCTATCCTATTTATAATTATATATATATATATATATATATATAATTATAAATAGGATAGAAAACGATATATATATATATATATATATATATATATATATATATATATATATATATATATATATATATATATATATATATATATATATATATATATATATATATATATATATATATATATATATATATATATATATATATATATATATATATATATATATATATATATATATATATATATATATATATATATATATATATATATATAAATATATATATATACGACTTCAAATTATTGATGACCTGCTGTTAACGAACCGTGTGAGACCGGCCTGATCTTTTACGGTTATTTACAATTCAGGTACCAGCAAACTAACTAATAGTAAGATACACAAAAACACGCGTAATGTTCAACGGTTTTATTAAATCAACATTTCAAGATTTTTCTATTCCACACTTATGAAGAGCAATAACAGCAATACAGTTCTCTTTGTCTGACCATTCCATCATGACGGCTCAAGTTATACTGAAATGGTTTG